>CM052539.1:2647760-2668688 GCA_028533065.1 Trachops cirrhosus | reverse complement strand
GGCCTGAGTGGCCGCTGGCTCAGCCACACGTGTTCCAATTAGCCCCGAAATCAGTTCTTTCTGCTGCACAGAAACATCAGGTCGTTCCATTTCGTACTGACAGAAAAGCGGCGTTCAGATCAGCTGTTTCCCCTTGACAAAGTATTTGAAGTCGGGCTTCCATAAATGTTTTTAATTTTTTTTATTTATTGACTTGAGAGAGAGAGGGAGAGGGAAGACATCTATTTGTGGTTCCACTTAGTTACACATTCATCGGTTGAGTCTGTATGTGCCCTGGCTGGGGATCGAACCCACAACCTCGGCCTACTGGGGCAATGTTCTAACCAACTGAGCTACCCAGCCAGGGCCCCATAAAAGTTTATATCCATATACAATGAGTGTTATGCGCACACACCCACATGTAAAGGGCACACACCTCTCTATAAGGGTTTTTTAATTGCTGCTTCAATCTCCACCATTAGACTGTGGGGTCCCCTGGACAGGCCGTCCTCGATGGTTCACTGTGGGCCCCAGGCCTGGAGCTGCGCCTCGCACAGACTGGCCCTCGGTGTTTGTGAAACGATTTAAGGACATAAGAGTGCAAAGCAGCAGACACCGCTTCACGGGTGACACCCCCACATCTGTGGGGGCTCCGACCCGTGCCGGGTGGTCCCCGCCCCAGTCCATCTGGATTCTGCTGTGGCTCGAGCCATCGCAGGACGCGGTCAGTCAGCCTCCATCTTCCCGAGAGCCAGCCTCGCTGCAGTGCACCCCTGCCTTCGTGTACGGCAGTGCAGAGGGGGTTACAGAATAAACCGTTGAAGAGGAATTGTTCCTGACCCGCTTTTGGAAGTGCTGTGTTAATATCTCTAATGCGAGGAAGATTTTGCACACTCCCTCGGGGTTCTACATGATAAGATCTGAATCACTGTCATCTTTTAAACATTGAATTTTTAGTGGCGCTGTCATCGTCAGCCCTATTAGGATTTTTAGGCAAAAATTCACAGTGCGTGAAATTCCGTCTGGGTGCCGTCTGCTCCCAAGTCTGGGTCAGCGCCTGGGCGTGCTCAGCCCGTGAGTGGAGGATGAGCTGACATTTTAAATATTTGAAAAGCAATCAAAAGAAGACTATTTCACAACGTGAAAACGATAGGAAATCAGATTTCTGAGTGGGTAAATAAAGTTTTATCAGAACACCGGTGCACGTGCGGGCTTAGGTCTTGTCCGCGGCCGCTGTCCAGCTCCAGCGGCACAGCTCAGCGGTTGGGACGGGCTGTACGGCTCCTTACAGACCCTGCCCCGGACCTCTGTGCCCAAGCGATGCCCCCTGGTGCTGGGGTGGCCAAGTCTCCTGCCCCACCCCCCAGCATCCTGCAGTAAGCTCCCAGTCCCAAAGTGCCCCACCCTTCACCATTCCCCCTCCACCCAAAGCACAGCTCTCATTCCCTGCTGCTCCCAAGTTCGGTGGGAAGAGGAAAGCAAAGCCTTTTATTTTTGCAGGCAGGTGATAAACATATGGCAAATGAATGGTGAAAGGAATTCAGACTAAAGTGTGAACGTCTAATAGGCCTGCCTTTATTCTTTCTTCCATATAAGATGCACTGTTTTTTTGTTTTTGTTTTTAAGGAATTTGCTCTCTGAATGCATAATCTTTTAGGGGCTTTACCAATTTTCCCTAGTAGACTAGGAGTCAATAACCCAGCACCAACTTCTCATTCATTCCCCATCTTTATGGGAACCAAGTGTGTATGTGGTGCAATTTGCCTACTCTGCAAAAACAAAACTCAGAGGAGTTGCTAGTCAATGCAAATCCAACTTCCCTGGTCTCAGGGTCTGCTGATGTTTCCAAAATCACTCGAGCGAATGGCCGTGGAGCGCGGCAGTCGGTGATTTGTGTTTGGCTCACTCGGGGAAGGAGTGTTACCCGCACAGCTTTAAAATTCCAGGCAAGCTGGGTCATCTTTTCACGCTCCCAGCGGTCACAGCGCAAACCACAGGTTACTCTCTGGCCAGATCACCGTACGTCAGCACGCTGGTGAAATAACACCGTTCACAGGGCCACTCTGGATGTTGCGATCACAGCACGCCTGCAACGCTGCCCCAAAGCGCAGAAAGGCTCATCGGACGCATCACCTGTGGCAGCAGGGCACCGTCTCTGTCACTGACTCAGCGCAGCGTTTCCCCCCGATTTCTCCACGCACTTCCCATATCCCTCCGCGAGGAGGTTTGAAAGTGAGCAGCACCAGGAAACGTCCCCCAGCCTCGGCACGCCCTCGAATGAGATCCCTTCCCTCTCCCAAAGAGCCAACGGCTCTTTTAGGTTTCTGAAAGATATCCCTTCTCTTTCGTTGTAAGAAAGGGAAGTGAGGGGAAGCCCGCCGCTGGCGCGAGTCTCTAAGCGCTTAGCGAGCCGCCGTGGTATTTTAAGAGGCAAGCTGGTTCGGAATGAGCGTTGGTAAGGTGAGGACCTCACATGGTCCTGCTGAGGCGTGTCATCTGTGTACCTCCTTTCCCCCAGGACTTCGGAGGCTTAACTGACAGGCAGTGCGATGCTCCACTCCCCGGTGCCCGTGGCCGGGACGTGTACCCGGGCGTCCACCTGTGTACCCGCCACCGAGACCAAGATCCGCACGTCTGCGTCACCCAGAGCTGCCTCTGCCCCCGGGGCGACCACTCTCCAGGTGGAAAAGAGGCTGCCTGTACCTGAACTTGGAATAAGTGAATTCACTCAGCATGTACTCTGATGTCTAGTTTCTTTTGCTCACCGTGGTTTTGAGATACGTCTGTGCTCTTGTTCCTTTTTTAATTTATTTGTACTTTTTGATTTTAGAGAGATGGGAAGAAGGGAGAAAGAGAGCGAAAGAAACATTAATGTGAGAGAGAAACATCAACTGGTTGCCTTCTGTACGCGCCCCAGCTCGATGGGGACTGAACCCGAAACCCAGGCATGCGCCCGGACCGGAACTGAACCGTGACCTTTCAGTTTGCAGAGGACACCCGACCCCCCACAGCCCCCGCTGGGGCTGTGCCCTTGTTGCTTTGGACTGCTCGGTCGTATTCCACTGTAGGACTACACCAGTTGGTCCGCCCATTCTCCTGGCTTGTTACTTTTAAGGCAGTTGGTTGGTTTGCCTCCTTTGAAGTGTTTGGGCGAATCACACCCTCACGTCGCCAGGGTCTGTCCATTCACGGGGCAGACAGCAAGAACCAGTGACTGAGGCCCACCGGGACCACACAGTGTGGGGCCCCTAATGCGCTCCTGGGATGTTTGTTCTTCGCCCTTAACTAAGCTTCAAAGAAAGTGGCCTGTCTGAGAGCCACAGTTCAAAAGCAAAGCAACTGGTTTTCTTTAAGAGGGGCCACTGCATGTAATCTGATTTTTATAATTATGCTCCAAACGTAGGGTATGGCAGGAGAGAGATGTGTGTAGCAGGCTAAGCAACAGAAGACAGAGTTGATGGGAACTAAGGTCCTACCTCTGCTTCTTGTTAAAAATTCTTTTTTAAATTTTTATTTTTAAAGAAAGATTTTATTTATTCATTTTCAGAGAGAGGAGAAGGGAGGGAGCAAGAGAGGGAGAAAAACGTCATTTGGTTGCCTCACACACGCCCCCTACTGGGGACCTGGCCTGAAACCCAGGTGTGTGTCCTGACTGGGAATCGAACCAGTGACCCTTCACCTTGTGGGACAACACCCAACCACTGAGCCACACCAGCCAGGGCAAATTCTTTTTTTTTTTTTTTTAATTGAAAACCAACACTCTCCAAACTTCAAGTGAATATTTGTTTACCGCTCTGAAAAGCAGTTTGGAAAGTCGTTTTGTTAGATGACAACCCCAGAGAGAATGCTGGAGAATGCGTGTAAATTCCCCGGGGGCCTGGCCAGGAAGGAGGGGAAGTTTGTGGGGTTAGATCATTTGTTACTCCTTCCTCTAACCCTGAAAAAACAAACTAATCCATTCTTGACTCTCCTCTGCAGCACACAGGAGGGAAAACAAATCCGTTACAACTAACACAGTATTTTTTTAAAAAGTCTTCCCAGCTGCATTTGACAAGAAATCATCCTGCACTCCAGCCCAGGAGGTCCAGGGCAGATAGAGGGAGTGGGAGCGGGCACTCAGTCACGGGCTGCAGAGGTGGGCCCACGCTGGGGGCGGGGGTGGCAGGCAGCACACCGCTGTGCCAGGAGCGGCTTTGCGTGAATTTCTTAGTAATAAGTACCACATTTGCATTTACAATATGATTATGCTCTTTATACAAAGATGTCTACAAAATTCCAGGAACTCTGCTACCACGTGAGGCCCAGGTCGGTTCCTCCTTCCGCTAAGAATCCCGTTCCCAGCGAGCAGTCCCTCTGGAAGGAGGTGGACAACTGCCAGGGCCAGGGTGCCGACTCCCAGAGAAATTCTCCCACCTCCCACGGTGCCCCGCCCTTGGTGGAAAGGAGGATTCCACCCACCTTGCAGCGTTCAGACGAGCAGTTGTAGCTTCTGTGCGAGAACTGGGAAGCTAGACACACCGACGGGGTCTTCAACCAGTTACTTCCAGGGCCTCGCCCGGGCACCAGACAGCTCCCCGGCCTCCTGGTCCGGGGCCCAGCAGCGAGGCGTCTCCGTTTTCTCTCCCAGGGCTCTCTCCGGCTCACTCCCTCTAGGTCACAGGCTCTACGTGGGGTCTGTGTGTGCGCCCAGGGCGGGCGGGGTGTCGGTGGGCCACCCGAAACACTGCCGGGGGCGTCCAAACTTTCAGCGTCTCTGGGCCACACTGGAAGAGGAGTTGTCTTGGGCCACACATTAAATACATTGCAATACATAATCACAACAAAGTCTCATAATGTTTTAGGTGAATTTATGATCCTGTGGTGGGCCGCATTCACAGCCATCCTGAGTCACATGCGGCCAGCGGGCCACCGGTTGGCCCCCTGAGATGTGACACCTGGTCTGTGCGTGTCTCTAGAGTAGACCCCTCCCCTAGCTGACACTGTACCTCCGGCATGCAGAGTCTGGCCTGGACTCTGAAGCATCCCATTGGGATCTCAGGAGCTAAATTCACTACCTTTGGGTCCTCCCCAGCTTGGTTCGAGACACCCCAAATTGGGTCACGGGGAGCCTCAGAGACCTCTGACCTTTCACTGTCCCAAACCCTGACACCCGATGAAGGTCCGAATGCTGCGGTCTGCGGCCCCACAGGGCCGTTCTTATCTGTCCCCGCCCCTCACCGAGGCCTCTGTGCTCAGCCCGGGCAGCTTTGGCCTGGCCCGCTGCAGCGGCTGCCGAGTCCGGCTCCGGCCGGGGCTTTGCTTCCCTCGTCCTCTGCGGCACTCAGGCCTGCTCACACGCTTCCAGGGGCTCGGGGTCCCCGCTCTGGCTCCTCTCCCTGCCCTCCGCCAGTCCGCACCGGGAAGCGTGCTGTCCCTGTCCTGCCCTGTCACAGCCCCCAGGGACGAGGGCCCTTAGCCCTGCTCTCCCTTCCCTTCTGCGAGCTGAGTCCTCTCTTCCTTTGCTGCGGGGCAGGCAAGAGGTTATTCACCTTGACCCAGACAGATGCTCCTTCCCAACCAGCCTCTTCCTCACCCCTGCGTACCCCCTGACCCCCGCCTCCCATGCCCCCTCTTCCTGCAGCTCCCCTTCCACCTCGATGGGTCCCTAACGGTATGACTCTTGCACCCAGTGTCACTGGGGCCTCGTTCTCCTGGAGCACAAACTCCCGGAGGGCCGGGCTCTGTCCCTGTCCCTGTGGCCTGGGCACCCGCAGCAGAAGGGCGGGGCCTGGCGTCTGAGCAGCCGCCATCAAAGTTTGCTGAAGGGAACTGAAGGAGTGACGTACGCTGTGAGGCACCAACGTGCAGGGAGAGGGGACAACCCCACCCACAGGGGCGGACGCAGACTCTCCTGCCCTCCGAGGTCAGACCTCCTCTGAGGGGCCCCGTCTGTGGGTGACTGACCCCACCCGTCATCCTGGGCCCCCTCCTCCCAGCCTGGAGCTCCCAGCTGTTGCTCTTGTCTCCTAAGTCCCTGTGGGCCCGGGAACTGGTCTGCCAGCTCTGGCCTCTACTCCAGCGCTCGCTGGCGAAACACCCTGAGTTAGCTTCGGACACAGATGGGATCCCGTCAGCGCACACCCCGAATCCCTCCCTCAGCTTCCAGTATTTCCCAGGCCAGCCTCGCTGGCCCTCCTCTCCACTCTCCCCTGCCTGGAGCCCCCACATTGCCCCCGGGCCTAACAAGGGCTCCGGAGCACTGCTCAGCTGTTTCCTGTGGCTACACCACGTCATCTCCCCAGGAAAAAATCCCCTGCTCCCCTAGGACGGGGACAGCCCCGGGGGTCCTCCAACCCCGGGTCTGGTTCTGGGCAGAAGCTGAGCAGGTGAAGTGTGTTGGTTTAGGGACTTGATGCACGTGGGCCCCTACGGCCGCGGCTGCCCCGGCTGCCCACCCGAGTCCCGGCAGCATCAGGAGAACAAAAGGATGTGGGTGCGCCCCAGGGGTCTGTCCCAGCCGCGGCTTTGAAGCTGCACCGCCCCTTCACTGCTCCGAGGGTGAGAGCGCAGCGTGGGAACTGCCCGTGGGCTGGGAGCGGTGACCACACGACCCGGTCCAGGCAGACCTCTGGCAGCCGGCGCCGCAGGACCGGGGCGGGGCGGGGGCTGGCGCTGGGGCCGCGCCCTCCGGCCACTCCCCAGGGAGAGCGGGCAGCGGCGGGGCAGCTACTAAGCAGCTCCCCCACGCGCTGCGCCGCGCCCTGCCGCTGGTGCCTCCGCGGCCCATGTCCTCGGCGTTGCTGCGCTCGTCCCCCCTGAGGCCCCCGAAGATGAAGAAGGAGGAGTCGTTCCTGGGCAAGCTGGGCGGTACGCTGGCGAGGAAGAAGAAGGCCAGGGAGGGTGAGTGTGCCCGCCGCGGGCCTCCAGCTGCGCCTGCGCCCCGCCGGGACCACGAGTCCCCGTGCTCGCTACCCAGTTCCGCTGGGACCAGGCGTCCCCGCGCGCGCCCCGATCCCCGCCGGGACCTCGCGTCCCCGCGCGCGCCTCCGCGATCCCCGCCGGGACCACAACTCCCCGCGCACGCGCCCCCGAGTCGCGTCCGGCGTGGCGCGCAGCCGCGACCTTTGGGACAGGCTTTGACCCTTGCTCCTTCTTCCTCTCCGAGACCTTTAAACACTACTTGAACCCGCCGGGAGCCGGGCTGCCCCTCCCGCGGCGGCTCGCGGAGCGCCTGCTGGGCTCGTGCGTCATTGAAACGCCGCGCCAGCTCCTGCTGCGGGCAGGACTGGGAGCCCACGTCAGGCGATCTCGGGCACGCGCGCGCCCACCCCGCGCCCTGCCCCGCGTCCAACCCTGCTGGAGTCGCCATTTATTGAGCGCCGTTCGCCTGCCGCTCGGCTGCTAAAGCTCCTGCGCCGTGACCCCCATTCTAGGAACATTCACTGGACCCTTATGCCGGCCGGGCCCCGGCTGGCCTGTTGGTGTCCTTGGGGCGGGTGCGCCCGCCGCCCCTGCCCTGCACCGCGGTGTGTGTGGAGCTTATTGGGATGGGGGGAGGCGGGGCCAGAGGCCTCGGGGGTCTTGCTCTCCAGAACCGCAGAGCCCTCCACCCCTGCCCTCCTGCCCACGGTTGTACTTCGTGTGCCCGTGGAAATAATTCTAAAATACTATATGCCTCTTACACGTTTTTTAGCGTCGCGAGGGGCGTCACCCTGGCGCCTTGTGTGTGTGCTTTAAACACACTGCTGTCCCCAGGGCCTCTCCCAGCGCTGCGTTCTTCAATTTTCCGGCGGGGGGAGGGGGCAGGGTGGGGGCGGGGCTGTGAGAAGGCAGGCAGGCGAGAGGCTGGCCTGGGGCAGGGTGGGGGGACCGCAAGCCCCTGGAGTTAGGGGTGGGCAGAGGGATTTCCTTCCGCCTGGACCCAGGAGCCGGACTTGCCTCCTAGACAGTCCCCAGGCACCTCTGTCCTGGGCATCTCCCCTGGGACGCCTTTAACAAGTTGGAGGACTGGGTTCCCGGAGGGCAGGGCCTTGTCACCATTAGCGGCGTCCTCTGGGGCAAACTGGCTGCCCCTCTCTCAGGCTTCACGTGGAAGGGCCCGGTGGCTCCTGTGAGTCTCTATGAAGCCACGTCTCCTGAGGACCCGACGAAGGAGGGTCCCTGACTCCTCGTCATTCCTGCTGCCTCTCCTACCCGCATCCTTGCCTTCCCCAGCATCGTTTCAATTCCTGTTTATGCCTGAGAACAATCGCAGACGTAAATGACGCTCCCTGTCCCAGCGCCTTCCGCTGGAGGACCCCAGGGAGGGAGGCTAGACCAGGCGCGGCTCCCCTGGAGTGGGGAGCCAGCGGTACTAAACAGACCACGCGCACTGATACGGGTTCCATCAAGAAATGGTAACCAGCCCTGGCTGGTGTGGCTCAGTGGACTGAGTGCCGGCCTGTGAACCGGAAGGTCGCCAGTTCAATTCCCAGTCAGGGCACATGCCTGGGTTGCCGGCCAGGTCCCCAGTGGGGGGTGTGCGAGAGGCAGCCAACTGATGTGCCTTTCACACACTGGTGTTTCTCTCTCTCCCTTCCCCTCTCTCCGAAAAGAAATAAAATCTTAAAAGAAAAGATAACCAGACCAGTCAGAGTGCCCGGGGACGGCCTCAGCACAGGTGATGTTGGGGTTGAGACCAGAAGGAGCTGGGAAAGGCATCTTTCAGGGAACAGCAAGCGAGCAGAATGTTCTGGACCACTGCCGCTTTTTATAGGTGGCACTGATGCTCTTGGAACACGAAGAGCCCGTGCCTGAAGTTGTGGGCAGCTCCCGAGTCCCAAGGCGGAGCTCTGCTTGTCCTTGCTCTGAAGTGACCAGCAGCGTGTGCTGGGTGGGGGCGGGGGGCCACCCTGGTTTCGTCCCACCGCACCTGCACCCCGGAGTCCCGTGTACCGGGAAGAGCAGAGTCCACACGAGCCCAGCAGAGGGCGCCGCACGCACCCTGGTGTGTGAGGCTGCTGGATCCCCTGCCTCGGTTCTCCAGGTTGGGGCGCCTGGCACCCGTGGGGGGTCCCCGACAGAAACCCAAGGCTGCAAACTGTAATTGGGCTCCGATGCAGCACTTGGGGGAAGGCTGGACTTGGAAGGGCCTAGCGGCTTCCGTCCGGTCTGTGGGGGAGAGAGGGAGGGGTCCTCGGCGGAGGCCAGGTGTGAAGGTAGTGGGGTCCTGAATGGCTGAGGGCTGCCCGTATTCCTGCAGGCCTGTGGCCCTGGCCACTTCACGGGGCGCCTGAGCTGGTCCTGGCCCTGACTTTGGGGCCTTGGGGATGGCGCTGCCCTGCCTGCCTTGGAAGGGTCAGGAAGAGGGGGCTTCGGGGCTTGCCAGGCGCTGCCAGCTGCACTGTGGGTTTCGTTTCCTCCTTTGTTAGAAAGTTGACATTGAGTTCAGGGGCGTGGGCGGAGGGAAGGCCCTGGTCAGGGAGAGGGGCAGCCCTGCCCAGAAGTCAGAGGTGCGGGGAGCCCGGGGCATGTGACCCCGCCCAGGCTGGCGGCGGAGCTCGTGGTTTTGGCAGGGCACGTGGGCGTGTGCCCGAGGACCACCTGCCCTCCCCCGGGGCGGCCGCTTCAGGAAAGGTTGAGGAACTGGTGCCAGAAGTGTCTGTGGACAACTTCACGGGGTGATTAAGGCCCACGTTCCAGGGAGGGGCCCAAATCGCGTCATGTGGTGGCCTGGTGCAGGAAATGGAACTGTGACTAACGGGGCGTCGGGAAAAGTGGCAAGGAGCACTAAGAAAAAAAAAGCACAGAGCTCCCCGAAAAAGGCCCCCGGGACTTTCAGGAGCAACGTATTAATAGCTGGGTTGGTTTCACGGGGGCAAGCCACGCAGGTGCGAGGAGGGGTTCCCCATGTGAGGGCCCCCTCGTGACCACAGAGGAGAGCCCCCCTGGGTCCATCTGGCCAGAGGCTGGGCAAGGGGCGCCCCAGGGACGCCCCAGCCGACGGGTAGAATCCTCCGAGGGATGAGGCCGCCAGCTCGGCAGCCAGTGAGGCCCTGGAGGGAAGGGGCCAGAGGGAGTCTGCTCCACGCAGGTGCCCACCACCGGCCCCCGGGCCCCGCCCACGCCTGTGACCAGCACAGGCCTGCTCCCAGGCAAGGCCACCAGAGCCACACGGAGGCTCTGTCCCTCCTTTTCTGCAGGGGGGGAAACATTAAGGGGATTCAAGTCCCTAATTGCCTGTTTTTGGGGGGTAAATGTACATTTCAGAGCAGTTCTAGGTTCACGTGACGCGCATGTCCGTTCGGGGGCTCCACGCCGTCTGTGAGTGTCCGTTGGTGGGACGGCTGTGCTGGTCTCTGGCTCACTTTGTAATTGAGTTGTTTGATGTCCTGCTGCTGAGTTTTAACGGTTCCTGCTATGTTCCGGATACCCCTCCTTTATCGGTGAGTCCTCTGCAGATACGCTCTCCCGGTCTTGTCCTCTGGGTCGCCGACCCTGGCCATCTCCCACACTTTGGATGCAGAGTGAGTTAATACATGAGCAGGGGGTTGACTGAGACTTCTGAAACCAGATCTAGCGACAACGCCAGGTGACTGCGACCTCGGCTGAAGGTTGGAAGCGTTGTTCCTTTTGTGACTTTAAATGACTCCGGAAGAGACGCCTCTATGTCCTAAACCACTGTCCGGTCATCCCGAGGGCTCCCTTCAGACCTCCCCGTCTTTGTCCAGTGATGGGCTGCGTGGACATCATGTCGCCCTGAACAGCAGCCCGCTGGCACCCTGCCCTGTGATAAGTTAGTTACGTAAGTCATCCCTGCAAGGTAGGAGTTTTCGCCTGCCCGCAAGTCACCTGCAAGGCAGGAGTCCTCCCTCGTTTTGTAGTTGGAAACACAGCCTGACTCAGCAGCTGCTCCTCGCTCCTCCTCGGTAGTGTAAACCAGCTGGGGGCCATTCTGCCCCAGGGGACAGTGGCAGTGTCTGGGGACACTTTGGGCGGTCACACCTGGGGGTCAGGGGGACCCTGGCTTCCAGGGTGCTGGGAAGCGCCCTGCAGCGCACCGGCCGTCCACACACACATCCCTGAGTTTTCCAGCCGCAAATCAATCAAATGCCAAAGGGTGAAGCTCAGGGGGCGACCCCTGGTCTTTGTTCGCTGAGGCGTCTCCGGCGATGGCTCCCAGGGCTAGCGGACCAGCCCCCAGTGCCGGGGCAGTGCCCCAGGGCCCTCCACGCCAGAGTCTGGAAGGGCCCCGTGCCCTGCTGGAGGCCCAGCCCGCCCCCAGCGTCTGGGCTCTCAGCTCCGTTTCTTGAAGGAGAGAATCCACATGGCCCGCCTTGTCCTCTGTCCCAGGGTAGCAGAGGGGCGTGGTGCCCGGGAGCTCGGAGGACCTAGGAGACAGATACAAGAATCTTTACCTGGTGCTCATCTGGTGGGCTGGGAGCTGGGGACAGACCGTGACCTGGACTGTCCTCAGGAGCCTGGGGGGAGGCTGCAGGCAGAGGGAGGCCAGGAACCACCCAGCGGGGCACATGGGGCTCCCCACCAGCGGCCCTGGAGAAGATCCCAGCGAGTCCCTTTTGGGGACATGCGGGCGGTTTGTCGTGGCTGGGCCGTGGTGTGGCCTGAGGGCTGTGGTCAGCTGTGGTCAGCCACTGGTGAGCCGGAGCGGTCTGCGGGGTCCCTGTCATCTCTCGCACGCAGGCTCTGAAAACAAATTGGACGAGGCAGGTGGTCTCCAGGACCCTGTCCCCAGCTCCCTGGTACAGAGCCCAAGCACCCTGGGTGGGGGTGGAGTTGCCCCCCACCCTCGTTCAGGACGCCTCGAACAGAGAACTTCGGGACAGTAGTGACCCGGAAGTGATCTCCACATTCTGTTCAGGAGCAGATATCAACAGCTTCTCCGCCTACCTTTAAAAATAAAACGGGAATAGCAGCTTCCTTCTCTGTGGCAAGAGACACGGAAAGGAAGTGTGATCGGCCCGGGGAGCTCGTACTCCGGGAATTCTGCCCATTGCCAGGCACCCACGTGGTGGAGTTGACCACCTACAGGCCTTGAGAGTCACGGGTAAGGACACTCGGACCCCTAGCCTCTGGGAAGGGAAAGAGAGTGGCTGGTAGGAAAGGGAGGGCCGTGTACACGGTGGACTCTGGAATGTTCTATGGGAAGACAAGCTAGGATCAGTCCTGTTTGGCGCCCCTGGGCCCGTGAGGGTCTTTGTGGACCCTGCCACCAAAGAGGAACACCATTCCACGCTCTTTTCTCCAAACCTAATGCCCCTTCTTCGAGCAGCCCTACCTCTGCCCGCGGGGCGGCTCTGGCCGGCTCCTGTATGACGTCAGGCTCCTTAGAGAGCCGGTGGAAATTGCTGTCCTGTTTCCTCTCTCCGGCCGAGAGGAAGTGGCTTTCAAGGGGGGAGGGCTTGGTGGGGCTTGGTCAAGTTTCCTTTGATTATTCTGATTATGATCTTCCAGTCCCCCATTTCTCCTTGTTTGTCCCACCGTCATCGGGGGAGGGGGGACAAGAGGCGGGGGTGGGGGAGGCGTTCACGAGAGGGGCACACAGCCTGTGCCTCTCTGGGCTTCGTTTGGCAGCCAGCGAAAACCTGGAAACCTGGCCTCCGTGGGGAACGGAAACAAAGCCGGGCCGGGGTGATGGCTTCGCGGCCTCGCCCTCCTGTTCCCCGGGCGGCCTCGCTCAGGAATGCTCACTCTGTGGTTCTCCTGGCCTCCCAGCTGTACCTGGTTCCCCAAGAGGCAGGTCTCCTTGGCAACCTCACTCGTCAGAGGAGCTCTGCTTTGAAATCCTGTCTCCATGCCGTGGAATTAATATTTATCACACACCCCAGATTGCTCGCTGTGGCCCTCTCTGTCCAGTCGTCAGAATAATTAAGGGATGTTTATGAGACGGAAGTGGGTGAGCATCTGCTGGGGGCAGTCGGAAGGGCCCGTTTGATGGATGCCCCCCACGAGGATGGGCAGAGGGCAGGCACCTTCCCCTGGCTGGTTTCTTGTTTTCAAATGCACGGCTCCGTTGCGTGGAGACCCAGTCCACGAAAGCACGTTCCCTCTGCACTCTGAAACTTTCCAGGTTCCCAGTGAAACTGCTTTCCTTCCTAATGAGTGTGTTCAGTTTATCTCGTCACCCGGTGGCTGAAAGACACCAGTGAGCGCAGGACGCGTCCCGAACACGCTGGCCCACTGTGCCGATCTGCTTATCCGTACGGACTGCTGCTGAGGCACGAGAAGGGCGACCAGGAACGCCATGGACTCGATGGGTTTTCGTGGCTTTTGTGTCCTTGAGATCCTTCTTAGTGCTGCTCACCCAGATGAGGGCCCAGCTTTCTGGTCCTGGCAGCGTCCGGCCTTTGGGGCTCCTGGCATCAGAGGAGACATGTGATTGGCTCCGGGCAGCAACGGAGTCCCTTCGTTTGGGACCTACTCTAAGTGTCCCGGCCATGGAGACCTGGTTGGGGCTGTGCGGCGCCCTCTGAGCTGGAAAGCTTTGGGGCCTCACTTCCGTCTTTGTGAGCTGGGGGAGTGTGGGGGGGACACCATCCCCCCTGCTCCGAGTTCCCAAGCCCGAGGGGCCTCGCCGGTTCTCAGAAGGGCAGCCTGTGCCTGTGGGGGCTGCTCGCTGGGGGGTGCACAGGTCTCAGCGCTCACCCTGGCTCCGGGGGCTGCGGCCCCGTCTCCCCGGGACCCTTAGGAGATTCGAGGGGGAGTCAGAGTCTTGCCCGCCACTGAGCAGGTGCCCAGTGAGTGTTCGAAGCTGATAGCGTTGGCCAGTGAGGGTGTGGCCGCAGAGCCAGACCTCGGAGCCGGTTAGAGGTGGGGGACCGGGCGGGGCGGTTTCTGCCCGAGAGCAGACGCAGCTCCGAGTAGACAACTGCCTGCCTCCCTGTTCAGAAGGATTCTGGGGCTGTGTCTGGGCTGGGGAAGGGATGCTGGGACGGAGTAGGCGTTTGAAGTGACCGTTCTTGGCTTGGGTCTTCAAACCTTTCCTTGCTGGTCGGCCAGAGTGGGGCAGGAAAGCAGTGTCCCGGGAAGGCCGTGTTCATGGCTGATGCCCGTTGTTCTGAAACTCCGTGTTTTCATACTGTCACATGGGTCACACTTCCACTCCAAAATTATGTCATTAAAACGTTAAAGAGGATTCGGAGGGCCCCTCCCACCGAAGGGCCCCTGCCACTGGCCCGTGTGGTCCCTCTCCCTGGCTCTGCTAACCCTGCCTGGGGGTGGGGGAGGGTTAAGTGAGTTGTTAAACAACATGCTGTGGTTTACGCTGGTCGCACGACTCTGGCGCCAGTGCCACTTCTGACCCCGGCTGTGACGGCGACGGGGGGTTTCCCCCACCGAGCAGTTTCCCGACTCCCACCCGGGACCCTGCCATTGGACTCGGTTCTCACACTCTCTGCCCGGGGGCCGCACCAGATTGCAGGGGTGAAGGGCTCAGCCCCACAAGCCTGCCACCCCCTGCAGGAGCCAGCCACGAGTTCAGGTGCTTGTGACTGACTGGCCTTAAATGAGGGGGTTCCCTGCCGGGTTTGATTAATTTGCTAGAGCAGCTCTCTGAACTCAGAGAAACATTTTACTCATTAGATCACGTTTATTATAAAAAGGACGCAGCTCGGGAACAGCCAGGTGGAAGAGGTGCGCAGGGCCGGGGGGCGGGGCCAGGCAGGGGTGGGCGGTACCTTTCTCTAGCCCCTCCCCCGGCCGCCAACCCGGAGGCTCTCTGAACCTCCTCCTTTGGGATTTCTTTGGAGGCCTCATTACACGGGCACAATTGATTGAATCATTGGCCATTGGTGATTGGGCTCCATCTTCAGCGGCACCCCGCAGGTTCCTGGTGGGACTTAAAGTACCAGCTCTCTAATCACGGAGTTGGTTCCCCTGACAACCAGCCCCTTCCCGAGGTTACCTAGGGTCTCCCCTCATTAATGTAACAAAAGACACCTTGGCCGCTCTCTCACTTGGGCAATGCCTGGGGCTTCAGGAGCTCGGAGCCAGGAACCGGGATGAAGACCAAGTCTGTATGTTTCTCATTATAAATCACCATTACCCCAGTTCCCCACCAAACACATGTCTGAGAAAAGGCGGGTGTCCAGGGTACGTGAAGAACTCCAGCAGCCCCATTGTGAAAAGATAGACGGCCCAGGGAAGGAGAGAGAAAAGGCTTGAACGGACAGGCCAGCGAACAAGATGTAGGAACAGCCAGCACGCGTCTGGAGGAGACGTCAGCGTCATTAGTCACCGGGAGATGAGCCACAAATTGGGACCAGAGGGGGCGCTCTCCACGCGAAGCTGCCTCGGTGCGCACGTGGAGCCCCGGGGCCTCTCTCATTGGCTGGGAGCCAGGGTCTCCAGTGTGGTAGTCCCCTAGCGGGCAGCTCAGTGGTTTCTTGCAAAGCTGTGACCCAGCAGTTCTGATCTGAGGGACGTACTCAGGGAGGTGGAACCCTGTGTCCCTAAGGGGACGGTGCTGGAGGTTCGTAGCGGCTTCAGTCGCCGTATTACAGGGCTGAGAGGTGTAAACGGCCCGGCGTCCCGCCAGCAGGGGAAGGGAAAAAGGACGGGGGACACTCACAGGACAGAATGCGGGGCGGGAAAGAGGGACGAAACAATAAAAGCAGGTGACTGCCAAGCCCATTGCGCCCGGCAGAGGCGGCGGGACCCCAGGGGCGCACCCCATGTGGCGCCGTTTGCGGGAAGTGTCCTGGACACAGTCATCTCTGGCGGCGGCCTCCCGGCCGGGGCGGGGCTTTCCCCGGGGAGCAGCAGGGGACTTTCTGTTATGAAAATGTCCTCTGTCCTGATGGGGCTTCGAGAGACACAGGTACACGCATTTGTCCCGACTCACCGCACGGGCACTGAAAACGTCCATTTCTCTGCGCACACTTTTACTCCAAAGAGATAAAAGAGAAAGAACTGCAAGCTCCACTGAACTCCAGTGCGGCCCTACGGGGCAGAGATATGCTCGCCTGCAACTTACTCAGAAAAGCATAAAAAGCAAGATGGGGTGGGGTAGGCCTAATAGTGCCCCCCCAAGCACGTCCACTTCCTCGGAGCAGCAAATGACGAGTCCATCCCCTCCCACGGTGAAAGGGGCTTCGCGGATGTGGTTCAGTGAGGGGCCTGGGGGCGGAGAGGTTGCCCTGGATTGCCTGGGTGGGCGCTAGGGTCTCCTGGGAGGGAGGCAGGTGTGTCGCTGTAAGAGAAAGGGGCGTGTCAGTGGAGCTGGCGAGTGACCTGGGCATGCAGGCCAAGGAAAGTGGCGCCTTCGGAAGCTACAAGAGAGGCCTCCCTACACCTTCCGGAAGGGACTTGGGCCCCGCCGATTTTAGCCCAGGAAACCTATTTGGGACCTTTGACTCCCAGAACTATAAGATAATAAATTATTTTAAGCCACTAAGCGTGCGGTGATTTTTATGGCAGCAATATTGGACAGGGGTGCAGACGGATTGCTGGGGAGACGGAGGGACGGGTGGGTGCTCAATGAAACGAACAGAGGAAGCCAGCGGGACGCTCAGGCAGTGGGTGTACAGGTGTCCGCTTCACGCGCTCCTCCTGTTTGTTCGAACATTTAGTTACAACACAGTGTCGGGGGAAATGCCTGGGCCAGACAGGTAATGAGCTGCCTGTCGGCGTTCCCCCTCATTCTCATCCCCATTATTACGACCACTGCCACCCCCACTTTACCCGTCAGATGGGGAACGGAGCAGGGAAGGCCAGGGGCTGGGCTGGCGGTACGTGGCCGCAGCCACACAGGCCCCTCCCTGCAGTCAGTTGTCACTTCTGCCCGTCGCCCGGTCGGTCCAGGCTTCGAGCTTTTGCAGAGATGGGACGGGGCGGTGCCGTGATAGCTGCGCCCTTCACCTTCAGACACCCCTCGCTGCTGCTTCCGGGAGTGCCCGCATTTGAGAGAGGAAGTGTTTTCAGGAAGTCTATCTAGAAAACATATTATTAGTATAATGAGATTTTAATGATTTGACATTTTGTTGGAGCAGCACATGGAATTTCAGTGTTACTGAGTGCAGCTGGGCTTTGCTTTACTTCTTGCTCATTGCAGGACGCATGTCTGCAACTAGCATGTCGTTCTCCTTCCTCAGAGCCCCGCTTTCCCCTTGTGAGACGGTGACTGGGGGGACAAAGCATCTCCTTTTCATAAACACTTAGCCAGCTTGATGGGAACCTGAGTGCCGTCACTGAAGGAGGCTGGTGTTTGTTCAAGATTCATGCCGGCACTCTGCTCATTATCCGTAATTGCCACAAAGTGGAAACAGCCCGAGCGCACCAACAGATGATGGGTAAATACAATGTGGCTGTCTGGACAATGGGGTATTGTCTGGCACGAAAAGGAAACAAAGTATCAATATGGGCCAGGCCTGCATCAGCCTGGAAAACTCTGCGGTGAGAGAAGCCAGACACAAAAGGCTACATATTCTGTGATTCCGCGGATGTGAAATGCCCAGAACAGGCAAATCCACAGGAAGTTGGTCCGTGGTTGCCAGGAGCTGGGGGGAGGCGGGACGGGGAGTGACTGCTGAGAGGTATGGGGTTTCTTTTGGGGGTGATGAAAATGTTCTTAAATTGATTGTGATGGTTGCGCAAGCTGTGAATATACTAAACTCACTGAGTTGCACTTTTTAAAAGGGCCAATGGTGTGGATTGTGATTCTGTCTCAATAAAGAGGTTAAAAAAGAATGTGTCGCTGAGCGTGGTGCTCGGAGCCTGGCAGGGTGTCCCTCCAGCCGGAAACCAGTGCCCTCGAATGTTGCCAAGGAGGGTCTTGAACCTGGGGGCCAGGATGGGGGATGGGGACCCTCCTGGGATTGTCCAGTCCTCCTCTTTCTCTTTCTAAAGGTTGTCTGGCGGCAGGTGCTGCCCAGGGTCTGCTGATTCGGGGTCCTTTGAGAATCATGTGAATTTGGGGCATGTCTTCCTGCTTCTGTAAAAGTCGCTGTCGGGATTTGGGTTGAGATGGCATTGACCCTGAAGGTCGCTTGGGGCAGTCTCGTCATTTTAACAACACAAAGCCTTTCAATCCACGGACACAGTGTCTCTCTTCTTTCACCTCCCTTCGCCATGCTTTCTGGGGCCCGGAGTGCAGGTCAGATCTGTCCCCGGGCGGCCGACGCCTTCGGGCGCTGTTGGAGGTGGAACTGCCCGGGCAGCACCGTCTCCCTGCGCCGTGGGCCTCTCCTCCGTCGCCCACTCGCCTGGTCCTTGACATTTTCCTCCCCGGGGTCGTGCCCTCAGAGTTGGAAGTCCGAGACAACCAGCGGGGAGGTCGAGCCCCTGGCTGGTCTTGGCTGGTGGGGGTGGGGCTGACTGCAGGAGCCGGGTGAGCTCACCACCCGGCCACCACCCAGCCCGGAGGTGGACGAAGTCGGCTCTCAGATGGCCACCTGGCCAGTCAGATAGAGGCGGGGTTCCGGGCACAGAGGACGGTGCAGTCGATGACTGTTAAGCCACATGGGGCCGGCCGCCTTGATCACACATTATCTCCCTATGCAGCCCCCAGGACACACCCAGCAAAAGGAGACACAAAGGTGGCTTGTTGTCCCGCACACAGGCCAGCCAGCCAGACTGCGGGGGGCGGCGCCGACTCACTGCGATCAGTGGTTCAGGACTGCGTGCAGAGTGTGGCTGGGGGCCTGGAGGTCGAGGGCCCTCTTCCAGGACAGTGGAAGCAGCAGCCTGACCCCCGAGGTTTCGAGGATTAAGTGAGGTCCTCTTTGGAGGTGCATTTAGTTTTAAAGAGGAGGCCTGCCAAGTAGGTCGATGGCCCAGCTCGGCTCCATCATCCTGGGGCAAGCAGAGCTGGTCATTTGGGGCAGAGGAGCATTCAGTGCCGGGGGTCCCTGTTCAGGGCAGAGTGTGGCCCTGGCCCCCTGCGTCTGTCTCCCAGTGGACAGTCAGGGCCCTCTCCACCCCTGAGACGTGTGCACACACCATTCCTGGGAGCCCAGTAAACAACATTCCCCTCCCCCCACCCAAGTAAAACCAAGAAATGCCAGGGCCTGGGGCCTTGCATTAGGCTTAACAGAAACCTCTCACCTCTGTACGGAGGGAAGTCTCAGCTGTGAGCGGAGATGCCTGGTCGGGATTTCCAGTGACAGAGACCCAGCTCGCCTTGTTCGAGAAGGAACGGCCTGGCTAAGGCAGCCAGTCTTAGAAAGGACAGAAGGAGCTGGCCCTGAGCTGACCCGGGGCCTGGCGCTGCTGCCTGCGACTCGGCCCTGCGTGTGTGGCTGCACCCCTACGGCTTCACAGGGTGGGAGCCAGCGCCTCCCGCCCCTCCACGGAGTCAGCCCGGGAAGACGGGCTGACCGGGTCTGGCCGCACCTGCGCCCTTAGCCCACTGCCACATCTTGTCCCCGGGGTGGCCAGCGAGCCGTCTGAAGGCTGGGTGACTCCGACACCGAGGCGTCCCAGACGCCTGGCCGGGGGAGCCGGGCCGCGGGTCCCGTCTGCGCGGCTCCGAGGCTGTGCTCTGGGCTGCGCCGCCTCCTACGAGAAATGAAATGGAAATGGAGTCTCGTTCTGCCGAGGAGGAAGTTGAGGCCCCGAGAGCTGAGAAGAAGCCCCCTCCGTAACGGAGGGGGCTCCTCAGCGGGGACGTGCCCCCGCAGACTTCCTCAAGCTCTGAGTTTGATTTAGAGACAGGACAGCCAGTGGCGAGTGGGTGGACTCTGCGGCCGGATCGCCCGGCGTCTGTCCGCCCCGGCGATCCCTGCCTCCCACGCCTGACTGACGGGGCAGGTTATCCTGCCCCAGCGTCCCGGTCAGGGGAGGGGACGGCACCAGGTGTGGGACAGGGTCAGTGCCCAGAAGGCGGCGGCTGAGGGCTGGCAGCGGAGCTGTTGGCGGCTGGCGTCCACGCTGGCCATTTCTCCTCTCTCTCTTTCTGCTTGTTTCAACTTGGCAAAAATGCTCAGCTTGTAAGCTTGTCGTTCCACTTGTGGGAAAATTAAACACATTTAAGAATAAATTGAATCAGGGGATTGATTCGTGATCATTAGCCAAGTAAGTTATTTTTTGAAAGATGGGATGTGCCGAGCAGGACGTGGCCCGCGGTGGCGTGCTCAGTGTCTGTCAGGGCGACGGTCGGTTTTACGAGCCCCGACAGCGGGATTCTTGGTTCTAAAACTGCCGAGCCGGCTGTGCAGCAGTGATGGCCGCTACGAATACGCTGGGTGTTTGTAGAAATCGCAGAGACAGCGGGGCAGCGCGTGCTGCCCTCGGCGGACAGCACGGCCCGGGGAGGGCTGGCGCGCTGGGTCCCGGGCGGCGTCCTCCGGCACAGGGCAGACCGGTCTCGGGGGCGCGCCCGCCTGGGCCGAGTCTGGGGGCTGGCGGGTGCAGCGGGTGCAGCTCTGTGGCTGACAGTGCGTCCGAAGTGGGGCCGGGACCCTGTGTCTCAGCCCCGCCGAGGGCCCAGGGCTGAGGGGCCTGCCCTTGCCTCCCCTAGTGTCTGGTGGTTCCGGCAGGCCTTGCTGTCCTCGGCTTGTAGCCGTGCCCCTCCGCCCTCCGCCTGTGTCTCCACGTGGCCTTCCTCCCCCTGCGTGTCTGCGTCCGGATGCCCCTCTTCCTGGGAGGGCGCCTGAAGCTGTGTGTCTCACCGTAACCTGACTTCATCTCTAAAGGCCTCATTGCCAAATAAGGTCACGGTCACAGTTTCCGGGGGCGGAGGGGACCTGATTTGGGGGTGCGGCTCACCCCACAGTACTCTGTGCTTGGGAAGAGCCTGAAACCGCCCGGCATCACCGTTGCTCTGACCTGAGGGTCTTCAGAGGTGGGGGGCCGTGGACGTGAACACACAGCCGGCCGCGATTTGTCTTCCTTCCGCTCACGCCGCGGTCCTGTCCTCGGGTTTGAAGGAAGAAGAGAGAAGGAGGGTCGGTCTTCTTCTTTTCCCGGAAAGCGCCCTGAAGCTTGTGTTTGCACAGGGCGCAGAGCTGGCAAAGGGATTTCGGCCCGTGCAGT
>CM052539.1:2613281-2647260 GCA_028533065.1 Trachops cirrhosus | reverse complement strand
AAGCCACTCCTGGGGTGGGCGCTGTCAGGTGGCTGGTGCAGGGGACACTGGCCGTGGCCCGAGGCGTGTGCATATCTGTTCCAAGCCCGTGGAGGGGGCCTAGGGGCAGGGAGGGAGGACCAGGGGCAGCTCCAGAGGAAGGAGGATGGGCCGGTGTCTGCCTTGTCCATGTAACAGTCCACCCCAAAACCGAGCGGCTTGAGATGACAGCCACTTCATCTGCAGACAGTTCTGTGTCAGCAGTCCGGGCTGGGCTCAGCCAGGCGGGTCTCAGGCCCGTCTGGTGGCTGGTGACAACGCGCAGCTCTGTCCCTCCTCACACGTTCTCCTGAAGCTGGGTGTCCTCCCACGTGCCCCCCGGGTTCTGAGGGAGTGAGAGCGGCCACGGGCCCCCGGGACCCCCATGCTTACGTCCTCGAGTCCCGTGGGTCAGGGCCGGTAGGGAGGCCGTCCTGGGTCGGAGGGTGGGAGGGGCAGCCGGGCCCACAGGCAGGCTGAGGGAGACCTGAGAGGGGTGCGGGGGACGGGGGAGGTCTGCCGTCAGCGGTAACGGGTGGGGGCGTGGCCTCCACAATCCACAGCACTCATCCGCACGCAGCAGGCCTACTGTGTGCCGGGCGCCGTGCTGGGCACCGAGAGGCGGAGGGGCGCTCCTCTCCCCAGGGCTGGTGGTGCAGCTGGCGAGGAAGGGTGTGTCCTTGGAAATGTGGAATCCAGCTGGTGGGAAGTGCCGTGTGGCCCAAGGGGATTTCAGCAGGATGGGGAGCACCCCCAAATCAGGGCGGAGGGTTTCTTCCAGTAGAGGAAGCTCAGCCTCCTGCCTGGTCTCCCGACCCTGGGTCTGCTCTCACCCATCCCTGCCCCTCTGTGTGGCCTCAGCGGATGTGGCATCGGACGTCTGCCCCGACCACTTAGTGCCCCGTCTGCCTCCCTGCTACGTCTGGCTTTAGTCCCTTCCCAGCTTGTCCTCCTTCCCTACTGAAGACCCACCTTCACTCTCTTCAGGCGTCCGACCCTCTTCCCATCTAACCTCAGTGTCCCTCCTACTTCTCTTTCTACAGGCAGGTCTGAGGTCACCTCCTCCAGGAAGCCCTCCCTGTTTGCAAGCAGGAGTGGCTGGCTTCCTTTAGTTCCCATAGCGTCTCCTGTATGTCATACTGGGTGCACACAGACCTGTGGAAATGCGGGCTCATGGGCCTCTGTCACCACTGGGTGTCCCGAGGGCAGAGCCAGGGCTGTTCATTTCTGTGTCTCCACGACCTGTGCATAGTAGGTGCTCAAGAACGTGCTTGTTAAATGAGATGGAGCTAAAGGGCTTGAGTCTAGAGGGCTTTGGAGACAGATTGAAGATGGCCTTCCCTCTCAGGAAGGTGGCTGTGTGTGTGCCCTTGAGATTGTCCGGGAGAAGTGAGGTGTCCCGCCTCGTGGGTTCCGCAGAACCTTTCAGGGTCAGGGTTCCCGGAAGGCGCACCGTGTTCACTCACGGACGTGGGCCCCTCGGTCACCCGCACCCTTGTATTTTCAAGTTCATGGCCGCAGAAGAGCCATTCGCTGCTGAAATGCTCTCTGTGTTCTAAATACCCCCCGAGACGCCGAAGGAGTGGTTTCGGTACAGATGGTGCTTTACTGCGGGTGGAATTCACCAAAACGGGGCTACGGTTTTATAAGCCGCCCTTCGGGAGGGCACGTCAGGGCCCCTGCTTCCGCGTCACCTTACTGACCCGGGGCCTGGGTGCCCTGCTGACAGCTCTCTCTCTCTCTGTTTCTTGTTCGCAGGGCGATGATGGGTCGGTTTGGTAAGTAACCCCAGGAGTGGGATGCGGCTGGGGAGTCTGGGGTCGTGGGGCACTTTGGGGTCACCCCAGAAAGCCGCCGGAGTTTGGGTACAGCAGGACCCCCGTGCGTGTTGCTCTCGCCCCCCCCACGCAGTTCTGGAATCCAGAGGAAGCGCGTGGCTCCCGTGGGCCCCTGCCGTGGGCTGTGTTTGTTCTCGGGCCGGGCGAGGCCAGGTGGGGAGGAGGGGCGGGAGGTGGAAGGGAGGACAGGGATGCGTCTGGGCTGTGGCCTGCACTCTCCCGGCCATCGGGGGCTGAGAGGGCGTGGGAAGGACAGAGGGAGGGCGGAGATGCTGGCTGGCGTGCGGAGTGTAATCAGCCAGGAGAGGGTTTCACTACGGGTGCGCTGTCGGCTGCGGCCTTTCCACCTTGAACCTCTGGCTCAGCAGACGTCCTCCGAGTCGGGCAGCCTTGGCCGCGGTCACCGCCGGGCGCCCTTTGGCTTGCTCCTTCCCCTCTCTGCTCCTCCTCTGTGATGGGGGTCAGTCCAAGGTCCCCGAGCGGATCCGCGGGATGACAGTGCATGCCGCACTTGCTGGCCCGGCTCCTTCTGTGGGGTGGTTATTACTGTTCGCTTTTGGTGGCTGTTGCCCTGTCCTGGTACAGTCCCACGACCCCATCGGCCCCTCAGCGAGGGACAGCAGACAGAGGGACAGCTTGTGGCAGAGTTCAAACCCAGAGGCAGCCCGAGCCAGGCTCACGGCTTTGCAGAATGACCCCCAGACACCAAGCTCTCCAGTGAGGGGGAAGAGTGGGAATGGAATAGAAGTTTGCATGTTTCTCCCCCGGGGACCTGCCGGCCAGAGCTGGTCCCAGAGGTGCCAGGCCTTGGGGTGCGGGGCTTGCCTGGAGTCTTCCACGGCTCGGCCACCAGGCTCTGTCCCCTCGGCATATTGTGGGGCCCATGGCGGTGTGCGAAGAGGGCTCTTCAGTTCTCAAAGTCCGTGCAGGCGGGAAAAATGCACGTTCCTAAAGCTTCATTAGGTGCATGGGCCTGGGAGATGCAGTCTTCACCATGTTTTTAAGTAGCAGTTCAGGTTGTTTGAGTGTCTTTATAATTTACACAAAAGGGGGGGAAGGGACAGAGAAAAGGAAACCATCCTGTGTCCAGTGGCTGAGGTCCCAGGACAGCAGTCGGGGTGCTGCGCATGGTGGGCCAGCATTCTGTGTCTGGGTGGAGGCCCTCGTGGGGGTGCAGTGCACCCCCCTGTCGAGTCCCTGTCCTTTCTGCACGGAGGGGTCCAGACCCCTCGTAGAGGTGCAGAGGTGATGAGTGGGGCCCTCGGAGCATTTTTAGCTGTCATCTGGGTTTCTGGTATTGTCACTTCCGTGTTTGGGACAGGCCTGGTTCAAGGTCTGGGGAACTCGGGGAGTGTCGGCCCCATTGGGGGCTGTGTGGCACCCGTGGCCGAGTATAGACGCTGGGTGAGAAGCCCCAGCCCCGATGCAAGCAGGCGCTCGGGGCTGGTGCACAGGATGGCACTCTGGGGTGAGAGCCGGTGTCACGGTGTGGCAGTGGGTGCCGCCGCCATGCTGATGAGCACGGAGCCGGCTGAGTCTCTGGGGAGGCGGGGCGGGGACGATGGAGCCACGAGCCGTGGAGTTGGCCTCATTCCTCACAGGCTCCTGCATGCGTGTGAGACGCAAACAGGCTATTAGCGCGTGGCAGGCAATTAGTTCCACTCCTTGGTGGCTCCGCTGACGCAAGCGCCAGGTCCCCTGGTGACCCAGACCGGCAGCCTCGGGGGGTGTAGCAGGGCTCCCGCCGGCCCTTCTCCTGTGGGCCCCTTCACCCCTCCAAGGTGGGCTCTGCCTGGGGTGCTGGTCCCCAGCTGGCCCTCTAGTTGGTTCCTGTACACTGTCACTGGGACCGGGCTTCTTAAAGCACCCCCCCCACCCCTAAATCTTCGTTCCTCTACCCCCCACCTTGCTTTAAGCCAAAGCCACGGCCCTTGCGTGCCCTTCAAGACCTTCTCAGACCACCCCTCCGGACGCCCCCTCCTCCTCCTTTCGGGCCTCCTCGCTCCCCCTGCAAGCCCAGCCCGCCTGTGGCTCCCTCCCTGCACCCTGGGACGCGCTTCCTTCAGCTCTCATGCTGCAGAGCCCTGCGCCTGGAGTTCCCTCCCCCTGGGGTCTCCCAGGCTCCCCCCGTGGCTCACTCCCTCAGCTCCTCCAGCTCTCCTTCAAATGTCGCTTCTCCAGGTCACTTCTCAAACCGCCCGGCCCCAAATGACCACCCTCTGGCTTGTCCTGCCCCCACTCCTCCTCGTTACTTCTCTGCGCACGTCTGTGCTCCCAGGAAGCCTGTTGCTCTGCTCCCCACGTCGGTGCGTGCTCACGTCGGA
The DNA here is from genome assembly GCA_028533065.1 of Trachops cirrhosus. Taxonomy (NCBI): domain Eukaryota; kingdom Metazoa; phylum Chordata; class Mammalia; order Chiroptera; family Phyllostomidae; genus Trachops; species Trachops cirrhosus. The sequence goes on along the minus strand of CM052539.1, from coordinate 2,643,080 downwards.
CCCTGCCACGTGCCTGGCAGACACAGGGTGCCCGGGCGGCGTGGGGACCCCGGCCCTACCCACTTCCCACTTGCACATAGCTGCTTGACTCTAAGCGTCCTGGGGGCTGGAGCTGTGTCTGCCTCAGTGTGCATCACCCAGGGGCCTCTGGGGCCCCAGGAAGGCCCTCCTCGGGCAGGCGGCCGCCCGGGCTTCACAGGGAGCGTGTTCTCAGCCTCGGTGTGTCTCACATGAGCACTCTGAGCTGGGGGGGCTCCACGCTGCCCCCACCCTCCACTCCCAGCTCCTGACAGCATCTCTGTACTGGCTGAGGTGGGACGGGAGGCCCTTCCCTCCCCAGGGGTGTTGGGGAGCTGCAGCCTGGTCTCCATGGCAACGGGGTTGCTGGCTGCCTTTCTGGGAAGGCGGCAGTCCCCCTCTCCGGGTAAATGGGGGAGACGGGAACAGAAGCTTTCTTCCTCTTCCCCTCCCGGCCCCTCCCCATCATGTCGCCCCCTTTCTGCCACTGAGCTTGTTTCCACCCTGCAGCTGGAAGGACAGACCACCACCCCTGGTCATAGCCCGCTCAAGCCCCTCACCTGGAGTCCCCCCTACCCCGAGGGAGCCAGCGCCCCGACCCCCTCGCAGGCCACTGCTGGGCCCCCGCTCTGGGCTGCTCGGGCCTCTCTCTGTGCTTGCTGCTGTCTCTGCCCAGAGTGCCCTCCCGACTCTTCTTGTCCCGGCTCCTGTGTGACACCTCTCCAGGGACCCGGCTGACTACACGGAAGGGGAAGTGTCTGGAATGTCAAGTGACCACCGGCAGCTGCCCCTCGGCCTCTGTTGGGTGGCGGTGGGGAGAGGTGGGGCCTGGGGCAAACTGCAGAGTCCCCGCCCTACAGCCTTGGGCGGCGTGTCGGTGCCGGGTGGGAATGGAGCCCCAGCTCCCAGCTCTTTGGAGAAACCAGAAATTCAGAACCGTGGATAAAATCTCCCAATTTAGGAAATGCTAGACTCAAACAAACAGAATAACTTTGTTTGGACCAAACTAGACATCCCATAAGTTGAACTTGGCAGACACCAGCACACTCTGGTTGATCTGGCCCCTCTCTGTGTCCTTTCTGGCCTCTTGGGTCACCTGTCTGCTCTGTGCCCAGCTGTCTCCCCCACCGGTGCCCCCCCAAAGGCAGGGCTGCTCTCTGTTCATTTCTGTGACTGTCCCCAGAGGAGGGAGGCGGGGGTCTGGGGCAGGACGACAGGGGGCTGTCAGGGACGGGGTTCCTGCCAGGATGGAGTGCTTGGCCCTCCGTTCCGAGCCCAATGGTGAGGGACGGGCGCCTTCACCCCAACGTCACCAAGGAGGAAACAGGTGTAGGGAGGGGGCCACCTGCTTAAAGTCAGGGCACTCTGAGGCCAGGCAGCGGGGGTTTGAGCCCGGATCTGGTTTCAAACCAGCCCGCGGGGTGCCGGCCCTGGGCCCTAGGGGTGCCGGCCGCAGGTGACTGGCTCAGATGCCACCTCTGCTCCTCGGCTCTGCCAGCCCAGCGGTGGCCCAGCTAAATATACCCGGCTGACGTCAGGCGCTGCTCGGCTGCTGGGGTGTTTTGCAGACTGCATTTAAATTTTGTGTTTTGCCTGTAAAGATTAGCACCCCCCCCCACCCGCCCAGCAGACTGTGCTGAGTGTAATCTGACTTGCTGGATCAGAAAGTGATTGGCTGCCGTAGAAAGGCCCTATGCCTTTTGGTCTTTCCCCACAGCCCCACCAAACGCTCACACCATGTCCACGAGTGTGCATATCGCACACACATACACACCTTCCTTCTCTCCCTTCCTCTTGGCCTCTCGCCTTCTTTCCCTCCCCCTGAAGCCAAGGAAGGGGCTTTCTGGGCTGGGCTGGGGTGTGAGCTGCCCCCCGCAGCCGGCCCTTGGGTGGGTACGGAGCACAGAGTGCCTTCCTTTTGGGGCCAGGCCTGGGGACAAGGGCTGGGACCTGCCTTCTCCTTCTCATCGGCCCCTCCTGCACCTCCCAGGATCAGAACCCCCCCCACCCCAGGGCCGGCTCTGGTCCACCCTCCTGGCCATCTCCACACTGGCTGAGCTTCTAGCCCACGCCCCATAAGGCTGGGTTTCCCAGCCCCACCAAGCTGCACTTTGGGGTTCAGCCTAAGCCCTGGCTAGTAATAGAGGACTTCTCTGCAGACCCCAGAAACCTTGGGGGGACAGTGGCTCCTTCAGGACAGAAGTTGGGAGCCCCAGGCCCTTCCAAATGCCCTCCCCCTGCCCTCCTGCCCCGGCAGCAACCCCTCACAGCCCTGCGTTCTCACTGGCGACCTCAGCCCTCCTGCCCGGGGTCCAGCCAGGAGTGGTCTCTGTCTGGACCCGTCCTGCCCTCTGGGCTCGGCCGTGGCAGCATCAGGCCAGGTCTAGGCCCCGGGCCCCCACCAGCCCCGCCCCTTCCTTACCTGCCGAGAGCCAAGAGCCGTTCCAACTCAGCCCGTAGCCGCTGCTCGCCGGAGAAGGACGGGGTTGATCCTGTGTGAATTGGGAGGGTGGCTGGCCCATGCGTGGGAGTTAAAGCAGGTTAGGGCTCGCCTGGGCGCAGGCAGAGGGCTGTGACGTGGTGGAACGGGCTGCCCCAGGTCCCCTGGATGTTCCCACGCAGGGGACCCCCTGGAAGGGCTTCTGTAGGGAGAGTCTGGGGCAGGGTGTGCTCTGGTTCATTCCCCTGTCCTGAGCACGGGCCGTGGGCCTTCACTGTCCTGGGAGCCGGACACAGTGCAGGGAACGAGCCACACGGGCACCGGCCCGCGGGGGGCAGACAGAGGAAAACGAAGCAAGCTCCCAGGTAGCAATTAATTGTTGTGGAAAAAGCACCTGGATAAGAGGAGCGACAGTGCACCTCGCTGTCCCAAGGCTGCAGAAGGCCCCTCAGAGGCCGCCATTTCTGAGAGCGGCTGCAGGAAGGGAGGCCGGCGAGCGGCGGGTGCAAAGGCCCCGTGGTGAGCGAGGGGCAGAGCAGCCGCCAGGAAGCCGCCGGTGGCGTGAAGCCAGGGAGGCCGAGTGTGTCGGGGTGACGCTGCACTGTCTGAGCCCCCCTCGCCCAGACGGGAGGGAGGATGGTTTTTACTTTAAGAGTGATGAGCAACTGTCAGATGGGGAGGAGGCAAGAAATGGGCTAATTTACACTTGAAAAAGCTTTCAGGGCTCTGGGGAGAATGGGTTGAGGGGCCTGGAGTGGAGGCAGGGGGCCTGTTAAGCCAGAGGCTGTGGCTGACTGTCCCCAAGTAAGGGGCAGCCCTGAGCAGCTGTGGGGTGGCGGAGAGGTGTCCCCGTGGACCCACAGATCTGCTGTAGGCGAGCAGTGTGGGAAGGCGCACCCCCAGTCCTCGGACGGCTTGGGGGTGGATGTCCCTGTTCCCAGTGAGTCAGGTTGGAGGGCAGACCCTCAGTTAGAAGGAACTCGAAGCATCTTTTCCTGGCTGGCGCCTGCGCTTCGGTTCTGGCGGGAGCCGAAAGGGTTCCAGGCAGGCGGGGCGCCCGAGGGACAAAAGTGCCTTTTCCTGGGACAGACGGGCGGGGGTGGAGCAGCCCCGTGGCGCCCGTAAACCCTCTCTCCCCTGTGTTCCTGTCGCACAGAGCGGGACGCCTTCGACACCCTCTTCGACCACGCCCCGGACAAGCTCAACGTGGTGAAGAAGGTAGGTGCCTGGCTTCTTGCGGCTCGGACGCGCTGGGAAGGAGGCGGGGAACGTGTGAAGTCCCTGGAACGTTTGCCTCGCGGACTGAAGTGTAATGACCGCACAACCGTAACTCCAGGGCGTAAAATTGGCAGCTCTTTAACTCGGCGATGTCTCCGCTCGCTGGGTAGCTGCCCGCCCGCCTGCCCGCCCACCCGCTTCTGGGAGCGAGTCCCCAGCCAGTGCCCACGTGGCGGTTCGTTCCAACGCGGGGCTTTCATCCAGCGTGGAGAAGCCTTTGAGCGGGTCACCCCGAGGGCCTGGCTGACCTCATTAGCACCACGCCGCGCGCACCGCGGACGGGAGGCCTTTGCCGGTGGAGCCGTCTGCGTGTGCACCAGGCCCGCTCCCCCCGAGACAGGAGCCCGGAGAGCAGGCCCCTCACCGTCCACCCCGCAGCCTGCCCGTAAACTTATGGACGGAAAAACCCGCTCGAACCCGGGCCTCTGCAGTCGGGGGCTGGGGAGTAACCAGCTTCCAGCGGGGCTCCGCCAGGAGGGCTTGTCCCCCCGCAGGAGGAGTTGAGTGTCGGCGCTCGGCACGTGGGGTCATCTGAGCCCCGGCAGGCGCATCACTGGGGACGGTGGCAGTAGGGCGGGTGTGCGTCCTGCCTTCCTGGGCCGCCTGGGGAGCGACCATTTCTGCCTGCGACCCAGGGACAATTGCCCCAAACAGCTCTCTTTTTAAAAAAAGTTCAGTCTTTATTGTATTTTTTCCCGTTACCGTTTAGCCCCCTTAGACTCCCCACCACCACCAGCAGTTGCCTCCCCGTTGCCCGTGTCCACGAGTCCTTTCTCCTTTTCGCTCAGCCCCTCCGCCCTCTCCTCCCCCCACCGCCAGCTGTCACCGCTCTCCGTCTGTGAGTCTCTCTGTTTCTCGTGTTAGTTCAGGTTGTTCCTTAGACTCCACGTGTGAGTGAGACCCTGTGGCATCTGTCTTTCTCTGATAAGACGTTTGGCAGCGGTGTGGCGGGCGGGACCGGGAGAACCTGAGCAGGTCTCTCATTGCCGGATTTCTCAGGGACTTGGAAACGCCGCTGTGCTGGGATCCTCTCGGAGAGAGCTTGGGGGGAAGCATTTTCCAAATGTTCGTGTCAGTAGCCAGATCTGCCCGTCTGTTTTGGGGGGGGGGACACGAGACGTGGCCGTGGAGCCCACCTGTGGGAACTGCTGGTCTGGGCCAGGGCAGGGAAGGCGGCAGGTCTTGGACGTGCTTTGCAGAAGGCCACAGAATCACCCCACCGGTCCTTCGGGTGGGGTCTTCCTAGCGTCCTTGGGTCAGCAGGGCCATACTGTGGGGCCTCCGAGCAGTGTCCCCTGTCCCACCCCGGCCACGTCTGGCCCTGGCGTCCCTGGTTCAGTGGATGGTTTAATCCGTCTCCCTCACTTAGCTGCCGTGTGACCTGAGCCAGATTGCATGCCGTGCCTCAGTTTCCCCATCAGTCAAGGAGGGACAGAGGCAGCCCCCTCACAGGGTGCACAAGCTAAAACGTGACCACGTCTGCGTGAGGGTCCCGGCACAGTGCGAGGCCACCGGAGCGCACTGAACATGGTGTCGTGTACGTGGCTGAGCTTTCGTCCAGCAGCAGCCGTGAAGCTATGTCATTCTTTGAAAAGACGTCCTTCGGGCACTTGGACCTTAGCACTGAGGGAGACGCAATCCCTCCGTTTGCCCCACGGCTTCCTGCGCCCAGCCTGTCCCTTCCCGCCCCCACACCGAGAGCTGCTGGCAGAGGCTCCCACCCGCCTGTCCAGGTCTTCCCAGACCCTCCCACCCTCCTCTCTCCCACCCCTCCCACGTCCGGCCACAGCCCGAAGAGCCACAGTGTGCGCACAGGTCTTCACGGCTGGGTGCGTGCTCTGCCCGCTACCCCCTCCGCCCCCCGCCCCCTGCCCCAGGCCAGGCACAAAGCCCCTGCTGCGCCCCACTTCTAGGCAGGGAGCCCCACGCCCTCCCGTGTGCTCGCTAGACCTCTCCTCCCGTCTCATGGGCTTTACCATGTCACTTGATTTCTCTGTCGCCCTCCCTGGGGGTGTATGTGGGGAATTAGATCACGGGGCCTCCAGGGTGGGGCTCTGTCCTGCTGTCTCCGTGTCCCCAGCCCCACGCCGAGCACGTGGCCGTAAATTTGAGTGGAAGGAATGAGGAAATGACATCATGCCCGGGGGAGGGAGGGTAGGGCTGGGCTCGGTCTGTTTGCTGAGAAAAGTCACAAGTGACAGTTTACAAATGCCTGTCCCTGAGATCAAGCCTGTGTGTGTGTGTGTGGGGGGGTGGCCCAAGGCAGCCTTTCTCTCTCCATCTTTCATGTCCAAGGTGACGTTTAGGGTACATTTAAATGTTTAATCGCCTCCCCCTGACAGCTGTGTCCTTCTGAAGGGCACTGGTCTCTTCCCTCAGGGCTGTGGACTATGGACGTAACTGTGAGCAGAGACGTGTGCTTCCTTCTGCCACGGGGACAGTTTTAGGCATAATGTCCTTGAAACCAGGGGTTAGAACATATGAATCTCCTTGAAACCAGAACATTTCGTTTTAAGCACGAGCTTCTTATTTTGGTAAATGGGAGCTCAGGGAAGCGGTTCACACAGCCGAGGGCGCACGGAGCGGGGTCTCTCTCACAGCTCTTGTGTCCCTTTGCCTCGGCAGTCCCTCATCACGTTTGTGAACAAGCACCTGAACAAGCTGAACTTGGAGGTGACGGAACTGGAGACCCAGGTGAGCCGCGTTCTGGGTGGAAGGGCCCTTCGTCCTGCGTTGTGTCCAGCCAGCGCTGTGACCCCGGGGTGGGGGGGTTGTGAGCACACATCACACGACATCTCGTTCGTCCCGCAGGGGTGCCCGCCCTGCAGCCCCAGCCACCCTCGGCGCCTCTCAGACCCTCTGTCTCTGCTTCCTGGGGCTGTCGGAGCAAATCACAGTGCAGGGAGGGCTCAGGCAGCAGGCATTCATTCCCTCCCATGCCCCGGAGGCTACAGGTCGGGGGTGGGGGTTGGCTGGCGACCTTGGACATCTGTGGGGTTGTGGCTGTCGTCACCCCGGTCTCCGCCTCACCATCAAAAGCGGTTCTCCGTGTGTGAGCATTTGCCAGGTTCCTGCTTTTGTAGCGACCCGGCTGACCTCATCAGCACCGGTCAGATGGAAAGACCGTTTCTCATAAGCGCGCATTCCCAGGGCCGGGGGGCTGGGCGGCCGACACATCTTTTTGAGGGGCGATGCGGTTCCGCCCCTAATGCCCTTCACCCTGCCACACCACCCACCGAAGAGCCTCTGCCTGTGCCAGTCCCTCAGTCTAGAATGTTCTGTCCCCGGGCCCCAGGGAGCGCTCACTAAACGCCCCCGGAGAACGGGTACAGAGCACCGTCTTCTGCAGCAGCTGTGTGCAGTGCAGGGGCCTCTTGAGGAGCTGGGATTCGGACCACCTGGGTCCAGTACAGGTGGGCTTTTGTCCAATGAGTGTATCGGAAAAGGTTTTGATACTTTTCGTTACTAACAAAACAATCCTATCGCTGCTTCTTTGTTGTTAAGGAATGAGTCGTTATACTTGTGAATAGATACTTCTTTACACATTGTCTCGGTTTTGGTGTCTCGTGTCAGTGTGTCAGTAACACGGTAACACCTACAGTGTTTCCTGCGAGGCAACACTGATGCAGGCACAGACGGCTCGTCTTGTAAACAAGCACCGTGAACTCCTGGCACAGAACGGCACGTGCATTTTCTCTTCTTTGTGATTTTCTTAATAGCATCTGTTGTCTAGCGTCCTTTGTTGTAAGAATACGGCGCACGGTACGTGGATTCTCGACAGTGCGGGATGTTGACATCCCTAACCCCTGTGTGGTCCGCGGGTCCACTGAGCCCTCACCACCCCCACATGGAACAAGAGCAGCATCGTGAAACGATGTTTTGAACACGCAGCAGGTGTTCAAGACAAAATATAATTTTCTAGGGATTAGCTGGGGCTGGAATTCGGAGCTGCGAATTCTTGGTACCAGTTTCTGAAATGCACAGCTGATCCTTCTGAAAGCCCTGGGCGCTTGCATTCATTTCTTTCTCTTTAACTTTTCTCATTTGCTTTTCTAATTAAAAAAGTAATTCAGGTTCATTGTAGAAATGTCTGACAATGCAGAGACGCAAAACCAATAAAAACCCTTTGTAACGCATCGCCAGGAGATGCTGTGCGGAGAGGTTAAGCCTGGAGCTTTTCTCTGCGTGGGTCATTAATCGTGGACAGTGTGGGCGTGTATTTGAGAGCCAAAGGCCTGTTTTTATTGTTCTTAAGATTTTTATTTATTTATTTATTTATTTTTAGAAAGGGGTAGGGAGGGAGAAAAACATCAATGTGTGGATGCCTCTTGTGTGCCGCTTACTGGGGACCCGGCCCACAACCCAGGTATGTGCCCTGACTGGGTCTTGAACCGGTGACCCTTTGGTTCACAGGTCGGCACTCAATCCACTGAGCCACGCCAGCCAGGGCCAGAGGCCCGTTTTTAATGTGCATATGTGTTTGTGTGTTGTGTGCAAACACACTGATTCTTTCAGCACTTTGCTGACATCGCACACTTAGCCTCTGGTCCTTCCTCCCTCCCCACAGCCTCCCCCACCGTCCTCTCCAGGGGTCATTGTAGTTCCCGGGTGGATGTGTATTTTTCTAGCTATTTTATTGCATAAATGTATTTTCTAAATGGCAGTGGAGTGTCCTGTGCTGTTTGTAACGAGCTTTTGGTTACCTAGTATCTTGGGGGCATCTTTTCGTGTGAGTGTGTGTGTGTGTTTCTGTCTACTCTCATCTCTGTCCTCTGGGCTGTCCTCTGTCAGGCAGCCGCTGTCAGTTCGTCTGAGCTGCGCTGCATTGGCCCCGCCCCTGACGCCGACAAGGGGGCGTTTCCTGCTCTCCTGGCAGCAGCGCAGGGAGCGTCTTTGCCGAACTGTTCAGTCCTGCTCATCCTGGAAGGGGGACCACGGAGCGGGCGGAGTGGCGCTGTGGGCCCCGGAGGTTGGGTGGCTGGAGCGCTCCTCTCAGAGTGGAGAGCCACGTCCTCTGGCGGTTCCCTCGTGCTGTGCCTGGCCGGCCTGCGCGCCAGCCCCAGGCGAGGAGGCTTGGAAGCTAAATCTGCATTGATCTTGATTCACTCGAGGGAAATCTCCATTCCTCTTCTATCACCGCACTGTATAACGTAGTGTCTTCAAAGAATTGTTAACCACTGGTCCGCAGAAAAGATCAGTGGCCACGGAAATACAGAGGACTCTTTTGTTGCCATGGAATGGCGTATTTTTAAGAAATACGAGGTTGGCCAAAAAGTCCGTGTGGTTTCCGTAAAATAGAAGACACGTTTTTCATTTTCACCAAAAACGTTCTTGATTTGGATACTTTCAGTACGTGGCAGAACGCTGATTGTTCTCAGTCAATGTCTCAGTTTGATCGCTATGAACTTCAGCTGGTCTACACAACGATGGAGCATCGTCCAGCGAGGAATCTCCAGCACAGAACTTTGCAAACCACTTTTTTTTTTTTTAAGATTTAATTTATTTATTTTTAGAGAGAGGGGAAGGGAGGGAGAAAGAGAAGGAGAGAAACCTCAGTGTGTGGTTGCCTCTCACACGCCCCCTACTGGGGACCTGGCATGCAACCCAGTCATGTGCCCTGACTGGGAATTGAACCAGCGACCCTTTGGTTCAAAGGCTGGCACTCAGTCCACTGAGCCACACCAGCCAGGGCTGCAAACCACTTTTGACAGGTTCAGTCTGTCACAGCATCTTCTCCATATGCCGCACAAAATTTTTTTGTGTTTTAGTTGCATTTTTACTTTTCTTAAAATAATAAAGCATACTATGCCAAAAATGTTGCTTACTTTCTGCCATCTTCAATATCAAAATGGCTACACAAAAATTCCCCAATTTTGATAAGTTGTTTTTCAAATGTGTGCTGACTGGACAGCTGTCACCATACAGTCTGACAAAGTTGTTGCAAACGAAGTTAAAGACGACTTAGTGCTACTAGTGCCATCTTCCGGGGAAGGCATGAACGGACTTTGTGGCCAGCCCGGTATGTTCATCGTTCGGTCTGGACGCGGGGGGCTCAGAGAGACCTGGGCTCAGATTCCGGCCCAGAGGGGCGTGTGCGCGTGTGAGTGTGCTTTCCCTTCTTCTGAAAACCACTTGTGTGCTCCGGGCAGCTCCCTGGCTCTCCGCCTCTCTGAGCTTCTCTCCACGTGTTTAAATGGAGACGGCAGGTAAGTTGAGGCTAAATGGAGACTGACGCATTTAAAGGTTGGCATTGGTGATGGGAAGGTGTCTTGGGGCCTCCCCGGGAGGAGGTTTCTGAGCTGGGGCACACCGCCCCCCCCAGGACCCCTGCTCTGTGAAAATGGAGGGAGCACTGCTAACAAACCGCCACGCTCCGCCTGGCCTCCCCCTCCTGGGTGCCCCTTTCCCTTCCCGTGTCTTCCTTTCTTCCGTCCCCATCTCTCCTGCCTGCCTGGGACGTGGTTGGCCAGGGGTGGCTTGGAAGATGCCGGGGAAATAAGCAAAGACTCCTTGCCTATCTCACCCCGAGGGCCCAGCCGCACCTCCGGGCAGGGGAAGTGGGCGGTGTCTTCATTCCTGGGCCGCCTCTGCTTCCCGGGAAACGGCGGTGTCTCGGGTGTGTGGCACAGTGTCACTGGGGAAACTCCAGGGCGCCCCCCAGAGGGGAGCACCTCATTGAGGTGCACGAACTTTTTAAAAAAACCCTCTGATCTCCTTAAGGAGGTAAGTGGGCGATGTCTTCCTGGGGTGGACGCACGAGACCCGAGAGGTGCAGGCTGAGGGCCGTTTGCCAATCAGACCGCCGTCCACCGGGGCCTGGAGTGCCTGTCCCTGGGAGCCCCCACTCTGCTGATCTTGACCCTGCCTCCCTCCCAAGGCCGGGGCTTCCTGACAGTGGACGTCCGTGATTCTGACTGTCTGTCAGTCTCCTCCCTCGGCCCCTCCCAAAGCTGCTCTGCCCTCATCCTCTGAAGTGCTTTTTCTGTGAAGGAAGTGATTGCCCCATGACCCGGCTCACAGGGGTCTGTCTGGATTCCCGGGCCCCATCCTCGGATGGCAGGTGGTTCTGGGCCGGGTGCGGGTAGAGGGCTGGGCTCGCAGGTGAGGCTGGAGCTTCCCCCCAGCACCACCCGGGGGGTTCAGGGTCCAGCTGGGGCGGACACTAGTTGCTGGGGACATGCAAAGACTCCGGGATGGGACAGTCTTGTCTGTGCCCTGAGCATAGCCGGGGGAAGGTGCTCAGGCAGCTGACGAGTGAGCAGAATGGGGCTGCAAACCCCAAAGCACAGCACAGGCCGCCAGTGAGCCCACGGAGTGGCACTGAGTCACCGGCTCCACGCCCACCACCTCTGAGAGGGAGCCTGCGTTGTGGATGAGTCAGTGGTGGGGGACGCGCCTTGCAGCCTGGCGGCCTGGTCCCGGAGCCACGGTCCCATCCATGCAGCTCCGCCCTACCCCTGAACACACACACGGTCACGCCCAGCCCCCAGCGCAGTGCCTACCCCGGGTCTCCCACCCATTGCAGGTTCTCTCACCCGAGCCAGAGACGGACCGTTTTGCTTTAAAGCATTTTCCTCCTTTCGAGTGGACGCGTAGCGCTCACCGACGCCGTGCGTGCCCAGGAGCATCACCGAGTGTTTCTCTGCAGTTCGCAGATGGCGTGTACCTGGTTCTGCTGATGGGCCTGCTGGAGGACTACTTCGTCCCCCTGCACAACTTCTACCTGACCCCGGACAGCTTCGACCAGAAGGTACGTGCGCGCCCGCGTCTGACTCCGAGGTCTCGGGCCTGACCTGCTGGGGGCCAGACACTGACGACATTACCTGCCTGTGCCGGGGTGCGGGGAGCAGCCATCAGGCTGCGGGGACCCTGGGGAGGCACCGAGAAGACGCTGGTTCCCAAGTCGGGCTGATATCCAAACCCGGCTCTTGTCCCCGGGCCTCCGTCCTCCCACCCTGTCTCCGCCTCGATCCGCAGCCTGCTGGGCACGTGCAGATCCAGCGGTCAGCTGGCGGCGAGGGGGCAGGTGCTCGGGGAGAGGGGCTGCTCTCTGCTGGGGGCAGCACAGGGCCGGTGCCTCTGGGCACAGGGCGCAGGGCCGGTACCCCCGGGAGGGACTTCTCTTCTCCAGGCCTCAGTTTCCTCATCTGTAAAATGGGGCCACTGTCCCTTCTCCTGGTATGGACGTGCCGGGGCCCGGGGCAGACACACGGGGACCCCGAGCCCTCAGGGCAGGCTCTGTGCCTTCGCCTCCTGGTCTCCCGGCCTCCCCCAGTCAGATCCTTGGGTGGGAGGAGGGACCAAAAGCGAGCATGTGTCGCCCTCAGCAGACCTCTGCCCGCCTGTGCCCTGCGCCAGGCACCTGGGTCCGCGTGGTCATTGCAGAGACCCACCCCGTCTGCGCCCGCTCCCATCCTGACCTTTCAGGAGGAAGGTGGCGGGCAGCGGGTGGCCCTGGGGACAGCCTTGACCCCGGGGTTAACTCTTGCGTCCTTGGCAGGTCCACAACGTGTCCTTCGCCTTTGAGCTGATGCTGGACGGAGGGCTCAAGAAACCCAAGGCACGGCCGGAAGGTAAGGCCCCGACCGAGGCCCTCGGGGAGGGTCGGGCACGGCTGGGAGGTATGGCCGGGCCTCCGAGGTGGTGGGAGGCCGGACCTGCCTCTCCTGATGGGTCTGCGACCTGGTGGTTCACAGGCCAGCTCTGCCGACCCCGGGTCACTCCCGGGACTCCCGGGTTCCTGGTTTGGGGGACCGGGAGGGCTGTGCTGACAGAGCCACCAGTGCTGGTTCCTCAGTGACCTCTTGATGTGGAAGCTTCAGCTTGTCCCACGGGCCTCAGAAACTCGTGGCCTCTCCAGGGCCCAGCGCTCAGGCGGGGCCAGGGCTGGGGCCGGGGCCTGTCTCCTGGCTTGGAAGGAAAGCTTGGGCTTCCTGCAGGTTAATGGCTGTCGGGTTGGGTCTCTGGTGGCCAGCAGAGGTCAACGCTCAGAGCAGGGGGCAGCGCACTCCTGCTCAGTGAGGGGCGGAGCCGGGCGGGCCAGGCCCCTCCTCCTTGTCCTTCCTGGCCCCTGGGTAAATGAGCTCTTCCAGGGTTCTCTCTTGAGGGAGCGTCTAGAGCCGAGAAGAGCTTCTTCAAGGACAAATTCTGTGTGGGGACTGTGGGGTGGGCCCAGCGAGTCCCCTTTCCAGCCAGTTTCCAGGTGTCATGGCTGCTCCTGGCCCAGGGACCCCGCTGCCCTCCAGCCACAGTGTGACTTCTGGGTGGGGTGGGTTCGTGACCCCCCTGGGTGGGGCGTTTAAGGCCCGTCCAGGGACAGGAGTTCCATCCTGTGACCCATGAACACAGCCCCGCACCCCCAGTCACTTGCTGAGGTCACAGGGTAGTTGAGGCTGAGAACTCAGGGCCTCACTTACCAGGAGGACGGGGCCCTTCCCACCCAAGAAGGCGCCACACTGCCTGGGCCCCAGCTGTCATCCCCAAAGTGTCCTGGGGTGGGCCAGGCCATGCACCCAAACTTGAGGGGCGGGACAGCGGCCGCCACCCCGTCCCCGGAGGATGCCTGACCCCGCCTCGGGCACAGGTTAGCCGGTGACCCTTTGGTCCCCTGTGAGTGTCCTTGGCTGTTGTCGACCCCACCCCATGCGGATGTCATCAGCCGTCACTCTCGTCCTGATGCCGACCCTAGAGGGGACGAAGGGGCACCCGTCCTGGCCACTGCAGGGGTGCACCCCATGGAGGTGGCCAGGGGGCTCTCTCGGAGGCCCGTGTCTGGGGGCAGCGCTGCCCAGACCGTCCCGGTGACCGGATGCAGCGGTGCTCAGCCGTGGACGGGGCACCCAGCCCCGCGCCCCCCAAGTGCAGGGCTCCCAGTGAGCTCTGCTGTGCTGTACACGGCCCCCCGTTTCCTTCTGCAGACGTGGTGAACCTGGACCTCAAATCCACCCTGCGGGTCCTGTACAACCTGTTCACCAAGTACAAGAACATGGAGTGACCTCGGCGGGGATGCCCCCGGCTTCCCCACAGCCTGCAGTCACACCCCCACCCCATCCTCCGGTTGACCTCCTTTCCGCGTGATCTGAGCGCAGGGCTCCCGGCACCCGGGCTCAGTGCTGGGTGGGAGGCCCCGCCGCACCGGGGGCTCCTCCGGGAGCTGAGTCAGAGGTCGTCGGCTTGGATCAGACAGCGAAAAGGGAAAAGCCCACAAAGCCGGAACCAATCCCTCAGGCCCCCAGAGGGGCACCCTGCGTCCCTTCGGATGGTGCCGTCGGGGCCACAGCAGCCTGTGGCGGGTCTGGCGGCCCCTCCTGGGAGGCCTCTCTGGTGCAGAGCGCTCCTGCTGTGGCGGGAGCGTCCCCCCACGTCCCTCCTCCCGGGATGCCCTGTGCTGTTTTCCTTTCGTTGGCGCACCGACGTCTAAGACCCAGATGAGCCTGCAGCCGCCCGCCCGGGGAGGGACGCACGTGCTGGAGGAATGTCTGTGTTTCTTGCTGCGGGCTGCCTGGGTGGGAGCTGGCCCGTGGAAGTGTCCCGTCTCACCTCATCACCCAGGTGGTCACCTCATGCTGACCGACCGCGTGAGGCCATGGTTCCGGCAGAGGGTGTGACCCGTTTTCCAAATTATTTGTGTCCCGGTTGGTGCAAAGGTGAGGGCGTGCCTTCTGCACACCCCGAAGGACCCCCTAGGGCTGTGGGAGGCTCCTTTTCCTTCTCCCACGTCCCAGTGTGGGTCCGGCCGCAGGGCCCGGCGGGGGCCCGGAGTTGGGGTGGGGGGTACTCTGCTGTGGGGACTGAGCCTTCCGCGTGATCCACCCGTCGTCCCCATGGGCTTGAGTTCCGGGTCAGGGAAATGGAGAATCTTCTTGGGCTGGCGGAAAAACTTTCCTTAATTCCGGAAAGTTCTGGGGTGCACGTTTTCAGGGAACCGAGTTTCTTTGGAGAGGGTCCCCGGTCCGCAGGAACCCAGTGGGAGCTGGGCAAGGCTCCGCAGGGCCGAGGGTGCGGTTCCTGTCCGTGTCCTTCCCTGTGGGTGTGTCCGTGACCCCCCACTGGCCTCGGGGCACCTGCCTGAAGCCCAGTCTCCCCTGAACAACCGCAGCACCGAGTCCAGAGCGTGGCACGTGTCCTCATTGGATGCCACACGGAGCTCTGGTGTTTCAAAGCCACGGAGCCCTTTCCCACCCCTGGGTGTTGTCTTCTGAATCATTTTACACCATGTTTACTTTGGATTTCTGGATATTAAATAAAAGCCACTCAAACCCTGATGTGTTGTTGACCCGGCCTGCCTGGCGACGGCGGGAAGCTGACCCTCCGAGCGTGGGCTGTGGGCCAGCAGCAGGCCCGGCTGGCTCCTCAGTCAGGGACTCGCGTGAGGAGAGCCCCGTGTGGGGCGGACAGAGTGCGTGAGCGCGGGCTGCCGCTGCCTCCGATTGGCGGTCACTGGTTGTGCCCGCCCAGGGCCGGGGCTGGGCCCCGTGACCCCCGCCGAGCCCCGCTCAGCAGGGGGCGAGGACACGGGGGGAGCCAGCACACAGCCCTGGGTGGGCGGAGGCCGAGGGTGGCAGTCACAGCTGTGGTGAGTGGTCACGGGGAACAGAGCGGGGCACGCCGCCCTTCTGCCCGGTCCCAGACCAGAACGGGGGCTGCCGGCGTCCAGCGGCGCTGGCTCTATTCTGAACTCCATCTGATGTGACACCCGAGAGCAGACAGCTTCAGTCCTGGAACACACCGCGCTCGCCGTCCCGGGCAGGATGGCGCACAGCTGGGGCCACATGCTGCCGCTCGCCTCTCCACACCCACGCGCTCTCCCCGCCCTCCGTCCTCACCGTGAGTGTGAAGACCCTGACACGGAAAGGCATGTGGCACATTCAAGCAACAGAAGGGGGTCAGCCTGGCCGGGCCTGAGGGCGGGAGGGGTTGGGAGATGGAGCTGGCAGGTCAGGGCTGAGTTGTGCAGACTGGGTTTTTTTATTTTGTTTTTTTTTCCATTTTTATTTATTGATTTTTTTTTTAGAGACAAAAGGAAGGGAGGAAAGAAGAGACAGAAACATCAATTTGTTGTTCCACTTAACATAGGCATTCCTTGGTTGATTTGTGCATGTGCCCTGACTGGGGATCGAACCTGCAACCTTGGCATAGCAGGACAATGCTCTAACCAACTGAGCTACTCGGCCGGGGCTGGTGGATTTATTTTAAGAGCTATTGGACGCCACTGGTGGGTTTCGAGTGAGTTGGGTCGAGAAGCAGGTCCTCTGGGTGCTTGTGGAGGACAACCTGGGTGGGAGTTAGGGGTGTGGGAGAAGCTGGCAGCCCAGGGTGGGCATCCAGCAGAAGGCTCCTG
Source organism: Trachops cirrhosus (assembly GCA_028533065.1). Lineage (NCBI taxonomy): Eukaryota > Metazoa > Chordata > Mammalia > Chiroptera > Phyllostomidae > Trachops > Trachops cirrhosus. The sequence continues at coordinate 2,627,004 of CM052539.1, read as the reverse complement.
TGTGGCCCAGGCGAGAGGAAGGGGGTCCCGGCCAGGTGGGGGCTGGGGGGCCTCGGGGAAGCTGACTTCCACCCTGTGGCCATGTCATGGCTGGGTGGCTGGCGCTGCCATCTGGAGGCAAGAAGCCTGGGGAGGAGCAGGCTGGGTTTGTGTCGTGGGGGGCGGGGGGGAGGAAGGAGAAACATTAAATTCGAGTTGTGTGCATGAGGCACCCAGGGGGCCGGGAGGTGTGGCCGGGTCGTGGGCTCCGGGGCAGAGCTCTCGGGCGGGCCTGCGGTGGCGTCTCCGGAGGCACCAGGCCTGCAGCCCGGCGGGAGGAAGCGGCCCGCAGGCGCAGCCGGCCCAGCGGGCCCTGCAGAAGCCGAGGCCCAGCCTGGAGGAAGTGAGCGCCGGGCCCCTGCCTCCCGGGGCCCTGCAGCCCCCTGCTGACCTAGCGAACCCGGAACCTGCGCCCGTGTGGAGCCCGGGCTGCTGTTTCAGCTCCGTGACCCTGGTTTCCTTGCGTGGAGGAAGCAGCCAGGTGAGTCCCACATCTCGGCCCCGGGAGTCCGGGCCGCTGGGGCGCTCTCTCTGTCCCCAGCGCTCGGGAGTCCGAGCTCACACAGGGAGGGCCCGAGGGGCCGTGGGAACTGAGCCCAGAGCACGGTCTCCGCGGAGGGAGCCGGCAAAGTGGCCCCGCACCCCCAACGCCATCCCCCAGCGCTGAGAGGCGCCACTCCTTCCTCCCCCAAGGCCCAGAGGGGCGGGAGGGCTCTGGCCCTTCTTTGAGGAGCCAGGTGAACTGATTCTGTTCACCACGGCTTCTCCCCTGGGCCCAGTCCACCCCGAGTCTTCAAAGGGAGAAACTGAGGCCTGGGCGGAGACGGGACTGCCCGGGCTGCTGATGGCTCCAGGCAGCTCAGGACCAGAGAAGGGAGGGCATTTGCCCGGAGTCACACAGCCAGAATGAGGAAGAGCCGGCCTGGAAGCTAGGCTTCCCTGCGCCCAGGCCTGCCTCTTTCCTCTTCTCCGGCACAGCCCTCAGACCGAACCCCAGGGTCCAAGGAGAGGCTTGTGGATGCAGGGGACAGGGCCAGCCCAGCAACGGTGCTCTCCTCCCCACCCCACTTCAGGACAGGACAGTCCCTGGGTGTCCCCAGGCCGGCTGCTAGTGCAAGGTGGCGGGGGTGGGGGGTAGGGAGGGGATTTGGGCCCCATGGAGGCCTCTGAGCACAATTCTGGGCACTGCCGCTGGGCGGGACCCGACCACCCGCTCAGCCACGGGGCGCCTGGGCCCCAGATGTCTGTTAGGGTTGGGAACTCGGGGAGAACCGGGGCTGGAGAGGGACAGACGGAGGCAGGGCTGCCCGTGAGCAGGAGAGGAAGTCAGGAGGGGAACAGGAAGGAGGCCCGGCTGGGTCTGAATCCACCACCCCTTGGCCTAGTGTGAGCTGGCTCCCCCCTCCCCGAGATTGAGGTCATGTGTGCTCTGTGGGGGCTGTCATGAGTGTGAGACCCCCAAACCACCCAAGAAGGAGCCCCACTGCAGGGAGCCTTGGTTGGAATTGGAGGCCAGGCTGGGCCAGGCCACCCCTGAGTGCTCAGGCTGGTGTGGGGGGCCAGCCCGGGGGACAGCGGCCCTCGGGCTTCGGACCACTCACTCAGGGGCCAGAGGTGCCGCTCTGTGCCCAGCTGTCTCGGGCTGGGGCCCTGCACCCCGCACCGCAGGCTCGGGGTCTGCGGGTAACACGCATCAGCGTGTTCTCCCACAGGCCCCAGATCTCCGCCTTGAGCTCAGGGGTTCCTGGATTGGTCAAGCTCTGAGGAGTGGCTCTCCTGACTGAGGGGTGCCCTGGGGGCGGTGTGTGTTGGGGGCTTCCTGTGCTGCAGGGGCAGGGTGGGCTGGCTGCTCCGCGCCCCGCTGGGGATGCCCGGGCCCCGCCAAGCCTGTGCTCAGCAGTGCCCTCGCCAAGAGCCTCCTTCCACCCGGAGTCCTGGCTGCCCGCTGCCCTCAGGGACCCTGACCCCTCGCCTAGGCGGCCCGGGGACCTGTCCGCCAGGGCCAGCCCCAGCCTGTCCCCCTGCCTCCTGGTCTGGAAGAAATAACACCAAGCGGGTTTGGGGCCCCGCAGACAGTGATGCCCTCTGTGCCCTGCACCCCCAGGACTGCAGGGAGAATGGAAAACGACCCCCTCTACCTCCTGCTGCAGCACCCTAAGGGGGCGGGCCCTCAGGTGGAGCAGGAAGAGCTCCTGAAAGGTGCGTGCTGGGGTTTGGGGGGGTGGGGGGCGCAGAGGAGCAGGGGGAGGGGGAGGGGGAGGGCCTGCATCTCAGAACAAGCAGGCCGAGCTGGGGAACGTGCACTCTTTCCAAATTGCAAGTGAGCACCAGTTCTGTTCAGCCCCTGCCTACGCCTCCCGTTTTATAGCTGACACCCCCTCTGCGCTTCTGGAACCTTCCGCTGTTACCCCCATGCCCCTCATCGCTGCCCAGCTCCAGGCTAATGGGGACGCCGAGGAGGAGGGCACTGAGGTGTCAAGCACGTCTCGCAGGCAGCATCTCCTCCATCGCGTTGAGGGGCGTGCTCTCATCTCCTTTGTATAAACGGGGAAACCGAGGCACAGAGAGTCACACGCAGTCCGGGCACAGATCTGACCTCTGGCGGGGTGCGGGTCTACTGGCCTGCTCCCTTCACACCGGGGGTCTCTTGAAAAAGTGAGCGGGACAGGGCAGAAGCAATTCAGCGAGTGTGGGTCCCCGTTGGCAAGCCTGTTTTCTGAGTGTGGGGACGTCACCGCCACCGCCTCTGAGGTCTCTCTTTGAGGAGATGGTTGGAAAGCAGGAGGGAGATGGCAGGTGCCCAAGGTCGTCCTCACCCTGGAACAGGAAACCCGTCTGGAGCGACCCCATGGTCCCCCTGGGCAGGGGCGTTAGGTGACTTTGCTGGAACTTAGGTGGCATTAAAAATGATGGTGGAGAAGCCACGTGAGGTGATCTGCATGAAAGGGCAGAGCTCGGCTTTGCCCAGACCCCAGGAGCAGTTTCCAGAACAGGTGTGGGGACCGCGGGCCCCGGAGCGGGGGCGCGCCGCCGGCCACGGTCCAGAGTCGCCGGCCGACGTCACTCGCCATCTGGGGTTCTCTCCACAGAAATCTGTAGTAAAAGGGGAAAGATTTCTGCGATCTGAAGAAAAACCAGAGGGTGGGGTTGTCTGCTTTCAGCTTAAGGCTGGGGAGTGGCAGGAGAACCGCTGTTCAAGTGTAGGGCTCGGCGGTGAGCAAGAACATTTACTTTTGTTTCCCAGCTGATTTAGAGATTGTTACAGCAGAGCAGGGACATGGGGTGATGCAGTGGCCAGAAATCTGTCCAGGGAGGGACGGCCGTGTCGCCACGGCCATTCCTTCATCCGCTCCCTTGCTGGCCCCTGCTCCCTGGGGGTCCCCACACATAGACACCCCCCCCATTGGAAGACACAGGCTGGGCGGTCCTGGAAGGTTTGCAGGACGTCGAGGAGGGTCTCCGGCCGGGCACGGGAAGGCAGAGGCGATGCGCGCTGTTAACTTGGGCAAGGCCATCCCCACATGGTGACTCAGTTTCCCCCACGTCCACTGGGACCAGGTGACCTCTCGGGTCCCCATCAGCCCTGATGTTCTGTGACCTCTGTGAGTCTAGCACAGGGAAGCCGCCGAGCAGGCTGCCGGGGTTCAGAGAGCGAGCCGGGCGCCCGTGTCCTGCCCACGCCCGGGAGCCAGGCAGTTGTGTGTGGGGGGTTGCCTCAGCCCCCAGGGGCCCATTGGGGCCGTGGCTTCTCCTTATGTGAGTGGGCAGAGCTGCCGGATGGAACGGGGCACCAGTTCAATGTGAATTTCAGACAGACGGGAAATAGTTTCAAAGCACGTCCCCAAAATATGAATGTCACAGCGTCTGGGAGTGAGCAGTGTTCCTGAGAAAAACGGGGGGGCACTCGGGGTGCAGGGGGCACCAGCCTACGCCAGGGGAGGGCGGTGGGTGGGCCAGGCCTGTGCAACCCCACGTCGCTGTGGCTGTGCTCAGGGTGTGTGTGTCTGAGTCTGTGTGGTGTGTGTGCAGGTGTGTTGTGTCTGTGGTATGTGTGTGCGGATTTGTGTTGCCTGTCTGTGTGTGCAAGTGCATGTGTGTCTCAGTCTGTGCTGCGTGTGCAGGTGTGTGTCTGTATGTGTGTGTGCACGTGTCTGTGTGCGTGCATCTGTGTGTCACTGTGTGTCCTAGCGCCTGTGTGTGCCTTGGTGTGTGTGGGTGACTGTGTGACTACTTTTGTGTTTGTGTGTGCACCCATGTGTGAAGCCGCAGGACCAAGTCCCCCCCGTGGTCAAGGGGACAGGTCGACGGGTGACCTGCAGGGAGAGAGCTGCTGGGGCCCCGCCGGGTCCACAGACACACGTCACGCTTGCTTCTGCTTCCAGGAGAAAAGAAGAAGTTCCTGCCCCCCACTTCCCGGCAGGACCCCAAATTTGAAGAATTGCAAAAGGTAAGGCAACCTCTTCGATCCTGCTTTTGGTCTTCTTGGGGTGGGGACAGCAGGCCAGCCTGCCCCTCTGGCCCCAGGCCCCCAGACACCTATTGGATGGCTGCATGAAGGAACATTTATTGAGCACTAACTGTATACTTTTATATATGCGATCCCAGCAAGCCTCTTGGGATTGAGAGGGATTTGCGGCCACCGGCATCCCCGGGGGGGTACAACAATGCTCAGAAAGGCAAGCTGACCTGTGGGGGACACGTGGATGGCTGGCAGCGGAGCTGGGGCCTGGCCCAGGCCATCAGCCAAAGCTTGGGCCCCTTCGCTCGCTCAGCTCCCCACGGCCGCAGGCAGCTGGCGGAGTGGCAGGCAGGGGCGTCGCCCAGCGCAGGGTTCATCCCTGGCTATAGGACCAGCGGCGCGCAGGCCCAGGGCCCCCACCTGCCTCTGCCCGACTTCGCCAGGCTCCTCTCGGCCTGTCTATTGCCTCCTCCAGGGAGGTTCCTGCGCGGCACCGCCTCCACACCCGGAGGGTTTGTGGCCCAATTTCCAGCCCTCCCTCCTTCCCTCCCTCCCATTCTCCCACTCCCTCCTTCCACCTGTCCCCCATCGGGTACTGGGACACCAAGTGGACCCCGCATGGTCCCTTCAGGAAAACCTGGCAGGGTGCCGACATGCCATCTTGTCTTGGGCTCCTCCAAAAACTGATCCGGACATGAGGACGTGGGTACAGGCCGTTGAGCTGGGAGGTGACAATCACTGGTGACAAGGGGAGTAGGGAAGTAAGATGGGAGAAAAGGCCCCGCCCCCTTTCAGGGTGAGTGATGGAGCAGGTGGCATCCGTGGGAGCTCGGGCCTGCTGGAGGCCGGTGTGGGCAGGGAGGAGGAGCCTGGTGTTCACACAGCAAGCCCGGGTTAGCTCGGGGCCGCTCCCTCGAAGGGAGAGGCATTCACTCTCCGTCTCCAGGAGCACAGGCAGCGTGGGGCTGGCCTCCAGGGCAGCCGCAGCCGGTGTGCCCCACAGGGGTAAAGGAGAGGGCCTGGGAGGGGATACCGGCAGCCCTGTACTACTAACACCTTACACAGGACCCCCAACAGCCTCCTGGTGCCCAGGTCTGTGGTGGAGAGAAGCAGAGGGGCTTGGGCGCCTACAGCAGGCCTGAACTCAGTGTGAGAGATCTGGGAGGGCTTCCTAGAGGAGGTGATGTTGGACCTGTCCTTGAAGGATGGGTGGCAGTGGGCAGGCGGGAAGAGGGCATTCCAGGATGAGCGCAGTGCTGCGCAAGGTGAGGGGCCAGGTGGGAAGTGGCCCCGGGTCACCATCCTCCGGGGGTCTGCAGGTGCTGATGGAGTGGGTCAACGCCGAGCTCCTGCCCGAGCACATTGTGGTTCGCAGCCTGGAGGAGGACCTGTTTGACGGCCTCATCCTGCACCACCTTTTCCGTAAGTGGCCGCCCCCGACCTGCTCCCTGCAGGTCAGCTCTTCGCCCAACCCCATCCCCCTCTGTGGCTCAGCTCCGGGCCACATTCTTGCTTTGTTTCTGCTAAATCTCGGACTTCCCACCCCCACACCACCTCGCGAGCATTTATGTAGTGCTTGCCACTTGTAGGGAGCTGGGGATAACAAACAGACCCACGTTGGCCCAGGGCTGCCGCACTGCCCCAGCCGCCGGAGGTAAGGCAGGCCGAGAGGTGGCCCAGCAGCTCCGGCCCAGAAAGCCCCCTCCGGGCCGCCTCCTGGCCCTCCGGGCCTTCCCCTCCTACCCTCTCCCTTTGCTGGTGTGAGGCCGAGTTGGACCAAGGTCTGTCTTCTGCACAAAGCTGGGAGGTGCTGGAGGGCCGGTGGGTCTGATTCTGGCCCTTGGCGAGTCGAGAGCCGCCGTTTACAAAGGGCTCGGAAACAATTCCACAGCCTCAGCTAAGGCTTCCTGATCCTTTACTGTGGAGCAGGTGGGGTTAATCCCCGGAACAGCTGCGTGAGGTTACTGTCCCCATTTCACAGAGGAGCAAACCGGGGCTCTTGTCCGAGGTCTAACAGTGAAGAAAGCAGGGGGATGCACTTTAACCATTGGCCGCCACACTGCCCTGCAGAAAGGGAGTTCTGGGAGCTGGGGGGCGGGCACGGGGGGGGGGCGTGATTGAAGTGAGGGGCGGGGCTAGCTCCCTTCCCACAGCTGGTCTGCCCACGTGGGCAGGGGTTGGAGCCCGGCTCGGCCTCTGGGAGGAGGTGCTCTGGCTGTGGGTCTCCCCTCCCCCTTTCTCCCTTTCTCCTTCCCTCACCGCCCTCCACTGCCCCCTCCCAAACCCAGAGAAACTGGCGGGGATCAAGCTGGACGTGGAGGAGATCGCCTTGACTGCCGTGAGCCAGAGGCGCAAGCTGGAGGCCGTGCTGGAGGCCGCCAACCACAGCCTGCAGGGCGACGACGAGCAGCCGGTCAAGTGGAGCGTGGACGGTACCTGGGCTCAGAGGGGCGGGGGGCAGGGTGGGGCCAGAGAGCCTGACCTTGTAGAGCCTGACCTTGCTTCAGAGTGGGGATGGCTTCTCTTTTATCCACCAGGCACGGGCTCAGCCGCCTCAGGTGAGGGCACAGGCCGGGGGCCTGGAAGGAGGCAGAGCCGCAGGCAGGTGCAAAGTGGGCTCCAAGTCACGCCCCCAGCTGAGGGGCACACGGCCCCTCCCCGAGGGCGTCATGGCAGCGGCACACGAGGATGGTACACGGTCTCGGCCATGGCACTGCCACTGCTCACAGAGTTCCGAGGCCCATGGCTGGCCCACTGCCCTGCGGGAGGGCCCCTCTTAGGCCCCTCCCACGCACTTGCTTCTGTTACCTCGGCAGTGCCTGCTCCTAAGACTGGAGGCCGTGCAAAGCGCCTAGAGTTCCCGGACCATTAACAGTCCGCTGCGACTCTCCTGCTGCTCCGGTCTCCACGTTCTCCCCACTTTCCCGACAGGCAAATGAGGCAGAGGGAGATGGGCAGCCTCTCCGAGGCTGGGGGCGGTGGTGTGGAGTCTGCACAGCCCCCTTGTGCTGGGAGGGGAGCCACTGCCTCACCACGGGGTTCCAGGTCTCCCCTCCAGGGACCGGTGTTTACAATGGTGACCTGCGTCAAGTGGCACGCAGCTGAAATCTAACAGTTTATCCAGCCGGTGTCCCCGCCGCAGGACAGGACACTCGGTTGTTTTCCGTGGTAGGCTGCGCTTCGGAGAGCACCTCCGTGCCTGACCTCAGCTCCCCGGCGGGCTGAGCCCCGGGCTGGCTGCGTTCGCAGAGGTGGGGTGTCCGGGGCCCAGTGTGCTGTGTTAGGACTGAGCATCGATCTCCAGGCCTCTGCTCTCCAGCAGGCTGGACACCCATCTCTGTGGTCTGCAGAGGGTTGTTGTGACGATAAGGAGACCTCCATGGGGTCCCAGGTATGGGTGGCCCCTCAGGTCTGACCTCGTGTCCCTCTCCCCTCCCAGCCATCTTCAACAAGGACCTGCTGGCCACCCTGCATCTCCTCGTGGCTCTGGCCAAGCGCTTCCAGCCCAGCCTGCCCCTCCCTGCCAACGTCCAGGTGGAGGTGATCACCCTGGAGGTAAGGGCTGGGCGGAGGGGGCTCACTGCGTGGCTTCCTGGGTCCACCTCACCACCCCCTGGATTGGGGGCTGTTGCGGGGGGAGGGGAGGATCCAAGCGTGCTCTAGAAAACCCTGAGAATTATGCACCCCCAGCAGGGCAGCACTGGGTGCTGGGCTGGACCTGGAGCTGTGGGGGGAGATGCTGAGATGCCAGGGGAGGTGGCAGGGACCCAGAGAGGCCATGCGGAGGTTGGTGACTTACATCAGCAGGTGACCCCTGCCGGCAGGTGTTATGAAGGTCTTGGCTGCTGGCCGTCCTATCACGTGGGCTGCAAGTGGCCATCTGTCCATGGCCTTTCGGGAGCCCTGACACCACAGAGTCCTAACCACTGTCCTCGGCATTGTCTCTCGTTCACTAGCCAATGGCTATGATGACGGTCCCGGGCTTTCTCCACCCCGAGGGGCACTCTGTCTAGTATGCGCGTGCCTCGTGCTGTGGTTAAGGGCAAGGAGTCGGAAGCTGAGAGCCTCTCTCTCAGACTCAGTGCCGCAGACGGGCCCCGTCTGCTCCCTGGTCCGCCCCAGGTTCCGGGCGCCCAGTGAGCAGCAGGCGTCCCATCCCGGTGCACACCTTTAACGTGGCCCGACAGAGTGCGCAAGGCCAGCCTCGCTCAACTGAGTGATTCTTCTTCTCTCAAAACCATTAGTTAAAATGACCCACTGAGCAGTTTCATGGGCTTTGTGTATGCTCCTTCTGTAAGTCAGAGGGGACTCCATTTCCTTACTCCTTCAGTTACTCATCTACCCATCCATCCACCCATCCATCCACCCATCCACCCACCCATCCATCCAGCCATCCACCCACCTACCCACCCACCCACCCATCCATCCACCCACCCACCCATCCACCCACCCATCCACCCACCCATCCACCCATCCACCCACCCATCCATCCATCCATCCATCCATCCATCCATCCATCTGTCCATTCATCCATCCACCCATCATCTATCATCTATCCATCCATCCACTCGTATGCATTCATTATTCAGATCAATGTAGTTATTGAGCTCCCTGAACCAGGCACTGGGGAGACTCTGGGGATACTCGGGGAAGGAGGCAGACTCGGTCCTCGTCCTCGTGGGCTTGAGGCCCACGGGAGAAGGACCGTCAGCCGGACCACCGTGCTGAGATTGCCCAGGAGGCCCAGAGGGGCACTGCAGTAGGGTCGCCTGGGGTCCTCTGGGCTGCTCGGGCCCCCACAAGACTGAGCAGCAGGTGGGGGGCCCCAAGTTTCCTGGAACCACTGTTCCTCCCCCGTTCCCCCTCAGAGCACCAAGAGCGGCCTGAAGTCGGAGAAGTCCGTGGAGCAGCTCACCGAGTGCAGGTGAGGGGCAGGCCCGGGCAGGCCAGGGCGCGGGGGCAGACCTGCCCGACCTTCAAGGTGGGGGTGCTCACGCTCTGCCTGTCCTCCCCGCCCTGTGGGGGTGCCCCAGGGCCCTCCACCCTGCCGGGCCTCTCAGGCATGTGCACGGGGCACCCGGCCGACTGAGCTCCCTCGGCCCGTTTCACCCCTACAAAGCCCAGGTGGGAGAGATCAGCTCTCCTCAGCTCTCAGGCCTGGCGGTCAGCTCCACCTGGGCTCAAACCCAGGCTCGGCCATGTATGCGCTGTGTGACCTTGGGCAAGTCACCTGCCCTCTCTGAGCCTCTTGATCCTCTGCAAAATGGGGACCCATTCCTACCTGTTGAAGCTGTTGTGAGGGTTATAGATGTGTATGAGGTGACCTTCCCCCACCCCGTAACCCCCAGTCCCGCAGTCCCCCCAGTCTAGGGCCCCTGGATTTCCACTGGAGAGTGGGGGTGGGCCTCGAACCACGGTATGTAAGGGATGGCCATGCCCCGTGGCGGGGGCTCGAGTTGGCAGGCTTGGCCGGCCACTCACGCCAGTGGGTTCTGGGTACATGTTAGCCCATTTAACTGTCCCACGGACACCCCTGGGGGAGGCCTTGTCCCTTCCCCCAGATCAGTGAGGCCAAGTGGCCTCCCAGGGACCTGCTCTGAACGGGCTCCAACGAGGCCAAAGCTTCAGGGTCTGAGAAGGTGTCTGGGGCGCTTGCAGGGAGCAATTGAAGTCCAGGACACCATGTTCCTTCCCCCTCTGTGACCCTACAATCGCCCTTCTCTGCCCTGTGAGCCCAGAAACCGCCGTGAGCCCGCCTCCGGCTCTCTGCATGTGTCCCGGCCCCCCGGGCACCTGTCCCCCCCGGCAGTCTGCTTCTGTGCTGGGCGCCAGTGCCCTGTTCCAGGCCGCCCCCCACCCCCACGGCACCAGCTCCCTGCAGGGGCCCGCCTGGCTCCCGGGAGAGCTGGGCCGGCTTGGGGCCCAGAACGTTGCTTCTAGGGGGCAGGAGTGGGGTGGAAAATTTAATGAGAAAGTCAAAGAAAACCACTCAGAAACAATAAAAACAGAGAGAGGCCAGAGCCACAGGAGCACAAACTGTGATTCCACTTGCACAGACTTCCAGGACAGACAAAACCCGTGGACGGTGAGAGATGGAAGCAGTAGTGACGTTTGTGTGGGGGGGACCCGTGGGGGGACAGGAGGGCACACCAGGCGGTGACGGGAAGGTTCCGAACCTCCTCGAGGGTGAGGATCACACAGGTGTGCAGAAGTACACAAGCTATAAACGTGGGATTTGTGCATTTTATTGTCTCTGGAAGGCACTCCCTCCCCTTGAACTGGAGGGGCCGCCCCCAGAACAACCAAACCCAGACCCTCGCGGGTGCAGGGGCCCCGGGAGGGCACCCTCCTGCCGGGTGCCCCCGCAGGCTGCCTCCGTACTGAGCCGCCGGGGACGAAAGAGCCAGCTCTGCTGTCCTCCTCGCCGGGGCCAGGGCCTGTCACATTAAAAAATTACAAGTGTCAAGATCTTTTAACCACATGTTTGCTCTTTTCTCCCCTGCCACTTTCCCCTCAGCACAGACAAGGACCAGCCTTCAAGTGAGTACTTCCATAGCTTAAGAAAATCTGTTTCTGTCCGCTGCGTGTCCAAACAGCGGTCCCCAGCCTGCACGGCACCAGGGACTGGTTCTGTGGAGACGATTTTTCCACGGACTGGGTGGGAGGGGAACAGGAGGCGGAGCTCAGGAGGAATGCACCTGAATGCGAAGCCTGTCTCGCTGGCCCGCCACGCACCCGCTGCTGTGCGGCCTGGTTCCTAGGTCCCTAACAGGGCCGCTGGTCTGTGGCCTGGGGGTTGGGGCCCCCTATGTTAAAACCCCGAGGGGTTCATTTCTGGATGTTCTCCCCCATTTCCTCTGTGGTCTGGCTTGTGTCTCCGGCTTTCTTCTGGCCCCTTCGTGCCCCTTTCTGCCTGTCTTTGCGTGGGCCTGGCTGCTCCCTCTCGTGGTGCTGCTCCTGCGGGTAGAGGGGTCTAGAGGTCCCGTTGGCGGTGGCAGCGGGGCTGTGCAGTGTGGGGGCTCTGGAACAGAAGGCCTGGGTTCAAACACTGATTCTCCCATTTATTAGCCACATGAACTTGGGCGATCTGTCTGAGCCTCAGTTCCCTGGTCTGTGAAATGGGGTTAATAACGGCACCCGCCTGTTAGGTCTGTAAGTGTGTTCAGCACACAGTGTGAGCGCTTTATGGTGATTGTTCTGCAGTGTGGCTGCTGCTCTCGTGACAGAGCCCGTCACCAGTCGACGGACTGACCCAGCCCTTCCTTCCTCCCTTCCTTCCTTCCTTCCTTCCTCAGTCAGCTGGCCAGGCCAGCTCTTCATCTATTCATCCATCCATCCACCCATCCCACTACCCACCATCCATCCATCCACCTATAATGTTCATCCATCCATCCATGCGTCCATGCGTCCACTCATCCACCCCAACATTATTTTTCCTCCCTGAATCCTCCCCACCTAGGACACAGACTGTACGGGCAGGGGGTTCTCTGAGGGGCAACCACCTGCAGAGATGGAAATAATGACCCACAAGGGGCTTCTCAGGACAGGGGCAGAGGGAGGCTGATGGGGAAGGAGGCCAGGGGAGATACAAGGCTGCATGCGTGTGTGTGTGTGTGTGTGTGTGTGTGTGTGTGTGTGTGTGTGTGGAGGGGCAGCGTGAGGACACGCGGGGTTGCCCACGGAGAAGACGGGTCACTCCGTAAGGGGCAGGGACCCAGAGCGGGGCCTCCTCCAAACCACTTCTGGCACATCCGCCGTGTTCCGGCCCGTGTCACCTGAGCACACCTTTGCCTCCCATTCCTGTCTCCTTCGGTGACAGTCTGCCTGACCACAGGTCAGGAAGGGACACTGGTGACTGCGCTGTGGTCACTGGCTTAAAGGGCTTTTCGACGGCACGAAAGCAGCCGGTGCCAATCTTCCACGTTTGCTAACAAAGGGACAGACAGGCACAGAGGGGCAGTGACTTGCTTGCGGTCTCACGGCTGCTGAGAGGCGGATCCGAAGGCCGTTCTCCTGCCCACCCCGTGCATTCAGTGCCTGGGCACCAGCCCCCAGGGGAGGGTGACAGCCGCGGATGGTGACAGTGCAGGCCATGCAGAGACGGCGTCGGGCGTCTGAGGCTGGACCGGAGCCCGAGCTGCCAAGATGCCGTCGGGCTCCCGGACCCCACGGTGCGGCGCGGCCACTGAGGGCGCCGGCCGTCTGCGCGCTGCAGGCCCGGGCACCTGGGAGGGCTCCGTGTCCTCATTCTGCCACCGTAGACGCCCACGAGGGGACTTGCGGGCCGAGTGTCAGCTGGACCTGACCCTGGCTCACCGCCTACGGCGGCCCCCGGGGACGTGTGGGTGGAGCAGGGACCTGGAGGAGGCCAGGCCCCTTCCCGGAGGGAGGGGTGGCAGCCGAACGCACACAGGGCCGGGCGTCCCCGTTCACTGAGGCTGTACTGCGAGCCCAGCCTCCAGGCCCCTCTCATGCTTGCACCCACCCTGCCTGGTGGGTACGACAGGCCATGCTTTGCAGGCGAGGAAACCAAGGCCCAGAGAGGGGCGGCCATCGCCCCCCAGGCCCCCAGCCAGGGAAGCAGTAACTTGGACCCAGGCCTGTTTTGAAATTCAAGAACCTTAAGCTAAAACTAGAGTTCCCTCTGGACTGATTACTCAGAGAAACTTCTGTGGAAGCAAGTCCCTGTTTGGCTCAAAGACAATAGCCTTGTAACGAGGTGTTTATTGGGTCTGCCTGCAGAAGACGTCTTTGACGAGTTATTCAAGCTGGCCCCGGAGAAAGTGAAGGCCGTGAAAGAGGTAAGAGGGGCAGACAGAGCTCCACCGCCTCCTCGTGCCTCCGGCCCCAGGGAAGGAAACTGGGCCCCCCGCCACACCTGCTGGGCGCTGTGAGGGGAGGGGCAGGGCTCCCCGTCCCCCAAGCGGGACGGTCGCAAACCTGAGCCTGGGTCCGCGTTCTTTCGTGCGTAGGCCATCGTGACCTTCGTCAACCAGAAGATGGAGGGCCTGGGCCTGTCCGTGCAGGACCTGGACACGCAGGTAGGGGCTCAGCTGTGGGGCACCCGGGCAGGGACAGCGGTCAGGAAAGAGGGCCCACAGGGCACTGGGAGCCGCCCACCTCATGCGACCTGGGGTGGGGTGGGGGTGTCACCTCTCAGGGCCTTGGGGTCCTCCTCTCCAACCAGGGGTGCTGCTGGCAGGCAGCATCGCCAGCCAGGGACAC
>CM052539.1:2502201-2612781 GCA_028533065.1 Trachops cirrhosus | reverse complement strand
ACAGCGACGTCATGGGGACAGCGCCCTGGGAGCCTGCGACCATTTACGTGACGGTGCTGTGAATGGTGCCCCCTGGACGTGGGCACCGCAGCGGCCCTGCATTTCGGTCCATCAAGGGCAAATGGGTCGGGGCTTTGGCATGGAGGCAGGAGTTTGGATACAGTGGGACTAATGGTTGCAGCTGTTCACTTGCCAGGCATCTGTCTAGCACCAGCTGTCTGGCAGGGCCTTGGACTAGAAACTTGGGGTGGGGGGACCACGCCACCTCCAAGGTCACTTTCGTGGTCGGGAGAGGCACATGCTCCCTGTCCGCTTAGTGAATCTGAGCATTGCTAACTGTTAGGCACAACTAGCCAGGGCAGGACGCCCCCAGCCTCTCCCTCGGACACAGCGCGTTTCCCGACTTCTCCGACGCCGGCAGTAGCTGCTCCCAGATGGGCGCTGGGCTCCGAGCTGGGCAAGCACTGGCCTGGTAGCGGGATGAATGCGCGTGCGCACAAACGGGTTTCATAGGGCCTTCTGTCTCGCCTGACTGCCCGACCTCAACATGTGAGGGTCTCAGGCCTCCGGCCCCAAAGCTGCAACCGTTCACTCACCTACCCTGTGGGGCTGGGTCTGCATGACAAGGGGGCTGGGAGACGTGTTCCAGGGCCGCAGGTGGCAGGGACCACAGTGCCAGGCACTCGTGGGGTGGTCGGCCTCCCCCTGACCTTCCAGACGGCCTGTGGGGGCCCGGTGGGCCGTAAGACCGAGAATCCCCAAGAGTCGCCTCTACTAGTCCAAGCCGATCTGCATGGAACCGCCCACAGAACCGCCCCTCGGCGAGGGCCTGACTGCCTCTCAATATCGACAGGCAAGGGCCGGGTCACCCCGCCAGGAGCTCTCCCGTGAGGTCTCCACCCACCCACTCGGGAGGCCGAGGAGGGCGTGCCACTCTCTGTTGGTGGGACACCGATCAGCCAAGTTGGAAACAAAATAAACCAGTGACAGTGTTTTAAAAGCCCGTGACCCTGGGAAGCTTGTCTTATGGCACAGCCTCTTGTAGACACAGTGAACGGGGTATCCGCTGGGCCAGGGCAGGGACAGTGGGCTGGAGGTGCGGTGAAGGTCGGGATCCCTTCCTGGCGTAGACACGGGTCTGGGGGCTCTGCCGGGGGCACGGGGGACGGTGCTGGGCACAGCCACATCATCACTGAAATGACCTAAGTGCATCTTTGGACTTGACGGTGAGCTGGGAAGCCTGTCTTAGCAGAAATCTGTCACCTCCGTTTCTGGCCATGTGTGGTCTGCTACCCCCGCCCCCTAGCCCTTCTTTCCCGTCCTGGGGCGCACATTCGCCAGAAGCGTTTTTCAGATGATGAGGGGAGATGCCGCCCGCCCCAGCTGGCTGCCTACCTGCTGTGTTTCTAGAGCATCAGGGACAGCGAGAGAGACGGGCTCTACCTGCAGGGTCACGTGGGTGCACGTGTGGGAGCGCGTGTGCGTGCACAGGCGCCCGTGTGCACGTGCGTGCGTGTGTGTTTTCAATTAAGGCCTCTTTCACATTGGTCCTGGCCAGCGTCACACGGTCGCCTGAGCGGGCTCAGTTCCCGACAGAGATTCCCAGACGCGCCAGTTACACCCGGACGGGAAGGAAAGCACAAAACTGCTCGCTAACACAGAGATCCCCGGGGTGGGGGGGGCGTCCTTACACACTCAGGGGCGAGTCACACACACCAGCATCCGACACCGGTTCCTTGGAGCCGCCTCGTCCTCGACGGTTCTTTTTGTATCATTGTTGCTGTTAGTTTGACACATGACGTGGTGATAGCCGGGAGCTCACAGTAAAAAGTAAACAGAGGCAGCTTGAAGACTGAGGTTTGGGAGTCACTAAAAGTCACTAAGTCTAGAAGTCTCTACTGGAACTTGTCACTACCCTGCATCTTATTCTCAGGGACACTATTCAGTTGGCATGCCTGCCGACCACAGTAGGATGGGGACAGGTTTGGTGGGGATGACCCAGGGTTCCGAAGGGTTTTGGGATCCATGTGCACTGTCCTTGGCCCTCACCTCCTCCCCCAGCCCCAGCCTATAGGCAGGTGAGGCACTGAAGCTCAGACAGGAAGTGATTTGCCCAAGGCCACCCAGTGGGAAGGGGCGGGGCTGTGGCCCTGCCCACCCGCACCACCAGCTGCCCTGAATCTGGTTTGCATGCTGCAAGGTGTAGATGTCAGGGCTGCAGAGCAGGTGAATCCTGGCCCTAGCTGGTCCATGCGACAGTGACCTCCCTCTCCAGGCCTCAGGGGCAGGGAGGCAAGGCCACCAGCTCCTTTCTGGCAGAGAAAGGGTCCCAGAACCACAGGAAGCTAAACCTGCAGCTGCCTAAAAGCCTGGTCTGACTCCTTCCTCTTACTGACTAGGAACCTGAGGGCAGAGAGGGCATGGGACCCGCCCAAGGTCACACTCCTCTTAATGCAGAGCTGATGTCAGAATCTGGGTCTTGTACCCGCCTGCCCCCTAAGCCATGGGGTAAGGTTCTTGTGACTTCCCAGGCTGCACACGTGGGAGGCAGGTGTAGGCTGATCCAGCTGGGCCGAACGGCAACTACTTCTCCACGTGGACAAGGCCTGGCACCTGGCCTGGACAACTCAGGCCCAAGGTAAGGGAAACCATGCCCGCCCCCCGTCAAGACCCCAAGCAAGATCCCACGTTGCCTTGCCCAGGCTGTCCCCCGGGCCACCGTCTGGAGGAGCTGGGTCTTCCACAGCCCACCCGTGGGGCCTTGGGCAAGCCACTCCACCCATCTGAGTCTCAGCTTCCTAGTCCGTAAAATGGGGAGAGTCCCTTCTTTATGGTGCTGTTGAGAGGGTGAAGAGCCAGGCTGTATGGAAAACCCTTCACACCCTGGAAAGTCCCTTCTGTTTTATCGAGGGAGGGGGCCTCACTCACAGTGAACCACAGCGTCTGGGCTCTGTCCCCCTCATTCCCTTCTGCTCTCTCTCTGGGTCCCTGCCGTCCTGGGTTTGCTTGGATCCCTGAACCCGCTGAGCCTGCTGCTGCCCCAGGGCCTTTGCACCGGCTGTTTCCTCCATCCGGAATGCTCTTTCAGCTGGCTCTGGCTTATCCTTCAGATCAGGGCCCGTCACCTGCTGAGAAAGGCCTTCCCAGATGGCCCAAGTGCAACACAACCCACACTCCCGTGCTGCGCCCGGCTCCTCAGCAGAGCGCTCCCCACTATCATTGTCTTCCTCATCCACCACCGACTTCTCTCTGGCCCCTCTCCCAGCTGGAAAACCGGCCCCTGCGCAGTAGCGGGGCCTGCCTGCCCACTGCTGCGTCTGCGGACGGAGTCGGGCGGCGGCTGAGTGCGGGTACTCGAGCTGAGGGGACGCACGTTGACGGAGCAGGGCCTGCCGCACTCAGAGCTGGGGACGACTTCGCTGTCACTGACACTAGTGGAGTGAGTGTGCCTACACTGGCAGGCAGATGCCCTTCCTTGTGTGCCTGGGGTGGGGGGTTGGCAGGGGCCGTGGCAAGCTTCGTGGGTGAATGTTATGGGCATCCAGGTCTGTGTGAAAGTCCCACCTTAAAATGAAAGGGTTTCTAGAACCTTCCCCCTGGGTTTCTGCACACAGACAGTGGCCCCCCTGGGGTGGGGATGAGCACTGCCTGACTCCTCTCTGTCCCCACCACCGTCCAGCATGGGGCCTGGCACAGGGCAGGCGCTCCAGCAGAAGGTGCTCTATGAGTTGGGGCCCAGAGCAGTGACAGTGGAGAACTTGGGGTGATGACCGGTCCCCTGGGAAGCGACCAGGAGGCGCCCTGGGAATGGGCTGGGAGCTTGGACTTTGGGTTCACACAGCCCTGGCTGAGGGGCTGGGTGCCCTCCTCACTGTGTGAGCCTGGACACCTCCTTTGCCCAGAGCCATCTCTGATGGGAGTGGATCACACCCCCTCACGGGTGGTGAGAACGGGTGTGCACGAAGACACCCACCCTAGTGCCCGCCCCATGGATGGTCAGAGACACGCCCCTCATCATCACCCCAGTGCACCCCAAGACTCAGCAGGGCTGGGCCCTGTGCTCGCCAGCTCCACCTGGCTCACAGCTGCAGCGCCAGCAGAGAGCTGGCACCCAGGATGCGGCGAGGACCCCCAGCACATGGTGACACGTGCCCGTCAGAGAACTTGGAGGGACCCAATAAAAACCAACCAAACAAGCAAAAAGAACACCCAGATCACGCATGTGCACACACACACACACACACACACTCACATTCAAAATTCTGACACGCACAGGCCCACGAGCCACTGTTGGAGGGAACGGAGGTGGGGGAACCCCGGATACGACGCACTGGCCTAGGTCCTTCCGGCTTGAAGGGGCCAGAGCAGCTTTGTGTTGGTCGTCTTGAGTCCACAATGGCGTCACCTCTCAGAAGCCACCAGCCCAAAGTGGGACTATTGCTTGCGGACGGGTGGCTCAGAACCCCCTCCCCAGCCCCTCCGGGCTCCCACCCCTGAGTTTGCTCCTAATTGTAGAGTCTGCCGAAGGGGGTTTGGGGCACAGGTGGTATTTCCTCCTCTGCCACCATGGCAGCCGCCTCGGCTCTCCCTGGCATCTCTGTTGAAGTTGATCTTCTTGGAGGCTGCGCCAGGCGCTTCGGTTCTCACCTCCCCCATCCTGAGGCACGGCAAAAGGGTTTTCTGGGAAGGCAGAAGGAAACAAAATATCACACGGTGCCTCTTCCTTGGGGACACACTGGGGACATTTCTCTCAGACCTCAGTGCCAGGAGAAGCTAGTGTTTCTGTAAGCCCATGACTTGCCTTTGTCTTCTGGACATTGAGAATGGTTTGACTTTAAGACGGGAAGCAAGACAAGCAAGCCTGTTGACACTAGGCAGTTCCATCTGGCGCTAGCATGCCTGCCCCATGCAATAAGACGAGAAAAAAGCATAGAGTTTCAGGAGGGGAAGAGAAGATCCCAGATAACAATTATTTGCAGATAATACACATAGAAAATTCAAGAAAATCAACAGGGTAATCATTAGAACAGAGAGAGCAGATATAAATATGTAATTTCCAACCTCAGAGACATCAGATCAGCTCATAAAACCAACAGTGTCCATCTCCCTCAACATGTTGTGGCCTTGGACAGCTCCAGTTAACACCTGTTGCTCTGACATTTTTTAAAAAATATTTTATTTATTTATTTTTAGAGAGGGGGGAAGGGAGGGAAAAAGAGAGGAAGATAAATATCAATGTGTAAGAGATACATAGATCAGTTGCCTCTTGCATGCTCCCTACCGGGGACCTGGCCCGAAACCCAGGCATGTTTCCTGACTGGGAATCGAACCGGCGACCTTTCAGTTCACAGGCCAGTGCTCAATGCGCTGAGCCACACCAGCCAGGACCCTGACATGATTTTTAATACTGTTCCCCTTTCACACTCAAAAGTTTTCCGATTTTGATGATAAACTGTATGGTCACCCTTGCTCTGACAAAGTAAAAATGTTTAAGGCAGGTCCTGGTACAGTTCCTCATTATCATACCAACCATTGTGACCCTGGGACCAGACCACTGGCTATGACCCTATCATGCAGAGCCGTGGGGAGGAAACAGGGCTCCTGGCTCAGGGCCGGGACGTGGGCAGCTTTCATGGCAGAGTGGAGTTGCTTCAGCCCTTTCTCCTCTCCAGGTCACTTCCAAACAAGGACAGTGAGGAGCAGAAACACAAACTCCCGCTGGGGCAGGCACCCTGAACTCCCCGTCCTGGACCCAACAGTAGGGCGGCCACCCAGTCACAGGCACTCCCCTTCCCAGGCTCCCTTGCAGATAGGGGTGATCACATGACCCATGGCATTGCCATGGAAGTCTACTGGGAAGGGGACACAAATCTAGTGACAGCAGGAGAATGAAGCCCCTGTCCAGCAGGGAGCAACCTGGCTCTGGGGGCGCCCGGACCATGAACCTCCCCACCAGGGCCACTGGGTCTCTGCTACTTGCACCTTATTAATGCTCCTAACGGAAACCCATCTTCAACCGAGCTGCAGCGCACGCAGTCAGGGCGCGGCGGGAGATCAGGGAGGGCCTGTGACTGAGCCCGCACGGCCCGTCCTTCCAGGGTGAGTGACACTTCCAGGGTCCGAGCCAGGGCCTGACTCTGTCCACGGAACCAGGGCGGGAGACTCACGGAGCTTTCTCTGCTGCCCCGCAGAACAAAGCCAGGCCCCGGCCCCCACCACCTGCATGGTCTCTGCCCGCAGCACATCAGACGGCACGCCTCGTACTTCACTTCCTGGTCTGGGTCACTGCCCACCTGCCCGCGCTCGCTACGGGAGGTCCAAGGCGTTTGTGCGGCGTGTTTATCTTTGCAGCACCGGGGCCTAGAACAGTGACTGACACACAGTGGGGGCTTCATAAACATTTGTTACATGAACGAATGCGCGAACCAAGAACTGAAAGCCCAGAGGAACCATGTTTAACAACAAAGTCAACAAAAAATTTTTGAACGCAGTTTTGAATTATAGTTTGTGTGAGCCCTTCTGGTACAAATCACTAGAGGGCGCACTGGGATTCGATGGGGTCCCCGGGGCGAGACCTCTGGCAGCAGGGGCTCTGTCTGACCCGAGGGCTGAGTCCGAAGCAAGTCGGAGGACTGTGACCATCGTAGGAGGGAATGAGAGAGGAGACAGAGAACTGGTACAAATAAAAATAAGTGGGGCGGGGAGAAGCAGAGATAAAGCACATCTTACTCACTTATAGTTGAAGGTCTAAAGAATCGCTTAGAGGTGTAAGTAACACTAGTTGCAAAGGTAAGTAGAAAAAATAATATAATATCATCCATTGAAATCATTTGGAGAAAGAGACAGAAAGTAGAAATACCATATTTTGCCATATATAATGCCCCCCCCCCCAATGTTTTTAGACCAAACTTTCAGGGGAAAAAAATCTTTCGTTTTAATTTTTTACTTCAATTATTTATTTATTTATATTTAGAAATGAAACCAAGCATTGTATTCCAGGGTATTATTTTGCACACGGATATCGTTACTCCTTTCTAGAGTTACACTTTTAATGCATAAACATAAATAAAAGAGTCAAAAACATTAATATAGACACGAAATTAGTACTACCCTTGTATAATGCACACCCTTATTTTTCCCTCAAAAATTTGGGCAAAAAAGTGCGCATTAGACATGGCAAAATACAGTATGTTAATTTGGACATTGCTCATAATAGGGAGAAAATAAACAGTTGGAAGAAATAAATGATTAAGGGGACCACATCCTTATAGTATAATCACAAAGCTAACCATGGCATCAAAAACACAGCTTCCCAAATTGTCAGAAGACACAGACACAAAAAATAAAACAAGGAAAACAGAGACATGAACGCTGACAACCCCCACAAAAGCTATGCAGGCAGGAAGCCCATCATCGACCATAACGACAGAGCCGAGACCGCCTGTATCTGCCGGAGCCGCCGGAGGGGGCGAGCCAGGCGCGCCGCTTAAAGAAAAAAAGACCCTCAGACCCCATCGCGCACGAAACCCGCCGCAGGCGGAGTGATTCTGGGGGGGGGGGGTTCGGTGTAAAAGGACAGACAGGTGACAGGAGAGCTCTGGTGACGGCTGCACAAAAATGTCAATGGACTTCCTGCCACCGAACAGCGCACTTACGACGGTTAAAATGGTACATGTTATGTTACGTGTTTTATCAGATTTAAAAATAGGAAGCGCTGAAACAGAACCAACGGAGGCAAACCGAGAGAAACCAGGGCCGCTGGGCTGACTGTCAGAGACGGCTGCAGTGGGGGTCACAGGCACGGAATGAGGAGGAGAGGGTCCCGTGCGGGCATCAAGGACCAGAGAAGCCACGGCTGCAGGAGCGAGTGTCTAGGCACCGGGCACCACGGCGTCCACCCGCAGCGAGCAGGAACGGGTGGGGGAGAAAGACAGACTGTTCCCGAGTGAGTGCATTCTAAGTCGCCGCTCTCCGTCCGTCACAGGTGAAAGTGGCCAGAACATAAACAAGGGTGCACGGGGCCAAATAACCACGTTAGTAACACTGTGTGTGCGTGTGTGTGTGTGCATGTGTGACTGTGAGCAACAGAATCTTCCTCCTGTTCAAACACTCTTGAAAACACACACACAGACAATTGACCATGGTGCTACAAAGAAAGCAAATTCCAAAAGGCAGAACTAAGATGATATTCTTGGACCACGACACACTAGAATATGAAAATATTACTAACAAAACCACAAAACAAAACAAGTCTCCCAAAGTCACCCGCAGGCTCCGGAACTGGTAGGGCTTCTCGCGGGTGCGGGCCCAGCGCTACACCCCCAGGGCCGGCGCCCACACCACCGCAGGGTGGGCGCGCAGCAGGACTAGGGCAGGCAGTTAGCGGGAGAGGAGCGCAGGGGCCTGCCTACCACTCAACGCCGTCCAGGCGAATCAGAAAACCTCGATGCAATGGGTGGGTTTCCAGGAAAACAGAAATTACCCACAGGATCCAAGAAGAGAGAATCTATGCGGACCGACTGCCAAGAAGAAGGAGAGAAACTGGCAAATTGAAAATTCAAAGCCGAAAATGCGAGCAACGCACGCACGCGAAGCCATCCTGAAAAACTCCGGGAAGCTCCCACTCCGCACGCCGCCAGATCCGGAAGGTCACGTGCACCACGTGTCTGCGGGTCTGCGGGGAGAAGCCCCTGCCGTACCCAGCATTTGCACCCAACGATCACCCTACACGGGGCTCGCGAGGGCACACACGTGCAGCCCCTTCCGGCAGCACCGCGGGGGAAGGTGGGGGAATGGGGTCAGCAAAGTGTCCATCCGCCAGGCACCGGCTGCAGAGCAGTGGTCCCCCTTGGGGGAGAGCGCGCCTGCGCCAGGAGCCCCAGCTGCCGACAGTCCGCTGCCTCAGGAAGCCATCCTCAGACACCCCACTCTCTGATGGCCGTCCTGGAGGGCTATCCTCAGGAGGGCCTCTGCCCTAAACTTCACACTTGAATCCCAGCAGCGTCCTGGAGACGCCCTGGCGTGCCTAACAGGCATTTCGTTCTTCGTGTGTCCAAAACAGAACTCCGGAGCTCCCTTCTCCCCGCCCTGCCGGGGTTCCTCGACCTCAGCTCGGCTGACGCGGCTCCAGCCTCCCAGCAGCTCAGGCAGAAAGACTTGGAGCTGCCCCTGACTCCTCTCTCCCACCCTGGGGGCTGGCCACGCCACCTTCCCCTCTCCCCGGGGTTTCTACCCTCCTAACCGAGTCCCTGCCCACCTCCCTGCAATGTATTCTCAACGCAGAAGCCAGAGCACTCCGTGCTTTTATGAAAACTATATATATTGAGATGAAATCTCTTCTGCTTGAAGCCCTCTAATGGCCTCTGGTCACCAAGGCCCTGGTGACTCCCTCGCTGGCCCCTCCATCCCTTCCTGATGCGGTCCCCTCTCACAGCCCCCTCTCCAGTCACAGCGCCTCTGCGCTGTCCCTCCAGCACCCACAGGCACACGGGCCTCGGGGCCTCCGCCCTGGCTGTCCCCTGTGCCAGGCCTGCTCTGCTCGGTGTCTGTGTGCAGCCCATTTTCTCGGCAACCTCGGGTCCCCGCGCAGATGGCTCCCCAGGGAGATCTCCCTGGCCCCCACCCCCGCAGACTTTACTGCTCCCTGCCGCATGGCCTCCTGGCTGCTGGCCCGTCTCCAAAGCCAGGACTGTCTGCCTCCTCACCAGCTCCCGCGTCCCACGAGGGCGGGGCTTCTGCACTGTGTCTGGGGGGGCAGTGGACAGCGTCCCTTCTTCCTCATCCTGGCTGTCCCAGGCTGGCGTGGAAAGAGGTGCCCCATTTTCTGAGCGGAGGCCGCATCATCCCAACCTTGGCCAAGGACTCCAAGCTCTACCCCCGCTTCTGGGCCCCTCTCCAGGACAGCCTCTCTATTTTCCCAGCGTGGTCTCTCTGCAGTCCCTCCCTAGGGAGACACCTGTGTTTGGGGGTGATGGGCACAAAATTCAGGCTGGCGGACTCCAGAAGGGGGAGGGCCACGTGGCAGGCCCTGTGGTTCAGACGGGGCTCTGCACCCAGCTGGGCAGTGGGAACGGGCTGTTTGCTCCATTAGGTCTTAGGTATGTTGCGTATGTTACATATGTTACATTATATGTTACGTATACATTTTATATGAATTCTTTGGGATAACATGAAACATTTCTACATCAATAATGTTAAGGGAAATTCTGCTTCTGGTTTCTGAGGGGGCACCTGGATGCCTTGGCTGGGTGTGTGGGGCTCCTTACGGCACCTCTTGTTCCTCCTTGTGTGGCCCCCCCTTCGAAGGACCTCTGTCTGGACGCCCGAGGGGGCTCACTGCTCGCCCACAGCTTTCTCTATTCGAAAAACTCCTCGTCATCCAGCAGGACCCTGCTCACGGGGTCCCCTCCCTCCACACAGCGTGTCTGGCTCCCACAGGCCTCTGTGACGGCCAGCACCACAGAGCGGCCCCACAGAGCAGCTGAGGACCACCAGCACACTGGTGTCGGGCCACAGGAGCCTGGGCCCAGATCCTGGTGTTGCCCCTCGAAAGCCGTGTGACCCAGGGCAAGTCAGTGAACTTCTCTGGGTGTCAGGTCCCACCCGATGCCATGCCAGTCATGAGAGAGCAGCCTCACTGTGAGCCAGCAAGGACTTTCACCGCTGGGACCGTCCCCTGGCTGGGGACAGCTCTGATGTGGCCCATCTGGACACAGCCCAGCCCATCACCCCACTGTGTCCCACTGGCCTTGGGAATGCTTTGCCTCTGCACAGCTTTAAACAAAGCTTCAGCAAATGTCAACTTTTGTTCTGCTTTTGTGGCCACTACGCCTCAGCCACAAGGGAGCTACTGTCCACGAGGGCAGGCAGGAAGCTGTGGCTCCTGTCACCAGGAACACCCCCGCCCCGATCCCAGAGTCCCCATCCTCCCAGGCACTTTCCTCATTGCCTGGCCCCTCAGTGCCAAGCAGGCCCAGGCCACCAATGCAGCTGTCACCAGAGCCGGAGGCTTCCTCTGCCAGGCCACAGCTGTGGACACAGCCCCGATCAGGCGTGAGCTCTGCCCTGGATGACTCTGAGTTGGTGGGGACCCAAACCAGAGTGGCAGGTCTGCACTTGTGTCAGCAGTGAGCGTCTGGGGGCCTGGGGGGCATGGCCTTGAATGGGGGCCCGGGGGGAGTGGTCAGGGAAAACTCTCTGGGGCTGATGCCAAGCCAGGCCTGAGCAGAGTTAGTCAGGAAGATGGGAAGGGGCCCCAGGAGGGTACTGCCCGAGCCAGGGCCATTCGGAGGATCCCGGTGGGCGGCACAAGGTGCTCCAGGCAGCGGCGAGTCTGGAGAGGCGGCCACGGCCGAGCGCTTCAACTGTCAGGCGAGGGCATTTGGACAGTCCCGCCACCCCTCCCAGTTCTAACAAAGGCGGAGTCAGGGCTGGTGAGGACTGGGCGTTCCTTCCCTGCGTGGGCGGCTCACTTAGCTCTCCAGCACCCCTTCCACGTGAGGTCTTGGCTCCCCCAGTCACACGAGGGAGCTGAGGCTCAGGGAGGGAACGTCGCTTGCCCAGGGTCACGCAGTATCCAGTTAGTGGTAGGGTGGGGACTCCAGCCGGGCTGCTAACTGCAGAGGCCAGAGGCCTCAGATGCAGGGCAGTGGCCTGGGGTGGGAGTGGGGTGGGGGCTGGGGGCAGGGAGGCCAGCTGGGCAGAGGCCGTGGGGCCCTGCTGACAGAGGAGCAGAGCCTGGACCTGGCAGTGGCCCCCCTCCCCTGGGCTGGCTGCACCTGCACCCTAATAGGGAAGTTAAGACAGCACCTTGCAATTTGCACAACAATGAGCACATCCAGACCGCTGAGAGCCTGTGACAAGGGACAAAAGCAGAGGAATCACAAGGCACAGACAGGTCTCATTGCCAGGAGTACGCAGACAAGGAGGCCCAGCAATGCTCGGAGCCCGGGCTGTTAGTTTAGCCCTTACTGGCTCTGCCAGGTGTGGGGCTAGGGGCGAGTTTTCTGTCACATTCCCTCAATGACACTGAGAGGTGGAGATGCGGTCCCCACACCTGACAAAGGAACAGACAGTTCGGGGGGGAGCGAACCACAGGGTGAAGATGGTGACCCCACAGAGGCGGGATTGCAACCCCACAGACAGAGCTCTCAGCCACCGAAGGCGCGGTCCCAGGGGGCTGCCTGGAGGAGGCGTGCTTGGGTAATGACGATGGAGGTGAAGTGCACACAGTGGGTCCGTGCCACACGAAACTGCAATGAGCTGCCCCTACGAGGCCCCCGAGCCCGCTAAGATGAAAAGGGCAGACCGCACCCCATGCCCGGGAGGGGAACTCTTGGATGCCTGGGGGAGCCCAAAATGTCTGGCTGCTGGGGAAACCGGGGGGCAGTGCACACCGAAGCTGACCATCGCCTGTCCTGTGACCCCACGTACAGGCCTGGGTGCCCCGTCCAGATCCCCAGAAGCTGTGAATGGAGCCTCTCGTGCTGAAAGAGATTCTGCTGGTGTGAACAGATGGGGGACCTGAAGGTGGGGGGATTGTCTGGCTTCTCCCTGCAGGCCTAGTGTGACCCCAAGGGGCCTTAAAAGAGGGGGGACGGAGGGTCAGAGTCAGAGAAGGGTGCGTGTCCCCTCCCTAGGCTCCCAGGGCTGGGACAGAGCAGCAAACGCGCCCCCACGGAAGCCCCACCCTTGTGGATCGGACCAGCAGGTGGGAAGGCGGACAGTCCCCAAATGACAGAGACAGTACATCGGTGGCGGGCAGTGTGGCAGCCGGAGCAGTGACACAGGGGTCAGGAGGGGCTGGGGGCACGGGCGGGTTGCCCAGGTACCTTTGCAGACACAGGGCTCAGGCTGCTCTGGCTTTGGCCCTGGCGGGAGAGGGGAAATGGGGGGAATGAGGGCTCCGTGGGGCGCTGACCCTGGCTCTGGGGTCTTCATTCTTCATGCCCGGCATGACGCCTGCCTTCCCCTCCCTGCCCCTTCCTGACTTCCGGCCATCTCCGGGGAGCTCAGGGCCTTTAAACACCTACATCCTAAAGGTTAATTTTTAATGCCGCTTTGGTAAATATTTGATGTCCTTGCCTTTCCGCGACATCTGAGTTCTACACGAAGCGGCCCCCAGTGCTCAAGGCGCCGTCCTTTCATCCCCGCCTCCGTCCAGGACCCCCCTCCGTCTGCACAAACACGCTCTCCCCGCCGCCCGCCATGAATTTTTCAAAGCACTTCCCACATCCATTCTTGCCCCCGACCGCGTCTCCATCAGCCGGAAAGAAGGGCAGAGAGCTTTTGAGTTGAAAGACCCTGTAGAAGCGTCTCATCCCCTCCTTTGTCCCACAGGAGGGGCAAGTGAGGCTGGGAGGGGCTCGGCTGCCCAAGGTGACATAGCACGCCCGTGGTGGGGGCAGTGGAACCAGCAGGCGCAACCCCAGCCCAGGGCTCAGCTCCAGGGCTGGGGTGTCCGGGAGGATTCAGCCGGTTTCCGCCCTCACCCCACGTAGTGGCCAAGCTGGAATGGGGAGCAGGGAGAGAACTTCTCCAGAGGCGGGCGGGAGGCCTGGGGGAGCAGAGCGACCGGGGCAAGGATGAATAGGAGCTCGTGGGGAGCTGGGGTGGGGAACCCAGGGAGGTGCTCCCATGGATGTGTAGCTCAGAGAGGCGAAGCCACTTGCCCAAAGACACACAGCTGGGCAGCCCGGAGCCCAGGCGCCCGGCCCAGGGGGCCCAGAGCCCTTGTTGCCACACCCAGGAGCCACTCCCAGACCTCCAGGCCAAAGCCACCTGGCAGACCGTGCCCCCAGCTCCTGCCCGGCACCTTGGGAGCAACAGGGAGAGCATTCTGGGGGGCGTTCCTGAGGTCACCCGGCAAGCACCGGGCTCCATCACCCTGACAGAGCCGAAAGCCCACGTTGGGAGGCAGCTGCTGCACCAATGAGCGTCTATTCTTAGAAACAAACATTGTAGCAGTTTCTCTCTAATGGGGGGGATGACAAGGAAAGGCTCCAGGCCCCCCTGCCCCACACGGGTGGAGGGAGTCCTTCCTCCTTGCCCTGCTGGGTGGATTGGGGAGCTGGACTTTAAGAGTCCCTGAACTCGGTGATTTGGGGCCATAACAGCCACTGCCTGACCACAGTTTCCCTTCCTAGTGGCCCCACCTCCTCGAGTTTTCCTTGCAGCCCAGAGCACGACCGTGTGTCCCAATGACCTAGAGGGGTGCTCCTGGCTGGTGGGTAGTCCGGAGCCCCCAGAACCACCCAGTCCTCGGCGGAGCCTCTCTTTGCTAACTGGCCGGGCAAGCTGGCCCCTTTGTCTCACTAACCGGGACTGCAGTCGCCAGGTCGGGAGTCTCACTCAGCTCCAAACTAGTGCGCAGGGCAGGTAGCAGTGGGGTCTCCTCCGGGGCGGGAGGGCAGGAGCCCCTCTGAGGACGAGGCATACCTGGCAGTGTGTCCCTGGGAATAGGGGTGCTTTGGGGCCGAGCACCCCCTCTGTGCCCATCTCCTAACGGGCATATCTCCACGCCCCTGACACCCCATCTCACACAGGCACACAGGCATGGGGGGAGCAAACGGCAGCCCCCGGTCACCAGACCCAAGGCCCTCGCTCACCCACCCCTCCGAGCTCAGACACAGCGGACCCTCAGCCGGAAGCGGGGCTGTGGACAGCCAGGCTCAGTCCAGTTTTTTCTAGAAGTGCATCCTCAAAGTGACTTCTCCACCATTTCCTCTAAGGTGTATTCGCCCTGTGGCTGGATGCATTGATTTTTCCTTCTCTTTTATCCTCAGCACTTAGCACTGGCCACAGGCAGCCCTCACTAAGTGCTTGTTGAAGACACGAGTGGGTTTGCGGTGCCCGGGCCACCCCCCCACGATGGACTGCTTCCGAGAAAGAAAAGCAAGATGGAGCTGGAGGGTTCGCAAAGGGGCCGACGGCCCAAGGCGTTCCCTCCGGGGACCCAGCGCGGATATGTGACGACACAGACGGACCACTCTTTCTGCTGCCCGTCTCCCCTGCTTTCCTTGCTCGGAAGGGCCAGGAGCTGCACGGGGCGGGCGAATCTCCCTTCCAGACCCACCTGGCCTCTCGTCCCAGCTACCCTGGTCCCTGGAAGCACTGGGCTCCCGCTTGTACAAGTGCGCACGAGCACACACCCTTCCCCACAGTAAGGAGCACAGAGCTCTGGGCCGGCACGCCCTTCGAGGTGCTGAATGGGGAGTGAGCTCCGGAGTCGCTGTGGACAGTCCGGGCCGGCAAACCCCTCACGACCAGTTCTCCAGTGGGGAAAAAGAGCCCTGCCCTGTTGCCCTTGCTGCCCGTTTCCGTGGTGTAAACCCTGCCCACTCGAGGTCAGGGACCTCGGGGCTGGGAAGAGACACAGCGCGGCCACCAGGATACAGCTCGTCACGTCACTGTGCGATGCAGACTCAATAGCTGTAGGGCCTCAGGGACATGGACAGCAGCCAGTGCAGCCACACAATTAGGAAGCAAAGAGATTCCAGGGTCCATTACTTTTGTGTTTTATATAATTTACTTAATTGCACGTTTGCATCCTTTCGTTTTTGTCAGCGGCCGTGTTGAACAACGGGCTCCCAGAATTCCTGAAAACCTAACAGCAGCTCTTGCGGGCTGGGGCGCCGTGGCCCCAGCAGCCCCTGGCTGCGTGTCTGGGTTTATTCCCGTGTGCATTAGGGAAGGTCTGGCTCCTCAACCC
Organism: Trachops cirrhosus; assembly: GCA_028533065.1. Taxonomy (NCBI): domain Eukaryota; kingdom Metazoa; phylum Chordata; class Mammalia; order Chiroptera; family Phyllostomidae; genus Trachops; species Trachops cirrhosus. The sequence continues at coordinate 2,597,072 of CM052539.1, read as the reverse complement.
AAGATACGATCGCTTAAAGCAAGTCGGAGTTTTCTGAAAAAGCGACTGGATTTAAAGTCAATTAAAAATGTATTAAGTAAATGGTTCCCGGGGAGAGAGCGAGGCAGGCAAGAGGGGCACCTAGGAACCGGGGTTTGGAAAAGACTTCAATTACCACCTGTCTTGAGGGCAGAGCAAAATCAACGCATAAACGCGCAACCCACAGAGGAGGAGATGTGATTAATTAACAGACGAAAGGGAAGGTGTTCGACAATCAGAGAAGCAGCAAACCCTGTCAAAACGAGGGCGGGAGCGCCAGGTGCGGGAGACGCAGCTGTGAAGTGACGCCCTCCAATGCCGCCGCTGGGGACAGTCGCTTTGGGAATGGAGCCGGCACCCACGGAAAGAACCAGAAAGCTGTCGAGCCCCTGGACTCAATAACTTCCCGCTGGGAATCTTTCCCGAGGCAATAATTCAAAAACGGAAAAACCATCAACACCCACAGGTGTTTGCTGCTGCCCCTGCACATTATTTATCACCGTAAAAAAAAAAAAACTAAAAACTGTCAGCCTTATAAATGCCTCCCTGGCAGGACAGCTAACCTCCTGCTGGCTGGCACACGGGCTCTGGACGACTGGGTAGCTGCTAACATGGTGTTTAGAAAAACTAAGTTAGATGGCAGGATAACGGCTAATTTAATACAAGTGAAAAAAATCAGACCACAAGCCTAAGTTAGGGCATTATCGGGAAAGAGTAACAGCTTCGCTTAGGAAAGCTGCCCACGGGATGGGGGTGGGGGGCCCTCTTCTTCTCCCTGCCGCTCCTGAGCCCATAACCTAATGACCCCAGTAACTGCGATCAGCACGCACGGAGGCACCTGTCCCAGGCCGCCCTGTCCTGAGCCTCGCTGGGGAAACTGAGGCTCAGAGCAGTTGAGCGCTTTGCCCGAGGTTCCTGGCCAGCAAGCACAGGGAGCTCTGTACTCCAAACCCAGCTCTGACTCGAGGACTGTGCCGGTCCCTCTCTTCGGGTTTGCTGGGGTACAGCCGTGAGATTTTCCAAGTAAAACTACTGGAAATGGCCTGTGAGTTGCCTCCTCCGCGGGGGTGGGGTTTTCAGAGGAAGGAGGCAGGTAACCAGCTGCCACATGGATGGACAGGTCACCTGGCCACCCCAGCTCCTCCTTGGAGTTCCAGAAAGATTCCGAGGGCTGGGAAAGACCTTCGCAGACGGTGCAAGAGAAAGGATGACGACCCCAAACCACACCAAGCCAACCACGCAGGCAGCCCCCGCCCCTGGTGGCCACAAAGGAGACAGTACCTGGCGGGAACCTACTGCGAGTTTCAGGTCGATCCTGCGCCCTTGCCAGAGGGGAGCCCCAGACCTCCCGGGCTTCGGGGGCTCCTCGGGGCCCCACCCCCACAGCGGGTAAGGCCAGTCCTGCACAGGGAGTCCCGTCATCGGGCGAACACGGGGCGAAGGCTTTGCGAGCACCGTCTTGGGGTCTAGCTCCTCCAGCAGGAGCGGCGCAGGCAGAGGCTGCTTCCCGTTCCAGGGAGGGGCTCTGGTCCGTCGCACCTGGGCGTGGCTTCCAGCAGCTCTCTGCTGCGTGGGGCTCTGGGCTGCTTGCTAACACTCCACGCGCCTCAGTTTCCTCCTCCACGCACGGAGCTCAGGATGACCAAGCTGCTGTGCTCCTGGGGACCTCAGCTGGCTCCGTTTGTCGCAACCACTTAGCACAGCAGCTCCTCAGTAAGCGAGAGATGCTGCGGTTAACAGAACAATGCGCGCGCGCACTGACCCGACACCTGCTGGGCGCCCGCCCAGAGCCGGGCGCTGGGCAGAAGAAGACGCGTTCGCTCCACACTTATTTACTGAGCACGTGCGACCGGGTGCTGAGCCCACGACAGACCGACCCCCATGCTCTTGGGGTTCCTCACTGGGGAAAGGACAGCAGACCGCACAGCAAACACGGCGGCAGGCGGTGAGCACACCGAGGGAGCTGAAAGAAGATGAGGGGTAGAAAGCGATGGTGGACTGGGGGCTGCTGCTGTTTTATGAGCCTTGGTCGGGAAGGCCCCTCTGAGCAGGTGATCCCCGGGCAGGCGCCGAGCGGGGCTGAAGGAGGGAGCCCGAGCCGCTCTCTGCCTAGATTGCCCGTTGTCCACGTCCGGAAAACTCCTGCTCATCCACTGAAACCCTTTTTGCGTGTCGATTGCTCCCTGGCCAGACAGCACTCAGCCCAGAGGGCTCGAGACCCCGTGGGACAGCTGACTGCAGTCTTCAACATCACAGAAAGCCCTCCAGCCCCCCGTGCATTGCCTGGGAGCAAAGAGGGACATTTTCGGAGTAGTTCCTACGTGCAAGGGACTCCCACGTCCCCTTCCCTGTGAGCAGACGGCACCTCGTAGGGCTGAGCGCATCACCCCTCTTTCCCGGTGAGGGGAGTCGGCCAAGTCCCCTGCTGGAGCACTGCCCCCGCCGTCAGAAAACAAGGCAGCAAGACGGGAGCCCAAGCCCGTTAGCCTCTAAGAACCTTTGCGCCCACCCACTCTGCTGTCTGCCTGTGAGAAAACAGAGCTTCGTAGTAGGCAGAGTTGTTCCAGTGTTGGTGCTTGGCTTCTGGAGGGAGTGAGGGCCGGACCCCTGGGTGGCCCCTGCCTGGGCAGGGATGGGAGGGGTTCTGAGGCCGACGCCTGGGAATGCTCTGGTCCCCGACTTGGCCATGCTCTGAGAGGGGAGGAGGGCCAGAGCGGGTGGGGGATCGAAAACCCCAGGTGGCCCGAGCCAGGGAAGTGGGTCACTGAGTGATGGGCCGTCATCTCTCGGTGGAGAGTTAACGCAGCCATTAAAGCAGTGGCTACAAAAAGGTCTGAGAGGCAGGAAGCTCGCCAGGACAGAGCGTCAAACAAAAAGCCCACGACCCAGTTTTATGTGTGGATGGCAGCGACGGTGGAGTGGGAATGCGGAGATGAGGGCGGACGCTGCAGGGGACAACAGGCAGCACTCGGTGTTGGGGCTGCCGGCATGACGCAGCTGTCACGGGGCTGGGGGACAAAGAGAGAGGCCACCGGGCTGAAGGGGTCGGGAGGCAAAAGCAGGAAGGGGGGGCCCTCGGGGTGCAGCCGCTCTCTGCTCTCTGCCTAGATTGCCCTCGGGGTGCAGCGACAGGCTGCGGGGGCTTCTGGGTGGGACGCAGCGGGGAGAGGAGCCGTTGGGGGAGATGGATGAGCGTTCCAGAGCCTCCCGGCCTTGCACACGCTCTGGCACTTCCTGATGCGACTGTCAGGTGAGGACGCGCTTGGGCACGAACAGCCCAGACTGTCTGCTGCGAAGGATGCACATCTGAGAAGACCCACCGCGGGGGCCAGGCCGGCGGGCGGGGCATCGTCTGCAGCTTTGGGTGGCTGTGCGTCTCCCCCACCCGTCACCTCCACATCACCAGGAGCCCCCCGCCCGGAGGACCTGCTCTGTAGACGTTTGTCTAACTTTGCTGAGCAAGGCCGGGTCTTTGTGTCCTGTGTGATCGATGGGGCAATTATTTGATCAATAAGCACAAGCTGATTTAAGTGTACCCTATTAATTATTTAAGCCATTCATTATTGAAAAGGTCACTGCCTGTTAGCTGTTTAAGTGGTCATTCGCTAGCGTGGTTGCATCTCCCATGAAGATGCAGCAATGGTGAACTGAGCACCTACTATGTGCCGGGCATTTCATCCTCAGGACAAGCCCAGGGCGAAAGGGGTGCATTCTTCCCAAGGACTGGAAGGTTAAGGGGGTGAAGTAACTTGCCTGAAGTTATGAGCTGGTAAACAGCAGGGATGGGACTTGAACCTGGCTCGGGTTGCTTTCAAATCTCATGGACTTGGCAGTGACCAATGTGACATAGGTTTTTGCACCCAAATCTTGTAGCCTGGGCTCAGGGTTATGACCTCCTGGAGTCATATGCCCGTGACTGCAGCTCAGCAGCCCCCCTGCACCCCCATAGAGTTGGAACCCCTCCGCCCAGCCCTTAACTGGAGCACCTGCACTCAGCCCGGCTCCAGCAGGGACTGACGCCTGCCAGCTGGGCAGACGGTCCTGCTCCAAGGTGCACAGGCCCCGCCCCCTCCTTCCAACTCTGCTGCCAGGGCCCCCCAGCTCAGGTTACTCCCACCGCCCATCAGACTGGGACCAGGCAGACAGGAGAGTCTCAGCAGAGGAGGTCAGCCTGGAACACGCTTCCCCAGCCCTACAAGGCCAGTCCCCCAAGACCCGCCTCCCTCGCTGGCTTCCTCCCCTTCTGAGGCTCACTGAGCACGCAGCCTGCACTGCACTGCCTCAGACGCCTTCCAGTGACTCAACGGAAGCCCTGATAGGCTCGCATTCTAAATTCATTCTGAGAAACCTTCTCTCCTGCCCCTCACAGACTGATTTGCTTCCTTTAGCCAAACTGAAACCTTGGAAAGCCATCTGATTTCCCCTTTTGCCTAGGCAGCCGGGAAACTCACAACTCCATTTAACGCCCAGTGGCAATGACTCTCACACCAGGCAGGCTCTAGGTGCAATCAATGTGCAAGCTGTGCTTCCAAGTTCCGTTTCCTGCCCTCGTTTTGACTTCCCTGTCCAGGCACATGTTATGATGGGCAACTTCAAATCTTTCTTGGCACATAATCAGGTAACCAATGAGTCAAGCACAGTGGCAATAATGATCTAGTATTTTCCAAGCTCCTGTGGGCAGCCTGGGGCCCGATTGCAACCACTCACCAGGCAGACGAACTCTGGAAGGTCACCAGCGGTGGGCTGTGGGTGTCTCCCTGCAGTGTGTGCGCGGCCTGGGGGGCTTGTGGCAGGGAGCCTGGGGGAGGCTGGGGCTGCGGGGCCGGCTGCGCCGGCCGGGGCGCCCTGGCAGGGTTCCCCCACCGCCGGGGGTCCTGCTTCATCCAGCGTCCGTGGATGCCCCACCGCGCCAGGTAAACCTTGCAAATGTCGTAGTTCATGGCCGAGTAATACAAAAGATCCAGGACCAGCAGCATCAGCACGAAAAAGCCATAGATCCACACTCCCAACAGGGCGGTGTAGTTGCTGGGGAAACACAGAGCGAGAGAGAGGCTGAGAGGGACGACGGACAGCGGTCAGTCAGCTGGGTGATCGGAGAACAGGGCGCTTTTCCGGGCCCCGGGGAGGAGGGCCCTGAGGACGCCCAGCCCCCTCTCCTCACGCCCACCCTCCCCCTCCTCTCCCCGACCTGCCCCGTCTGCCTCCTCCCAGACCCTGGAATCCACTGCCCTGGCCCCTGGCCCGGCCTGAGCAGCTCCCCACACTCCAGGTCCTTAGGCGGGGTCCTTGCGGGGGCAGGAGGGGCGGACACTGGTAAACCTTTGACCAGACCATGAAAACTGGAAAAGCCACCCAGTTAGCCCTTTTGGAAGGAATTCTCAGTCGGGCATTCAGGGCTCCCGGGCTGTGGCCGACTCTCCGTTTACCCTCATGCCCCCTCACATGGGTGCTACTCACAGATCTGCCTGCTGTCCCTTGTGGGTGCCCCCTGCTTGCCCTGCCCCCAGCATGCCAGCTCCGCCCCATCTTCCTGGGCCCAGGCCAGTGGAGGAAGGCTGTTTTTTCAGGACAAACCAACCGAAGCTCCAGAGCCATAAGCCCCTGCCCCTCAGCACCTACCCAGGGCCTACCTCCCACCCCGCTGGGCTGCAGGACTCGGCTGGGGCACCCCACCCTGGCCCGGCTTCCTCCCAGCCTGCTGCCCCCAGTCTCCCTCCTCCTCAGAAGCCCAGGACCGGGCATCGGCTGGGCCGCCCTCCACACGCCCCCCGCAGCCATCACTGGTCCTGGCTGTTCCACCTGCCCCCTGCCCCGCCCTCCCCCTATCCCCTCCCCTCTCGGTCCCCTTCACCAGGCAACTCCAAGCTGTGTACGGCCGGGGGTCTCGGGGCCCCGACATCATTGTTGCCCTCCATTCACCCAGCATTTCCCACCGAGGGCTGCTCTGCCCTCCAGAAGCTGTGCGTGCCCACAGCCCCTTTGTGCAGCCTGGACCCCCGCCCCAGCTGCCCCTTCGCCAAGGAGCCGGCCCTGCCGGCTCTGACGCTGGGCCTTCGCCCAGATGGGCCTTGGGCCTGACCAGCGCCTTCCCTTCCCCACCTGCTTCCTCCCCGGCCTGGCTCCACCCACCGCCTCTTGGAGATCACACGTGCTGCTCCTCCTACAGGGTGGGTCGGGCCCCTGAGCGACCCTGAAGCCCAGCCCCCACCACCTGGACCACCTGGTGTGTATCTTCCTGCCCAGGCCGGGTCCAGGTGTGCCCCCTGCCCCCTGTGCCCAGGGAGAGACCTTTCCCGGGCTGGCCACTGCAGCCGGGGCTGCTTCGCTCTGAGCAGTGCTCACCAGGGACTACAGCTGTTTAAAGGGACCAGTGTACCAATCACTCAAACACCGCCGCTGCCGTCTGCCCTGCGGCGGGCCTCTGCCCAGTGGGTGTGCCCTGGCGGGTGGCAGACAGGTGGCATGCCCCTGAGAAGCAGAGCCTTGCTGCCCCACATCCCACAGGGAGGGGCCCTCCCCAGCTCTCACCAGACAAGGCCCCTCCTTGTCCTAGGTCCCCGCGGCAGGTCCCCCCAGACCCTTTCTGGAGCCAGGGAGAATGCCCGGTTCTGGTTCCTCGCTGGCCCAGCTCTGCCGTGTGGCCTGGGAGAATCCCTGCATCTCTCTGGGCCTAGGGGGCAATGAGGTGGAGCCCTCCTGGTCTCAGTTCCCAGACTGTGCACCTGTCTTCCGGCTCAGTTCACCCCAGCCCAGCCTGGGCCTCAGCAAGGAGATGGGGCTGCTCCCCTCCAACCACCTCCCAGGGCTGGACCGGCCAGGGGTGCTCACCTGGGCACTCTGCCTGGAATGCCCTCCTCCCCAACCCACCCCTGGTGGCCCCTCCAGGGAGAGACCTCTGCAGCTCCAAGCCCTCGAATGGAGCAGAGCAGGCACTACAGGAGATCAGGGCTTCGTCTCTGCCTGAGCAACAAGTAACCAGACAGTTTCTATCATAGCCACCTGCCTGCAGTCCCACCACCAGCCACCACCTCCACGAGGCCTGCAGGAGTCTTGGGGCTCGTTCAGGCTAAGGTGTGAGTGACTGCCAGCCTCGTTGCAAGGGAAGCCACACTCACTGGGAGACACCCAGATATGGAATTGCTCCCCTGGAACAGAGGCTGGCAGCCGGTGTGGCATGCTGCGGCAGGAGTCCTGGGGTGGATGTCCATGAGGACAGAGGAGGATGTCCCTAGAGCCCCCACAGAGGTGTGTAAGCACCGTGCCTTCCTCAGGGGTTCCCGGAGCAGCAGCCAAGGGGGCTGAGACAGGGGTACGGGGAGGGGGCAGCAGGGGCAGCTGTTTTCGGACACTGCCCTGCAGGGAGGGAGTCCACGACGGGGCCAGCTGGGGGTGGCGGTTGGACCACAGCTGGGCCTGGAGCCTCCCGGACTGGGAAATGGCAAGTCCCGGAAGCAGCCTGGGCAGGCCTTGCCCTGAATGCTTCCACCTCTTAGCCCCTCCAACACCTGCGCCCGGAGGGAGGATTATCGTGCCGTCCCCGCCCCCCATTTACAGATGGAGCAGGAGGCTCAGAGGAGTTAAAAGGTGTCTGAGGTCTCACAGCCATTCAGTCGCAGAGCCGGGACTGAACCCGCAGCCTAGCTCCGGGGCGCACGTGTCTAACCACAGCCACAGCCTACCTGGGACAGGTGCCCCCCAGGTTCTGAGGGCAGACCAGCCGCCTCCAGTGCTGCTCCTCTGCCTGGAACTCGGTCCTGACCTGCTGGCCCTGCCCCCCTGTCTCAGAACAGCTGTCGCCTCCTCCAGGAAGCCACCCCTGGGCTCCCAAAGCCACTGGGTTTCCAGAACACAGGGTGCTGCCTTCACTGTTCTCTGGGACTGTCGGCACCTTGTGATCACAGCAGCCCGGGGCCAGGACCGGGGTCGCCTCATCTTTGTGTGCCCCGATGTCAGCACGGGGCCACCTCTGACGCCACATAAGCCAACACACACGAGGGCTGATGGTGAGCTGGTGGCCACCGTGGCCCGGACACTAACTTCGTCACTAGGCTGCATCTTCCCTGCGCATGCTCACTGAGAGTTAACAGTCCCGCAGCGAGGATCACGGATCAGCGCCCAGGGTCACCGAGTGCGAAGCCGGTCCGTCTCCCCAGTTCACAGAAGAGGAGATGAAACTCAGAGGGACCGAGCCCCTTGAAAAGGCTGCACAGCCGGAAAGTGGCCGTGCCAGGGTTGGGACCCGGGTCCATTCTTGGAGGAATCCCAAGGTCAAGCCCAGCACAAACGTCCAGCGAACCTGCCCGCATCTGTGTGGGTACCCACCTGTCCCGGCTCACGCGCCACCGGGACCAGAGGACGGGCTCCAGTCCCCCCGCCCAGCACCTCATCGTGTCCCCCTCCTCACGGACAGGCCTCGGTGGCACAGATCTCAGAGCAGGGGGCGGAGCGCCCCCGCAGGAGGTGCCCCCTTCCCTGACCCCCACTCCCCTGCGAGGGAGGCCAGCCTGGAGGTGGCAACCAGCTGGGAAGTCGGGCCGTGGGCACCATCCCCGACGGCTCTCTTTCCTTCCACGGCCAGCCCTGTTCATGGTTGCCTGGCTGGGAGCATCTTGCTTTTGTTTTTTAATTTAATTTTAAAAATATGATCTGGAAATTAATTCCGTGCAGATGCAGAGGTCTTTTATGGGTGTGTGTGTGTGTGTGTGTGTGTGTGTGTGTGTGTGTTTAAAGGGCAGAAGTTAAAATAGAGGCTGTTTTATGGGGCAAGATGTGAAGCCAGCCAAACTTCCAGCTCTTCATTCTATTTTGGGACATTTACTGATTTGCATTCTTTTGACGTTTCCGGAGCAATGAACAAGACTTTCTCTGATGGAGGAACCTCACTGGACACCTTCTGGGGACAGGAGCAAGCAGGTCAGCAGAGGAGCAGCTGCGGCCGGGTGGAAGCCGGTCGGCACCCTGCGGGCCATCCCCAGGCAGATGGACAGAGGAGGTGAGCTCCTGGGTCCAAGAGGAGCGGCCTCGGCCCGCCTCACCCGAAACACCCCAGCACCCAGCCCACTGTGAGGCAGCCTGCAGGCCAGGGCGGTCGGCTAACCGGTGCTGAACTCTGGACTGGGTCAGGGCTGCCTGAATGCCGACCCCAGCTCTGCAACACCCGGTCTCTGTGATCTCGGGAAGCCATCTGCCACCCGGATGACAGGGCTCCCTGGGTGGGGTGTGGCACTGAGGCTTAGTGAGATGCCAGGGGGCCTGGCGGAGAAAGGGCCTGGAGGGAGCCGCTCCTGCGACTAAGGCACCTGGCGTGCTCACTGCTCTTGGCCCAGAGAGGCAAGGCGACCTGCCCAAGGTCACACAGCAGGACGAGGTCGTCCAGTGCCTGGAGAAACATGGGCTTGGGGACGTGAGGTAGAGTCCACAATATTCACTGTCCCTCCCTGCAGGCCTGCCCACGGGATCCACCTGGGTCTGTCCCCCTCGCTGGAAACAGATTTGGCTCAGCGATGTGCTTTGCCCCAAACAAACAAACAAATTAAAAAAAACATAAAAAAATAAAAACAGGTTATCAAGGCTGCTCCCGAATGGGAGTCGCCCTGTGGGTTTGCTGACACTGTTTCCCTCTGCCGTGGGGACTGCTCCACCAGCCTGGGGCACAGAATGCTGGTGTTGGAGCCGTGGGGGACCCCGGAGAGACAGGGGGTGGGAGCCAAAAATAAGCCTTTGTGCCTCGGGTCTCGACCCCCAGCTCTGCCACGTGGGCACTGTGTGACCACAGGCAAGTCTTTGCCCTCTCTGAGCCTCGGCCCTGGTGCGCTGCGGCCAGCAAGGCCTCCTGTATGGACAGCACCTGTACGCAGATGAACGGGTTGGTGGGAGCCCCCTCGAGTCACCCCAAGTGCACATAAGTGCTCACTCGTCTCCCGTCCCCATCCCTGTGTGTGTGTGTGGGGGGGTGTATTCAGAGCAGGAAACGTGGATCTAGACCCTCCCCTGTCTTTACAAGGCTGCCATTGTGAGTTGGTTTTATGCCTAACGGGCCTTGATGGGGTCGAGCAATCAGCAAGCTCACCTGAGGCTTCTGACTGTGCACCGGGGCTGCAGAGCCCGAAGCTCACTGGGGGGTGGTGCCCAGCCTGCAGGACCAGCCCAGAGCACCCGGGGCCCTGCCACCCGGCCCTCTGTGTGGCTGGCATACTTCTGAGCCCTGGGGAAGGACAGCTTCAGGGAAGAGATTTCATGTACCGAGTGAACCCCCGTCCACCTCCCCCTCCAAGGCCTCTGAGCATGCTCTGTGGCCCTAGAAGCCCTCTCCCACGCGCCTGCTCCGAAGCCCATCTGCCTGGCGAAGGAGCACTCAGGTATTGCACAAAACTGCACTCCTTGCCGCCAGGGCCAGTGAGACTTTCCCTGAGCCCAGAGAGCGGACTGCTGACCCCTCACATCCCGCCCAGCCCCATCCCACCCTGTGCCCAGGACAGACGCTCCTGCCTGGCACCCGCACGGGAAGGTGAGCGGCACCTCCGTCCTGAACACCAGGGGTCCCTCGCCTGGCAGTGGGCTAGGGGTAGCTGCATCCCTCGCTCGGCCTGCCCTTCCGCCAGGCAGCCAGAACCAAAACAAAGCATTCTTTTCCTCCAGGAAAACACAAATAAATGCCTTCAACAGCGCTCGCCCGTCCCCTGTCCCGCCTCCTGGCCGAATCACTGCAGGGCGGCGGGGTGGGCAGGCACCAGGCAGTCCTTGCCCCTGATGGACCCCGTGCATCTTGTGAAGCCTGACCAGGGTCACAGCTGCCCTGGTCCGTGCAGACCGGCAGCCGGTGGGCGCTGCCCTGTCTGGGATGTGGGACCAGCTGGCCTCTTGGCTGAGGTCTGGTGGTGCATCAGACACATCCCAGTGGTGGCAGAGCCAGTGGCCGGAACAAGGGCCTGCGTGTCCCTCAGGTCATGGGATGGAGCGAGAGCAGGTGAGCGCACCTGCCTGAGCCCTGCCCTTCCCTCTCCCTCCTGGAGCAGCTGTGAGGATTAATGACTCACCCAGGGAATGACCCATCCAGCGCCCCAAAGGGCGGGACCGTCCCCGAGATGGACTCTACTTGGCTCCCCTCACATGCCAGGCCCATTCAGGACCTCCTGGCCTCACAGGCCCTGTCCCTCGGTGTCCCCGGACCCATCTCGGGCAGAGCTCCAGGACTCAGCTCTCTGCTCCCCACGGCGCAGCGCCGGTCGCCCCTCTGCCACACCTTCCCCCACCCCTTGTCACCACGAGGAGAAAGTCTGAGTGCCCGCCCTGGCCCACCCTGCTCCCTCCCAGACCCCGCTGCTCTCACCCCGGGGGCGCTCTCACACGGGGGGGGCTGATCCTGCACCCACACTTCATCGTCAGAGACCAAGTTGATTGGCACAGCCAGGGTGCTGGGTGGGGCCAGGAGTACAGCCCCTGTGGGGAAGGGTGGGCCCAGGTGCCAACACAGCTTGGGCTGGCGTCCCTGCCTGTGGCCCCTCCGGCTCCAACCTGCCTCCTGCAGACCTGGGCTGGCGTTGGGCTCCACCACGGACCGGCGGCCCCGACCAGGCAGGTCACTTGGCCTCTCCCAGTCTCCACTTCCTCCGTGTGCAGCGAGCAAAGGATGGGGACTCAGGGGAAAGCTGAGCACAGACCCGCACCCCACGCTGCACACTCTGTAATGCCGTCTGAACTTCAGGTGTAAGAACTGAACTAAGCATCTGATCTTCAGTATTTCCGGCCCCCCAAGGGAAGGCCTCTGTTTGGGGGTCATCTGGGGGTCCCGTTCTTTGCTGGGGCAGCCAGGGCCTGCTGTGTGAACCAGCGAAGTGCTCAGTGTAAGATCCTGTGTGAGCACACGTGTTAAAGAAAGCTGTGGGCTGACAAACAAGGGTCCCAGACACCGGTCGCCAGAGCCTCGGAGAAGTCTGGCCACGCTCCTGTCTTCTGTCTGGTGTTTGGCCGGCAACCACAACATGACACATTGGGGTCCTCACCCCAGTCCTGGCACTGCCCTCCCCCCACAGGGAATGGGTCATTGGTCTTATGGACAGCTTGGGCCAGAGTCCGGGCCCAGTTCCAGCCCTTGTCACGGACAGGCCTTGCTGACAGGCTCCACACACAGAATTATTCTAAGGCCTGAGCAGATCAGAAGATATTCACCCTGCATTTGAGGAAGGAAGGCTGGGGAGCCGGCTGTGGCGGGAGGAGGGGAGACTGGGAGAGAGTCGAACCTCCTGCCTAACCAAAGGGAAGAGAGAGGTGACTTCCCCAACTGAGCTGGGCACAGTGGGAGAGCACCGGAGCCCCAACATCAGAGAGACCAGGACTCAGAATCCCTTCAACAGTCACTCAACAAACACTCCTTCCGAGTGGGTTTTTCCTCACCACGAAGAGTATGTCTGCCCTAAGAATCAGCCTCAGAGTTATTAGCAAAATATCGGAAGCATCCCCATTCAACTGAGGAGGATGATAAGAATGCCTGACAGTTTTAAAGCCTGTTTTAGAGGTACTTGCCAATATGATTGGACAAGAAAAAGAAATGAGGCACAAACTTGGAAAGCAGGGAATAGTTATCATTGTTTGCAAATGGCAAAGTAAACCTAAGAGAAACAACTGAAGAAGTATTTCAAAGATGAGAAATATTAGTAAGCTGGCTGAGTGTAAAATTCATGTACAGAAATCGTTGCGTACGATCATCTAAACAGCAGTTGCTTAGAAGATCTACTGGAAGAAAAGACCCTATTTATAGTAGCGTAAAAATACATAGCAATAAATGTGAAAGATATGTATGCTATCTATATGAAGAAAACTCCAAATTACTATGAAACAAAATTTGAACAAATGGGAAGAGACAGCACCTTCTGGGAGAGGAATATTCAGCATCATGAAAAGTCAAATCTCCTGGAATGAATGTATGAGTTCAACACAATCTCAGTAAAAAATACTATCTGGATTTTTTGGGGGGTGGGAAGGGGTGCTACACAAGCTAATTCTAGAGTTCCTGTAACGAAAGAGCCATGGAGAGTAGACCGAGACAACTTTGAAGCACATTAAAGGCACAGCGTGGTATCGATCATAGTGTGGTGGTCGCTCGTGGGTAGGAAATCCATTTCACACTTAGTACTCCGTACTTAATACTGTAACACTCAAAGTGAGTACATTATAGGGTATAAGTTTGCATTTCTCACCAGTGGGAAAAAGACAATTCAGTGGCTGGTGTAGGACAGCAGCCTATCCATTTGGAAAAATAAAAAAGAAGTTTGATTCCTGCCTCAAAGCTGACATGCAAATAAATACATTTCTGACAAAGATTTGAAGGCAAAAAATTAAAACATAAAAGAAGTAAAAAAAAAAGGAGGGGTATTTTTAATGATCTCAGAGTAAAGAAAGTCTTTCTTAGTATGATACAAAAGCCAGAAGACATTAAGAAAAAATTAGACACAACTGACTATATAACAATTACAAATAAAGCATGAGCCCTGGCTAGTGTGGCTCAGTGGATTGAGCGCTGACCTGCAAGCCAAGGGGTCACTGGTTCGATTCCCAGTCAGGGCACATGCCTGGGTTGTGGGCCAACCCCCCAGTAGGGGGCGCTCAAGAGGCAACCACACATTGATGTTTGTCTCTGTCTCTTTCTCCCTCCCTTCCCCTCTAAAAGTGAATAAATGAAATCTTTTAAAAAAATTATGCATGGGGAAAAAGCATCACAAATTCAAAGACTCATTGAGAAAATCTTTGTAATGCATATTTCCTTCACATATAAAGAGTTCCTGTAAATAAATAAGAAAATGGACAAAGATTCGATAGGAAAACGACGAAGGACATACACGGCTAGCTCAGAGTAAGAGAAACACAAGCGACTCTCGAACACATGACCAGACGCTCAGAGCCGCTCAGAGTGAGAGAAACGCAGGTTGCTTCCACCTGGGCACACGCCCACTGCTTTCCTGCTCCGAACCCTCCTCTCTCTGACCACTCCTCAGGGCCCCCTCCATTGGGCCCAGTCTCCAGTTCTTCAATCACCCTAGGGAAGGAGGCCGTGTCGGATTAACGTCTGGGTCAAGAATATCAACAAGAAACTCTTGAACAAATAAGGCACGAACGAAGGAACTTGGGTCCCCTGGGTTCCAGGCCCCAGCACTTTTTGCCTAAAGGCCTTCCACCCACTTGACCTCATTAGATTTTGCAGCAGCCCTGAGAGGTAGGCATCACGCGCCCATTTCTCAGATGGAAAGGCCGAAGCTCTGAGGATAGAACCGGCCAGAAAACCTGGTCTCCTGAGCTCCCCCAGGTTCTTTCCAGCCACCCCCCATCCTGGCCGCCATTCCCCCGCAGCTGCCCAGGGGCACAGGGTGTGTGGGCCACGGCAGGGGCGTGGCCCCGGTGGGACCCTTACTTGTGCGTGTAGCCCTCGGAGCCGGCCGTGAGGTTCGCCTGCATCACCGCCTGGAACTCCGTCTCGTTGCAGCAGTACTTGAACACCGTGTTGTTGTGGTGACAGCACAGGATGAAGGTTTTGTTGTCTGAGAGCCGGGGGCAGTGGAAGCCGAAGTGGTAGTGGCCTTTGTGGTCCGTGTAGGGCTCACAGACCCGGAAATGCGCCGACAGGACTGGAAAACAGAGGCCCGGGGCTCAGCGGGGGGCCTGGTGGGTGTGGCCCAGGGTCCAGCGGGTCTCTGCCCACTGCGCGAGCTGAGCCTCCGTCAGGAAGGCCCCTCTGGACTCCCACCCACCCTCCGATGACAGCCCTGCGCACTCTGTGGTCCCTGCCCGGGGCTCCTCCTGCAGACCCTCCCCAGCATCTCCGCTCACAGCAGGTGCTCACCTAGGAAGCACTAACTATGGCTTTGCCGGCTCTTCCTCCTTTAGGCCACCTGGCTACTGTAGCAGGCAGGTCTGAGGGCCCACTTTACAGATGCAGAAACTGAGGCTTAGAGGCCTGCCATGACCTGCCTGAGCTGGGAGGTGGTGGTACAGCGGGCATCCACCCAGGCCTGCCCAGGCGGGGAGCCCTCTGCATGCCGCCATCACCGGCTTTACCCACCTCTGCGGCTGTGTGGTTGGGGTTGAGGGGAGGCCTGCCAACAAGCCCAGGCTGGCTCGAGGGTGAGCGGCATGGGTGCAAGTTCCTGTCCCCCTTGGGGAGAAAGGGCACCCCCTGCGCACCTTGGTTTCTACTACAGCAGTGCCCTAGGCCTGAAGGTGCCCAGGAGCCTGTCCCAGTGGCCCCACCTCCTAGACACAGCTGCCCCGGCCTCAGAGGGAGGCCCCTATTCAGCCACTGCTGCTGCCGCCAGCCCAGGACGGCACTTACCGTCGTGCCAATGGTGATAAGCAGGAGAGAAACTTGAATAAATATAACAATGGAAAAATCCTGGAGCCGCTGTCTCGGGCTTAATTAGTGTCTTCATAAAAGGGATCGCTGTATCTAATTTGTATTACTGAAAAGGGCCCTCGCTGACTGAATGCATTTCTCCAGCCACAAAGGCGCTGCTTTGGCGCACGCTCCTCTGGCTGGTTGGAAGGTCTGTCTCCGGGCGGGGCGGTCAGAATGCAGCCCGCCCAGCTCCCGGTGTCCGCCCGAGCTGCCCAGGGGTGTCCCAGCGGGGCCGTGCTGGCTGGTGGGTGCCCGGGCGGCCTGGGGAGCCCCTGGAGCCTGACCCAAGGCCGGCGCCCTCTTCTGAGGACGCGAGTGTGGTCACTGCAGGAGCCAGGTCCCTGAATCTCAGCAGTCCCGGGAGCTCCAGGCCCCTGGCTCAGCCGCCTCCTTGGGGAACAGAAGGCCTCTCAGGGGACGCAGAGGTCACCGAGTAAGCCCCTGGAGGATGCGCCTTCTCGTTTAATCCCGTGCGCTTCCATTGTAGGGAGGAGAACACCGAGGCCCAGAGCTCCCGTCTCCAAGTGTGAGCTGCCGGGCCGCACACTCTGAGGGCTGGTGGGCAGGACTGCGGGGTCTCAGGCCCCTCAGCGGACTTTCTGAATCAGAAGCGCTGGGCTGGGGTGGGGGAGTGTGGACTCGCACTGCTGACCGGCGTGGGTTTGGGACGCGGGGCCTGGGGAATGACATGCTGGAGGTGGGAGACGAGCAAGGGGGCACAGAGGTACCGAGACAGACAGAGACAGAGAGAGACAGAGACGGGGTGACAGACAGGGCTAAGCCGGTCAGGGCTCAGCGAGCGCGGCCTCCCTTGCCCTCGGGATTAGAGCAGCTTCCCCGGTCAGCCAGCGCTGCTTTGGAGAAGCTGAAGGACTTGGTTTCTGCCCATCTTCGTCAACAGGAGAGTGAGACCCCACCTGCAACCCCAGCTGGGGTCACACACAGCATGGCCTAGGAGGCTGGTGCTAGGAGGTGGGGCCCGGGCGTCACGCAGCAGGGGTTCGAATCCCAGCCCCTCACTGACTGGGCTGTCTCCGACTAGCCTCCCCAAGCCTCAGGGTCCTCATCCATACAAGGGGAAGCCTACGACATCACCAGCCTTTGACTTACAGGAGGAGCGGGGACAATTCGAGTAAGGTCCTCTCCCAGTCTGGCTGGCAGCCACCGGGAAGCCCCCAGCCTCTGAGAAAACATCTCAGCTGTGCCTCCGGACAGGTGCATGGGGCGCAGCGCTGAACAGAAGCCCCTCACGCAGGCAATGCCAGTGGGGCAGGGGACTCAGAGCACCCCCAGTCAGCACCCAGAACCCCAGGCATGGGCCTGGGAAGGGACGCCTTGCCCCCCATGTCTCCCCCGCCCTCCACGCACCCACGGAGGCCCTACCTGCCGAAATCAGCAGCGAGAGGACAGCGAGCATGTTCAGGGGCTGCTGGCCACAACTGGTCATCCTTCGGCTTGCATCAGTCCGTCCGGCGCCGCCTGTTCAACGAGACCCAGAGAGCCCGGTGTGGGCGGCTGTCGGCAGCGGGGGCGGACGCCGGCTGCGCTGCCCACAGCGGGGAGCGCGGCACAGACGGGGACACGGGTTTGCTGGGAGCAGGGGCTGGGCCGCGGAGGATGGAAACATGCCATCCAATTTCCTTTCTGGAACGCATGACCTTCCCCCACTAATCAACTGTCACCTCCTCTTCTTTTCACGGCAAAATGAGACTTCATCAGTGGTCAGGTGGCGCAGGTGGTGGAGATAACCGAGGGGCGGCCGCGGCCGGTGGGCAGGGCGCGCCCGCAGGGATGAGAACGCGCTGCTCTGAGGAGGGCTCCCGCACCCCGGGGCGCTCGGGACCCCAGCCTCCCTGCTGCGTGCGAGCCCTGACTTCCGTCAACCCCGCCGCTCTGTGCATCCGGCCAGGCTGGCCACCCTCCAGGCATCGGGGACCCCGCAGTGAGCTGAACAGACACAAGCAGAGCTAAACAGACACGGCCCCTGCCCCACCGGGCACGCTAGTGACAGCCCACAAACAGATGGGCATTGAAACCGCTCCGAGCCCCTGGGGAGATGGCCTCGAGCACAGACAGCAGGGACTCACCCTCGTCCACCTCGACGCTCGTCCACCCCACTCCCAGCCGCGCAGCTCGCAGGCGCTGACGGGGGAACGACCCAGCGTCCTGAGCGGAGAAACCGAAACAGGGCCGTCCATGCAACGGATCGTTAGTCCACCTTACAAAGGCAGGAAACTCCCACTCCCGCTACAACACGGAGGAACCTGAGGACGTCGTGCTGAGTGGACGGAGCCGGTCACGCAAGCACTGAGGCTGCAGACTCCACTCCTGTAGGGTCCCAGGGGGGGTCACACTCACGGAGACAGATGGTGGGATGGGGGCCTCCAGGGGCCAGGGTGGGAGAATGGGGAGTTCGTGGTTAAGGGGGACAGGCTCCGTTTGGGGAGATGAGAACACTGTCCACCAGTGTGAATGCGCCGAGTGCCACCGAGCTGTGCACTCGGAAGGGGCTCACGTGGCGAGTTGTATGTGTGTTTTACATTATGAAAGCTAGGAGGGGGGATAAGGCAAGGTGTGTGCGTGGGGCAGGGGTGCAGGGTGCTAACACGGGCCGTCCGGGCAGCCTCACCGCTGTGGAGGTGACCGCTGAGCAGACTTGAACGCCGCCAGACCGCAGTGTGGCTCCTTGGGAGGGGGCTGCAGCCTGGGGTGCACCCAGGGCACAGGCCCTGAGGTGGGGCACTGGGAAGCCAATGTGGGGAGTGGGGAGGTAGAGAGGATGAATCTGCTGAGCACCTACTATGTGCCGGGCCCTGGTGGCAACCCACTATGGTCCATGAATTTTGTTCCCCCAAAATTCACGTTGCAGCCCTGACCCCAGTGACTCAGAACGGGCTCTTACCGGGAACCGGGGCTGGCGAAGATGCAATTAGCTAAAATGAGGTCACACTGGAGGAGGGTGGGCCCTGTCCCAACGTGACCCGTGTCCTTACAAAGAGGAAACACGGACACAGAGGTGCAGCCGGGGAGAAGCCATGGGAACGGGGAGGCAGAGATGGGGTGAGGAGCCTACAAGCCAGGGAACCCCAAGGACTGCCGGCAAACCCTCAGAGACTAGTTTCCCCTAAACTAGTCTCCCCCAGAGTCCCCACAAGGAGGCAGCCCCGCGGACCCCTGGCCTCGGATTCTGGCCTCCTGGCTGGCGGAGCATTCGTCGGGTGAGCCCCCAGCCTGGGCGCTCGGTCCCGCAGCCCCTGGAGGGTGGAGCATTCTCACCAGCTCAGCTGGGAGTGGGATGTGACTGGAGGGGGCGGACACTGGGAGAGCCAGGATGCACCTCGGTGGAGACCCTGTGCCCTGGCCAGGCTGTGCCTCAGCCGCACAGCCGGCTCCTGTGCCCACCTCAGTGGGGCCCTCCAGCCCCCTGGGGGTGGCCCCAGAGGTGTGCACACACACACAGTGCAATTTGCTGCCAGAGAACACGGTTCTGGAAGAGGAGAGGGAGCAGGGCCACAAGTGGCCCACAGGAGTGGCCCCTCCGACTGCCCATTCTGTCCTGGGGCACCGGCCCGGCCTGGGGCTGGGCTCCAGGGGCCACCAATAAGCTGGCCTGTCCTCACTCTCAAAGCTGGCAGCCTGGTCAGGGAGAGCGCAGGGACGCCAGCCAGGTCCGAGGCCACGCTGCCTCCTGCTCGGCCACTGGTGGGGCAGGAAGCCACCGGGACAACCTGGGCTCTGGGGACTTCGCCACGAGGAGGCAGGGCCAGACTCAGGAAGGTCAGGATCCGGCCCGGCCCTGCTCTCGGGTCCTCGGTCTCCTCACCGGCGCCCGGGCAGCGTGGAGGCGCAAAGGTAGCAGGAGCCCTTGTTCGGATGTCTGAGCCAGGGTTTTTAAAAAACGGGATGGCAAGTCCCAAGGATGGAGCTGAAATGCCTTGGCACGATGCTTGCTCCTCGTGCCTCTGCATCCCCCCTGGGGAAGGGCTCCTCCCCCGCCAGGCCTCTGGCTCCCACCCTGAGCCTGCTCTGCCCCACCCGCTGTAAACTGCTTAATTGCTCTGAGCCGGGGTGTCCTCCCTGCCTCCCTCGGGGCCCTCTGGCGAGGATGGAGGAGATTAAAGCGTTTCAAAGTGCTTAGGAAGGGATTTCTGCTGGGGAGCCGAGGGATCAGTCCTGGAAACTGGCGCGCAGGGGTGGAGGAGGCCAGGCCCCCTGAGAGGGCACCCCGCCACGTGGCCCCATCCCACAGATGGGGAGCCACGCCCACCGGGGGCAGAGATCAGTCCCCAGACTCCAGGTCCTTCTGGCCCCTGCAGGTGGGGCTGCCCCACTTTTGAAGCTGAGGCTCCAGGCTGAGAGCTGGTGAGTTGGTCCAATGAATGCCAGAAGGAAGGGGGACCACCTCTGCCCAGCGCTCTCTCCTGCTGCTCGCACTCCCTACAAAGCCCTGCATATATGGGGGGAGGCTGTCACTCACACTTAAGTGCCCTCCCCTCATTCCTGTGAGTCCATATCCTGCATCCTTTTAGAAGCTGCTCCAACGCCACCTCCTCCAGGAAGCCTGCCTTGATTCCGTCAGCTGGAAAAAGTTTGTCTCTCTGCTGAGAACAATCATACTCCATCTCTTACAGTAATAAATTAACTCATGCGTTCATTCAGCGACTCTCCCAACACCTACTCACTGACTGCTGACTGTTGAAAGGGGTCTGAGCCGGGCTCTAGGGGCTGGGAGGACGGGGGTCCCTGCCGTCAGAGGCAGCAGGCGAGGATGCCCGCCAGTAATACCGGGAGTGATTGGCCCCCTTGCCCTACTCCATCAGCCCAGGAGGGTCCTGCGCCAGGGCCTGGCCAGCTGGGGACAGTAGCCACAGAGCTCGGGCTCCCGAGTCCCTCACAGATGGGTGAGAATCCCAGCCGGGGACACCGGCCCAAGGCCCTTGGGACGGCCGGGGGTCTGTGGTGAGGGTTACCCTGCCTTGTGGGTGTCCAGGTCCTGCACACCGCCCGTGTGCCCCACCATGACACACTGTGGCTGTGTCTGTCCCCTGTCTGCTGGCTCACTCCTCGTGGTCTGCTCAGTCTCCTTGGCCACTCCTAGGGCTGCCTGACCGAGGTCATGGTGCAGAGTCTCTGGGTTGGGGGGGCCTGTCCTACCTGCCCAGGCTCCCAGGGCAGCTCCGGTGCCAGGATCAAAGGCTGAACGTGGAGGGGAAGAAAAATCCGCCCCCTGGGAAGTTACATAAGATGCCCTTTCTAGCACCCGGGCAGCGAAGCCCGGAAGCTAGCACCCCTTCCCTGTCCCGTCAGGAACCCTGTGGCTCGGTCTCCACGGGAGGGCCGACCTCATGGATCATGTGATCAAGAGCGCTGACATTCACAAGGCCGAAGCCATCACCTCGTCCCTCCGCAGGCCAGCAGAGGGGGACCTGGGCTCTGGGACTTTGAGCTCCGGTGAGGAGGGCATGTCATGCTGGCCGGTACTCCCTGCTGGGACACCCACAGGGGACATCTGCAGGACGCGGCTCCAGCAGCAACGGGTGTGCGGGCAAGAAGGGTGCACACACCACCTCGCCGCCACCCCGCCAGGCGCTGCTGCTGGGGGCTGTGGCCTCGGGGGCCTCCTCCCGGGTCTGGCTCTCGCTGGCTGAGCTCGTCACGGGTGTCCAGCTTTTCACCGTGTGACTTCAGGAATTCCCGTCAGCCAGTGAGGTGGATCATCAAACCCCCATCTCGTGAAGAGGGAAACTGAGGCTCAGAGAGGAGCAGTGACTTGCCCAAGGTCGCACAGCCACTCAGCGGCTCAGACAGGAGGGCAACCCAGCCTTCGAACTCACTCTCCCTCCCAGCCCGGAGGGGTCTGCGGGCCCCACCCCCGACGCCCACCAGAAAGCACAAGCGCCACAGGCAGAGTCGATTTTTCGTCCAGGTTCCGTTTCTTTGAAAACTGGTAAACTGCCCAGGACGGTCGCTCGCGGCCAACAATAAGCTCAAATAGCTGTAGGAACATTCCGGTTCGGGGGACGCTGACTGATCACAGTCACGAGCCGGGCACGCATCTCTGCGGTCTGCCCCCGGGGTCAGCCGGGGACTGCAGTTCCCAGATTTGAAGATTATTTTTAAACACCGAATTTGGCGAGGCCAGAGAGGAGAGGAAGGAGGGCATGTGAAGAGAAACAGAGCTGGGGAAGATGAATTAAATCCCAGCGGGAACAACAGATCTGGTTTGGTCCGGCGGGCGAGGCAGGGGAGGGATGGCGGCAGGGGCGGGGCCTGTGGGGGGGGGAGGGAAGGGGCGGCCATGGGTACCCCAGGCCTGACATCTGGACCCTGGCCCAGTGCCGCAGACTCTCGGCATCATCCGGCCCACCCTCCTCAGCACCACGCCCTCCGATGGGCGTGGCCAAGCGCATCACCTCCGGCCTGGACCGTGTCAAGGGCGGCACCGCCTGCGGGTCAGGCCCTTGGCCTTGGGCCACACCGCCTGGGGCCAAGTCCTGGCTCCACGTTTTGTAACCATGCCCCATGTGATCTGGGACAAGTCTCCTCAGTGTTCTTGGCTAAAACGGGGACAAAAATAGTATCTAATCACTGTGACAATTGAATGGAGCGATGCATCAGAGAGCTCCGGATGGGCTGGCAGCCAGCAGGTGCTCCGAAAGTGCCCACGGTGCGTGCTGTCTGCCTCCACCCAGGCCCCGCCCGTGGTCCAGGTCCCGGCGGTCCTCAGGGCCTGCTCTCTGACCGCTGGCCTGCCCCCTGAGGAGTCTGGGTGGCTCCAAGTTCAAGTCCACGCTCACGCCCCGGGCGCTCTCCTTGCTCCTCCAGCCCAGCCCAGCCCTCGGGGACCTGCTGTATGGACCGCACGCTCAGGACGCCTTCCCCTCCCTGTCCTGCCTGGGTCGTCCCCCTCTTTCTCCCATCAGGAGCAGCACGAGCACAACCAATCAGTAGTGGAGCAAAGGCAGGGCCCTGAGCGGCCTCGCCGATGGGCCTACGGGCCACAGGGGCTCAGCAGACAGGTCTGAAACTAACGATGGGGGGACAGCAGCGACGGCTGTGGGGCACCCACCCTGGGCAGAGCCCCCTCGCCCCTGGCCACCCCCAGGCCGCACTATCGCCTCCCCAGGGAGCAGGTGGAGGGAGAGGGGCAGAGCCAGCACTCAAGCTGCGTGCCCCGCCTACACCGACGGACGAGCGTTCACATGTGCACACGCGTGTGAGCGCACAAGGTGTCCGTGTCTGTTTCCAGGACCGTGCCCACTTCGCTGTTGTAAAATCTCCCTCTGAAACCTCACGTCCAGGAACCGTCACTTCAGACACCCAGCACCTGCGTGAAGCTCGTCCTCCTGACCCCACGTGCCCGAGGGAGGGAGAGGCAGCGGGAGGAAGCGGCGGCGGCAGGGAGGTAGGATGCATTGTCACTGTGCCCCGCCCGAGGTGGCCGAGTACTCGCACAGAGGACAGACACAGGCTGGAGGGCGACGCGTTCACTATGGGCAGCCAGGGCTCTGGGCTGCCCGGCCAGCAGTGACGGCCACCGTGAACGGAGCCCCTGCTGGCGCCCAGCCCCGCGGCAGCCCCTCCCCCACGTCCTCTCACCGAACCTCGTGCAGGCCCTGAGGTCCCGTATTGTCCCCATCTCTGTGGTCTGCAGGCCGAGCCTGCCC
The DNA here is from genome assembly GCA_028533065.1 of Trachops cirrhosus. Classification (NCBI taxonomy): domain Eukaryota; kingdom Metazoa; phylum Chordata; class Mammalia; order Chiroptera; family Phyllostomidae; genus Trachops; species Trachops cirrhosus. Next base: position 2,574,002 of record CM052539.1, on the reverse strand, counting down.
CTCCTGACACCTCCACTTCCCCCTCCCCGAATCACCCAGGTCTGTGGGGTCTCCCTGAACTGTCCCTGTCCCCTGCGACCCACCTGCAGCTCTCAAAAGGCAGATCCCATCCCATCAGCCCACGGGGCCTCAGGGTGCAGACCAGACGCCTGCCGGGGTGCTGGCCCCTCCAGACCCCTCCAGCCGCTCCCCATGCTCTCGCCTGCCCCGCTGTGCTGCGCCATCCCTTCACTGGGCAGGTTCGGACACATCTCCCAGACCCATGTCCTCCAAGCGGCCTTCCCTGAGCCCTGCACACGGCTGGGGGCCCCGCTGTGTGCGCTCACGGCCGTCCACCTTTCCCGTGACCCCAGATGGCGGCACGGGGCCTCTCCGGGCAGCACCTGTCCCCTCCCCTGGGCTGTGACCTGGACAAGGGCTGGGACTGAGGGCGGGCGACATAATTTGCAGCGTGCAGTGCAAAATGAAAAATGCAGAGCCCTTCCTTCGTTCAGAACTGATGAAGCCTTTCTGGACGGGGGCGGCAGGGCCTCAGACCAAGCGGGCGCCCAGCCTGGTGTCTGAGCTCTGCCGCTTACCAGCTGGCCAATCTGGGCTCCGGGCACGTCACCCCGGCCTCAGTTTCCTCACCTGTACTGTGGGCACCGGGCCCCCACCTTGCTGGGGAACCGAAGGGGGATGGAAAGGACCAGAAGTGCTGGCGGGGCCGCCGGCACACGCAGCCGGTGCCCCCCGAGCGACTCTTCCCCGGGGCTGCCCACTGCCGACGACCCGAGGCCCCGTGCGCCCCGTGCACCCCGTGGTTTGAATGCCACACCTGCCAGTGCGGGCGTCCCTTTCTTGCTGTGCCTGGGCCTCCCTGCCCACCTGCTGCTGACCGCCCCCCTGTCTGGAACACGCTCCTCAAGGGGGCGACAGTGCCTCTGTGGCCCCCCACCATGCTGGGCACACAGTAGGTGCTGAAGAAGCGTTTGCTGCCCAAAGAGTAGGAGCTCCACCGACACTCACCGGCCGGTGTGCCGGGTTCGCCGCACCGTGAGGAGCGCATGCTCAGACCCAGGCCGAGGTCTTGGTCAAACTCCCACATTTCACCGCCACCGCCACGAGTGACCTCGGGCACTAGTGTCGAGGTGGGAGCCCTCGCTTTAGCCAAGAAACGCCACCTCCGGGGCTCCGGTGGGAGGGCTCAGAGTCCTGGCTCTGAAGCCCTGGGCCCCCTGTCCCCCGTGTCAGGCGGACACGAGGACCCTCGCTCCGAGGGGCCTCTGTAGGGTCAGGGTGGCAGGGAGAAGCCTGCTCTGCCCACGGCGGTGGGGGGCGTGTCAGGGCTGAGACAGTGCTCAGGTCACCACCAACTTTCTCCCCAGCTGGGTCTTCTCCCCTCAGCGACACCCACACCTGCCCCGCCCACAGGCTGGGCTCTGGGGTCAAGTTCCAACCTCAGCTCCCCTGAGCCCTCTCCCCGGGCCAGCTCTGCCCTCCCCAAGCCCTCCCCACTTCACCGGTGAGGAAACTGAGGCCCAGAACGGGGACAGGTCTGCCGAGGGCACCCAGCCAAAGGAGGCTGAGCTGCACGTCCCCTCCTGCTGGGACGCTGGGTGGACAGAAGTCTGCTCCCTGCCCCAGGCCACGGGGCCACTGCCTCCCACACCTGCCCGCTTCCTCCGGGTGAAGGGCCAGGGCTCAGCCGGGACCACCCCAGGCCTCGGCGGCTCGGCCCCCTCCGCCTCACTCTGACCTCCCGAGTTATCTGGCTGCAGCAGGGGGGCAAAACAACCCTGGGCGCTCAGGCTCCTGTCCCCTCTCTGCCACTCCTCAGCTGTGTGGCCCTGGGCACGTGCCCTTACCTCTCCGATCCTGGGCCGCCGCCCTGTTTTTAAGCTACTCTTCCAAAGTGAGCCACACCCCGAGCACCTGGGACAGGTGGCAGCGCAGCCATACTCTCACAGAGCCAGCCCCACAGCAAGGTCAGGGGGTCCAGGGCAGTGCACGGTGGGTGCGTAGTCGCTGTGCGATGTGGCACCAACCCCCTCCTGGGCTTGGGAGGCCCTGCCGGCCTGCCGGCACCGGGCCTGAGAATGTCCTTAGATGCGCTGTTTGTAAGAGAAAACCCCTGGAGACCACCAAAATGGATAGATGGGAACGCGTCAGGGACCCTCCACAGCTGCCAGAATGAGCCTCAGCCACAAGGAGCCTCAGGGGGCACTGCTGTGAGGACACGGGGCTGGGGGAGGGATCCGAGTCCCCGCACTCAACAGGGCTGGAAAGAGCTGGGGGAACCCGGGATTCTGAGGAATTCGAGTCGCTGGGACGGGGCTCGGGGTGGGGTCCTCCAGGGGCAGTGGGGGTGGGGCGCGTGGGCCCTTGTTCTGGCCCTGATGCTGGGTGCTGGGTTCGAGGAGGCTTATCCCTGGTGCTGGGATGGTCCAATTCCAGTAAGGACTTGGCTCCAAGCAGATTCCCAGTCTCTGCCTGGAGATGCCCAGACACCCAGTCCCATTGCCCTGTGCCTCAGTTTCCTCATCTGTTAAATGGGGACATCTGGCCACGAAATGTCCCCCTACAACGGCGATTTGACCTAAGCAGGGGAGCCCCCCAACAGCCGCCTCTCACCAGCCTGGGCGGGCGGCCCGGCCACTGCAAGTGGGTGTCCAGCCCCTCCCTGCTCCTCCCAGGTCAGGGGAAGGTGAGGGGGAGGAAGAGCGTGCAGGGACAGGCTGCCTTTGACCTCTCACCAGCAATGTCAGGTGATTCAGGGGTGACAGGACGGGTCTCCACCCAAGGGAGGTGACGATACCCAACCGAGGTTGCTAACAGGATGCACCACAACTGTCAGCCGCTCTGCAGATACCGAGGAGGGGAGGGAGCCTGCCCGCTGGGCACCGGGCACTCTTGGCCGTGCCCTTGACACCCTGACCTCCCCAACGCTGTGAGGACCAGGCATTCTGCAGTGTGTGCGGTGTCGCTACTCCTAACCGCAGGTCCCGGTGTGGGGCCCCGGCCGGAGCAGACCGAGCCAGGCAACCCAGCCGGGGTGTGTTGGACCCCAGGGCGTCATACCCAAAGCCTGGTGTGTCCAGAGCACGCTGCATCCTGCAGGGAGGTGCCTGGGGGGAGGTGGCTGGGCCAGGGTGCCGCCGTGGTGGGGAGGACTCAGAGCTTACCGGCTCAGGGCCTTGGAACACCAGGGCACCTCCCAGACTCTCGGTTCCCTTTTCTAACAGGGACGTGCTCGGAGGGGGACAAGATGGGTGGAGACGGTCGTGGGGGACCCTGGGCGGACCGCTGGGAGTGTGGCCCCACGCCCCCGCTGGGAGCTGGTTAGAGACACAGGCTCTGGGCCCTTGGACCTGCTGGATTACAGTCAGGCTGGGCGGGGGGCGCATGGGGTCTGCGCCTTCACTGGCCCTCTGGAGGGTTCTGCATCTCGCTCGGTTCGAGAGCCGCAGCGCTGGACCAGAGGTCAGGAGACTCCCTGTGAAGGGTCAGACAGCAGACGTCGGCAGGCTGGCGGGCCGGCGGGCCACCAGGCCCCCTGTGCGGCGACTCAGCTCTGCAGTTACGGGGAGACGGTGGCGGAGACAATGCTGAACCACGGCCGAGGCCGTGTCCCAATAAAACTTTATTAACACAACCAGGCGGCCCCAGTCCTCAAACCCTCGTGTTGGAGCCCTGGCTCCCCAGGTGCAGCGCACCCAGGTGCTCCCCAGGTGAGCATCCTAGGCACCTTCTTCGGTCTGGCTGGAAACGCAGGCCCTGGGGCCACCCACCTGCAGAACCAGAGGCCGGTGCAGGCCCACCCCTGGGCGCTGGCAGGTGTGAGAAGCCCTGGACTGGCGGCACAGGAGGCAGGCCGAAGGATTGGGGGGGAGGGGCTAACAGGCCTGCCCGTTCTTCCCCGTCTGACTAGGGGGGCGGGGCTGTGGAGGAGCTGGGGGAGGGGCAGCCCAGCGAGTGATAACGAACAGCTGCCAGAGAAGAGGAGGCAGCTACTGCTGCTGCTGCGGTGAGAGGGCCTTGTCAGTTGTGATTAAGCGAAGCCGCCCTTAGGCCAATCGGCTTCAGACTCACACAAACACAGCTGCAGCGGGGGCCACAGGGGCGGCACCAGCCTGCTCCCCACCCCAGCCTGGCACCTCTAAACCCCACGGCGGGTCTGGAGGGCCCACGTCCACGCGCCGCCCCTGGGCCCAGCTCCACTTCTGGGGGTTCAGGAGCCTCCCGCCCACACTCCCCATAATTGGCACAAAGCTGCGGAGTGGGAGGCGGGCCAGCGACTGCCCAGAGCCGGGCGGCACCAGACGCACCTCTCAAATGTGTCAGCCGCCCCGCTGGGCAGCCACAGGGACCCACCACGAGCCAGGCACTCCACACCCAAGAGGGCTCGCTGGTGGCAATGGCTGGACAGCGAGGGAAATGGGACACTTCCAAAGGGGGCAGGCGGTGGCTCCGGCCCGTCTCCTGAGCACCTGCAAGCCCCTGCTCACCCCCACCAGCTCACAGGGTGCACCCCAAACTTGTTGCACCCCAGACTAAACCTCTCTGCTGTCCCTAGCCTGCGGTCTTCCATTTGGCTTTGCTGCCTTTCCCTGCTGGCCCCGCCCATGAGTGAGGGGTCAGCATCCTCGAGGGAGTGAGGGCAGCAAGGCCAGGAGAGAGGGAGACCCCCTGTCACACGCGCCCCTGCAGAAACTCTCTTGAGTCCTTGTTCCAGTCCAGCAGACCCGAGGGAAGCCCAGCCCTTGGCCCAAGGAGGACACCACGCTAGGGCCTGGCTGGGCTCTGGCGTCAGCCACGTCACAGGCACTGTCCTCTTCCTGTCCGCTACCCCCCCACCCACCCCCGCCTGGGGGCCCCTCCCCAGCACAGCCAGCCCCAGCGAGCACCTCCTCTGTCTCCCTCCACTTCCGCTGTCGCCCCACAGAGGAGACCCATCCTGATGCTGAGCCTGCGCCCTGGAGAGGAAAGACGCACTAATGAAGATGTTTGCCTGTGTCCATGGAGCAGCCGGAGCCCCTGCCCACGCACCCCCCCCCAGGTGGGCTCTCCAGCCCTCCTGGCCCAGACGCACGAGGGAGCAGTGAGCCGGGGCAGAACACTACCCGCAGCCCAGCCAGGGAGGCCCACCCGCCGCCACCCAGTCACTGGGGCAGAGCCTGGCACCGGGGATGCTGAACGCGACTCCCCAGCCCTCTGTATCAGGCTTCCTGCTTTTGGAAAGTGTACCCCACTTATGAGGCTGCACGTCCCAGCGTAGGCTGCCCCCTAGGTGAACAGAATTGTGGAGGCCTAGTTAGGGTGCCGCTTCGGGGAATGTGGGCTCACCATTTTCCGGGGAGCGGAGGTAAGGTCAGAGAGCGTTTACGGAGAGCCCTGTCGCCAGGAAGCCCCAGCAGAACTGGGGTGTGGAGGGCGGATTCCACGAGGAGGCAGGGGCTAGACCCGGGCCTGGTGCAGGGCCACCTCTGGGCTGGACAGAGGACCGAGAGTGCAGGTGGACTAGGGGAGGGACAGAGTGGCCCTGGGACCCTGGCCTGTCACATAGCCTCTCCAGGACTCTCACTGTAATGTGGGGGGCTGACCCCAGCCTCACACGGGTGCTGTGAAGATTTGGTGAGACAATCTTCAGGAAACCCAGGGCCGTGCTGGGTGGTCAGTAGGTGGCCGGCACATCGGGCTTCCCTCCCCTTGCCATCCTCTCTGGCGGCTCAGAGTTTGCTTAGAGTTGCCGCAGCGTTCTCCGAGGTGAGCTGCAGTGCCCCCGAGACGCGGTCCTCGGAGGAGGACACAGACTCAGAGAGGCTGCGGGGTCACACAGCTCACACACTGGCACCCGGGTCTCGGTTCTTGCTGCAGGGCTCCCTGCACGACGCCAGGCCGGCCACTCCTGGCCCCGCCCTCCGCTGGGGCCCAGGCTGGTCTGAGTTCCAAGTCCAGGTTCTTCCTGGACCTCAGGGATCTTGGCCTTGGGCTTTAGGGGAGGAAGTGGTGGTGGGAGGGAGCTGCCACTCCCCAAAACCAGCCCAGCGGGAAGCCCCCTCTCTCCCAATGCCCGGGGCAGAAAGAGGAGACTCTTTGGTTTCTTTGCCATCGGCTGGCCTGCTTTCCCACCTCTCCCCTATACTCAGGGGGTCGGACAGATGGAGCCCCTTCCCCACACTCAGGGGTCAGGCAGAACAAGCCCCTCCCCCACACTCAGGGGGTCTGGCAAATTGAGCCCCCACCCTCCGCCAAACTCCTCCAGACAGGGGAACTCACATCAGCACAGCCCCGCCCCTTCCCACTGGGGACAGGTCAGAGGGTGGAAGGCTGGGGGGGCAGGGGGTCTGCACCCCCGCCCCTGCCCCATACTGGTCTGGCCTCACACTGAACATGCTTCTTTTAAAACCAGCAGCATTTGGCCAAGTCATGAAAACTAAACGTAGTCGCTGTGTCAGGAGCAGTGGGCTGGACTGCGCCCGGACGAGCCAGGCGGCGGGTGTAGGAGGCCCCTAAACGTCTCGGGCGTGCTCTGGGCCCCAGGGAGAGGCGTGGTGGGGGACACCCAGCCTTGGGGTGGCAGATCTGCTCCCAATCCCGCCTCCGCCACTAACAGACGCGTGACCACGAACAGTTGCTTCATTCAAAGCCCCCATTTCCTGCCTGCCCCCAATCTCCCCCCGCTCTGCCTTCATCCACCATTCCGACAGGAGACTTACACTGAGTGCCTACTATCGGGTTGGTGCAAGGATCCGTTTAGTTTTTTCCCGTAAACTGAACGACTCCTTTTTCATTTTCACCAGTACCTTTATCGACTTGGATACTTTGAGAATGTCGGCTCTCTCCCGCTATTGGCTCCACGTGGGGAAGGCCAGGGGCGCTGCTAGACACCTTCCAATGCAGAAGACAGCCCCACAGCAGAGTTACTTGGCCGAAATGTCAATAGCACCAAGAAACTTCGCGCACCACTCTTGACACGTTTGACCAGTCACAGCACCTTCTCCACATGCTACACAAATCTTTATTTTTGCGATTCAGTTGCATTTTTACCTTTCTTGAAACAATAACGCATAATGTGCTGAAAATGTTGCATATTTTCTCCCCTCTTCAACATTAAAGTGGCTACAGAAAAATGCACCAATTTTGATAAGTTTTTTTAAATGCACACGGATAGGCCAGCTGTCACAACACAATCTAACAAAATTGTTTCGAATGAAGTTAAAGACAAGTAAGTGATAAGAGAGCCATCGAGTGGAACAAACGTAGCGGACATTTGGCCAACCGGATCCATGCCAGTCCCAGCTCCAGACCCCGAGGACACAAGACTCAGCCAGACGGACACACCTGTCCTTGGCATGCAGGTGCCGCGGTCTGGAGGGAGGGACGGTCCACCATGTCCCCCCACCCCGCATCTGCCCAGGGCGCTACCTTGGCTACGTCATGACCCACGACCAAGGCCCCGCCGCCAGCCCAGCACTGGGCGTGCAGGAGGAGGGGGCCGGGGGTGCAGCGCCAAGTGCACCGGGGCGGTGGTGGAGGGGGCAGCAGGAAGGTGAGAGGCCCCGGCCACAGCCTTGGACAGTCCGAAAATAAACGCCAGCTCATCCCTCTTCCCAGCTGCGAGAGAGAGAAAATAGCTTTCACACTGTATTTTGTTGTTTTTTTTTTCTTCTTTCACTTCAGTGCTTCTAAATCGATCCAGAACAGATTGTCCAATTGTTTGAATTTCAGGAGAAGAGTCTCCGCATCTTTCCCTAGGCCTTCCCAGAATTCTGCCAGGCCCTGGCCCTCCCCCAGTGACTCTGCTTTTTGGTCAGGCCCCAGCCGAACACCTGGGCTGCCCTGGGGACTTGCAGGAGACAGACAGGGGCTCATGGGGGGCTGGGGTGGGGGCCCCAGGCAGTACTCATGCACAAACCCCCCTGGGACTTCTCTGGAAGAGAAGGCTTTGCTGTCTCTGAGGGACCAAACTCGCCAGGCACTGTGCATGGCCTGAGTGGAGTTACAGGCTGCAGCCGGCCTCCCTCTCCCATCGGGAAATTGCTCTGCTTGCAGGGCTGAGCCACGCACCCTCAGCGACCACGAAGGACCGTCACGGTCCCTGTGGACCACAGCGGCGGGGCAAACAGGTGTCATCCGGGCCCTGCAGGACCAGCAGCTGGGGGCTGCCCGGCTGCCCGGGCTGTGATGGATCGGTTGGTGGTGACTGCCCCAGACCCAGCACAGCCAGCCGTGGCCTTCACGCCACACGCCCGCCATCCTTGGTCCACAGAGTAAGTGCAAACACCTTCACTTCCCTGAGTCCTCAGGGGTCAGTCCCGTGCCGACGCCCACGCCTCGCCTGCTCAGCTGTCCACGGAAGCAGCGCACGGGGCAGCCAAGAGCTGGGGGCTCGCCCGCGCTCCTTCCTCCGGACCGCACGTGCACTGCCCCCTCTGCCTCAGTGCCCCCCATCCCTTGTTCCTCCACCCGGTCACTCAGCCTCCCCCTCCCGGGGTGCCGCCTTCCCTCAGCTCCTCCCCTTTGCCCCGGGCAGAACGGCTCCCCATCCGGTGCTATAACCCACACTGGCAGAGTCCTTCCCGCAGGACTCCCAGCTGGGACACCCAGGGCACTGTGCCCAGTCTCCCTGCAGACTGCAGGCCTGCTGACTGGGCCTTGGGAGCCATCTCAGCAGTGAGTGATCACATGACCTGCACCCCCAAATGGCTTACCCACTCCGGTCTGACACTGGGCCCCTCCTGAGGAGCGGTAGTGAACCCAGACTTTGGACATGCAAGACTCTGCTGCCCTTAACCTCTGGGCCCAGATAATGCTGGGACCACCCCAGTGCCGCTCCTCGATGGCTCCTCCCAGGTCCCCAGGTAAAAGGAATTTAAGTGATAGGGATGCTGACAGACGAGGGGAAGAGTGTGGAGGGCTCCATCCTGGGACGCTCTGCCTCAGGACCCCCGGCCCAGATGCTGGGGACCCCATTTCACAGAGGACAGAACGGAGGCAGAGAGTGTGGAGGGGCTGGGTGAGACTGCACAGCAGTGAGGGGCGAGCACAGGTGGGGGCCCTGCCCCCAGGAGGGGGACCTGGGTCCTGGCTCTGCTGTCTAGCAGCTGGGTGCTGTGGGGAAGTCAGTCCCTTCTCCGAGCCTCGGGAGGACACTGAACCCACCCCCGCTCACGGAATGCTCGAGGAGCGGACCAGGTGTATTTGCTGGCACCTGGGAGGGGGCTTCAGCGAGGGCAGGGGTGGGGGGGTCTCCCCAGCAGATCAGGGCTCCTGGGGGGCTTGGACACACAGGTCCCATCCCTGGGGCTGCTCCGTGGCTCCCGGAGGGCCTGACCCCGCCCACCCTTCCCCGACCCCCCGCCTCGGCCCCCAGGCCAGAATCAGACAGTCCCCAGGCTGGCCGGCCCCACGCCATCCCCTGCTCCAAACACCTGTGCAGCCGTCACCCTGCCTAGGGAACCCGAACACCGCCTCTGACTGTCACAGCACAGCCACACCCCCTTGTCCTCAGGGGACACGTTCCAAGATCCCCGGCGCGCGCCTGAGACGCTTTTCCTGCACAGACACGTCCATGGTGAAGTTCACTTCCAGATCAGGCTCAGTGCGAGAGTACCGCCACCAACCGCAACGGGACGGAACAACGATAACAATAAAACGAGGGCACCTTCAACGCGAGCACTACGATGCCTCTGCAGCCCATCCGACACCAGGGGAGGCAGCGGCTGCGTGACTCACAGGCAGGGGGTGTCTACCGCGGGCGCACGCAGGACAGGGGACGATTCCCGGCCCGGGTGGGACGGAACGGGACGGTCCCTGATCTCATCACACTACACGGAAGGCGCACAAGTTAAAACGAATAAATTGTTTATTTCTGGAGTTTTCCAAATGATATTTCGGACTGTGGTTGACCGCGAGAGCAGAGACCACGGTCAGTGAAATTCAGGAAAGGGGAGATCACGGCAGCTTTACAGATTACAAAGGACACTCAGGCATGCCCACCTGGCACTCCATGACGGCCCCGGAGGGAGACCCCACTGTCCCCGTGTTATGGAGGGACCCGTGGTTCAGAGACACAAGGAAGCAAAGCCACAGCTCTGTCCAGCTCCAGAACTGAACCATCGAGGACACCATCCTCTGGGCTTGGCCCCTGGGCTTGGGCCTCCACCTCCAGTCCCCTTACATGGGGACCACAAATGTTCCTTCAGAGAAAAGAGATCGTGTCTGGCGACAGGACTCATTCTACCTCATCGCTTGAGGCCCCCAGACGAAGCCTCCGCCCCAGTCCTTTGTCCTTTCCTATGCCACTCGATCTTAGACTTTCGCTGTTCCTTCACAGCCGTCATTCGCTCACTCATCCACCCGTCATCCACCCACCCACCCCTGCCTCAAACCACCTGTCCATGCACCATCCAGCCATCCTCCATCACCCACTATCCACCCACTATCCACCCACCATCCACCCACCCATTCACTCACCCATCCATGCATTGAACCACCTATCCATGCATCAAACCACCTATCCATGCATCCATCATCCACCCACCCATCCATCACCCACCCACCCACCCACCATCCAGGCAGCATCCATCCATTATCCATCATCCATCATCCACCCTCCTATTCATCATCCATCCACCATCTTCCATCATCCACCCACCATCCACCCACCTATCCATGCATTGAACCACCCACACATTCATCCATCCATACACCCATGTATCCATTTACCCATATATTCATTCATTCACCCACCCAGCCACCCATCCTTCCGTCCACCCTGTCATTCACAGACACGTCCAAAGACACCCGGACTGGGTGCTGGCTGCAGAGCTAAGTCAGGCACGAGACAGCCTCCATCCTTCAAGGACAGAGAGCAGCCTCCGCTCCCACGTCCCCTGGGTGTGTGCATTCAATGTCACGGTGGTGATCATCGTACCTGCAACATTTACTGAGCACATGCTACGTGCCAGTCCCTAGACTAAGCACCTTCCTCCAACAACTCATTTAACTCTCGCAAGACCCCTGTGAGGCGGGTGCTCCCCCCATTTTGAAGCAAAGACACAGGGGCTCCGAGAGCAGATGTAACAGGCAGCGGGTGGCTGCGCCCCGCTGGGCGGCTCCCTCGCGGCCCGATGGCTCACGTGCTTGGTTTCCTCGCTCAGTCCACAACCAACAATCCCCTCTCCAGGGAGTCGGGAGGGTCCTGTTCGGTTCCTGCCTGGCCTTGTCCCCGAGGGCCAGGAGCGGCGTGGATGCGTAAGCAGGACGCTCCGGGCAACAGTGCTGGAGTGCGACCACACTTCTCTGCTGTGGTGTGAGCGCACGCTGTGTGCCCACGAGCACCTTCGGCAAAGGCGTCTTCCCGGGTCCGCACAACGACCCGCTTGACGGTTGAGGAAACTGAGGCTCAGAGGTTACGTGACTTGCCCAGGGTCTCGGGGTCAGGAAAGAGCACGGGGGAGCCTCTCCAGGGTGGAGCCCCGGGCACAACCACAGAGATTCCGGGCCGCCCCTGGGGGACTGGCGCCAGGAGCTCGCCTGCAGCTCCGTCCGTTGCCCTGACGAAGGGCCTCGGCTCGGAGGCTCCGCTCATTCCCCAGAGGCCTCTTGGTCCCAGGGATCGGATTCTTGACAGTTACACCCGGATGACGCCACTGCCGCCCTGCTCCCTGCAAAATCTAAACAACAAAGGCTTTCCAAAGCAAGCTGGGGAGGGGTCGTGCTGGACTCTCACTTAGCGGAAGGCTGAACACCGCTGGAAAGATGCTAGGGTTCCCGCAAACGGGCAGAGAGAGGCTCCATCCCCCCACTGCCTGGATGCAGAGACCGAGGCTCAGAGCCTGCACCTGAGGAGGAGGAACACGGCTCAGATGGAGGGGGAAGGGGACCTCGTAGGCTTGCTATTAGCGTCTGTGGGTCTTGGATTTTTTAGGACTTCCACATAATGGCTTACCATGCTTGCCCCCCACCCCAAGGCTGTGATCCCGAGCCCTGAGCCCCATCTGGCAATGACCCTGGCCACCTCGCTTTCCCCCCGGGTTGCCTGAGGGTGCCCAAAGACAATGGATATGAAAGGGCTTTGTAAGAAAGAAAACTGCAAACAATAAAATCTGAAGATGCCCCTGGGAGGCATGCTTGTCTGAAACCCACTTTAAGACTTTCCTCCAGCTGCTCCTGTTCTTGAAGTGTCCTCTGCCCCTTCTACCCGCACCCTCCTCTCCACCCTTCAGGACCCAAGCCAAAAGTCACCTCCTCCAGAAAGCCCTCCCTGACCACTCAGGCAGGGTGGGGCCCCGCAGACGCCTGGTTTCCTTCTGTCCCCCTGCCTGTAACAAGCATACTGTGCACCCCACGGGGAGGGGGCCCTATTTTAATCATCTCTGGTCTCCTGGACCCAGCACTGGGTCTGGCACGCGGCAGCTGCTCTGGAAATATGGAGGAAAGCTAGATGCGTTTTCCACGGCTCTGCAAACCCAGCTGCACACAGAAGATTCTCTTGACAAACGGAAGGAGCCCGAAGTGAAAGCAAATCTCCGTGACTTCTGTAACCCGCCCAGGGAGGCAGGGAGGAAACCCTCGCACTGGAGTGTGGAAGAGATTTGCCTTTTTTCAATCTGTGCCAACGTCTAAGAAAGCGACACTTTATTTTGAGCCCATTACGCGACCAGGAGCTGGGGATCTGGCGCAGGGGACGAACTTTCCCAGCCCAATTTCCCAACGCAAACCTCACAGCCCCGCGGAACCAGAGCGCCGTCTTCGCGGGCATCGGCTCTGCGGCCTCCAGCGAGGAATAACCAGATCGTGTAGCTGGGTTTTAAAGATCACGGTTTGTCTCATTTTCCAGGGAAGTGTGAACCAAAAAAAAAAAAATTTTTTTTTCCTCCCAGGGCTCTGTTAGAGCTTCCAGAACTTAATTCAGTGTTAAATGGGTGTAATTTGAGAAACTCGCGCATTATTTCTTAATTTCTGGAAAGCGAGTTTGCGTGCCTCTGCGGAGGTGGCTGTGCGTGGGGGCAGATGCGCAGCGACGGGAGGGCTCGCCCCGGGCGGGAGCGAAGGAGGCGGGCTGTCGGGGACGCGCACGGGAGCGCTCCATTCAAGTCTGATGTGGGAAATGCGGGCGGGCGGGAGGCATTTGCATGTCATCTGGCTTCTGCTTTTCCACTTGGATGGCCCAGGAGGGGGAGATTCTGAAGGCTCGTTCCTGGAGGGAGAGCCTTGGGGCCTTCAGTGAAAATTTCACCTTCCGAGGAGTGTCTGCACCCCTCCCCCCACTCTAGGCTGCGCCTCAGAGGTTTGCGTCCTGTCCGTGAACATCCTTGGCCTTCCGAGGCGCCTCGTTCACTGTGACCTTGAGCACGTCCCCAGCGTGCTCTGGGCCTCAGTGTCCCCCTCTGCATACGGGCAAGCCGATGAGCCCCAAGCCCCCGATACAGGCCGTGTAGCAGCCACTCATGGCTTCCCTCCAGCACAGCGCAGCACGTAGGCCTCCCGCACGCTGGCCTCCCTGTAGTTGCCCCTCCCCCCAACTATAAGCTACGCAGAGTGGGACTCCCACGCCAAAGCCCCTACCAGCGCTGTCCCCACCACTGCTCTCAGTCCCCACCCTGCTGAACGGGAAAGCTTCCCCTGGAGGACAAGTTCTTTGCCAGTGATTGGAGAAGGCAGGGAGCCCAGGGGAGCTGCTCCAAGTGTCCAGCCTGGTCAGAGCCAAGGGGAACAGGAGGGAGGACACAAACAGGGCCAGACCCACGTCAGTCATCAAACGCATCCAAGTCCTGGTCCTGTCTAGGCAAGGAGCTCCCTGGGGACAGGTCTGAGGGGCCTTGGGGTCTCCTTTATCTCCCCCAGGGGGTCACACAGGGAGAAGAGGTCCAGGAGCGCAAGTGCTGGAGGAAGGGAGAAAAGAGAGAGGGAGGGAGGAGAGGGCACTCCCTCCCTGCCAGGCTTGAGCCGCGTGAGAGCCACAGCAGCAGTGAGGGGCACGCAGCGTCCCCAGCGGGGCACGTCCCAGGCCGGGCAGGGCCTCCGTGACCCTGCTCGTGTTCACTGGTTCTCAAGTGTCTGCAACCCCACCTTGTGGAGGAGAGTTTCGGCAGCAGGCAGGCCCCGCTGTGCTTACGGATTGACTATGGTTTCGGTAACTGCTAGGAAGAGCAGTGAGGCTGGGAAAAGCCTCTCTGGGGGTGGGGTTCTTGGTTCATTCTAAAATCGGTAGGACTCTCCCGTGGGACTCGGCTGGGGAGAAGCTAAAGTCACAGAGGCCGAGCTAACCGAGGCGGAGCCTCCCTAAGAGGAGAGGTGGCATCTTTCTTCCGAGTGTAAGACGGGCTACACCCTGGGTCTGTCCAGAGTTGATAAGTAGGACGATGACCAGCACGCGAGACCCGGAGGTCCTGACCTGCAGTGACTGCTGCCCTGTGTCCAAAGAGCCACCGTGACCGCCGTCAGGCATGGGCCGGGCTCCGGGCGGTGTGGTGCAGTGGTTAGGAGCGGGGTCCCAGCTGGGTTATTTTAACCTCTCTGAGCCTATTTTCTCGTGCATCCACCAGAATCGGAAATCACCAGCTTACAGGGGCCTCGGAGGGTCCAGGAGATGAGGCGGCTCAGCACCCGCCCAGCACCGTGCCTGGCACACAGGGCCAGCGGGCTTCCACCGGCAGGTGCGGCCTCGTGCGAGTGTCGGGGACGTGACTGACAGACGCAGACAACGAAGCCCCCACGTCCGTGTGCCCTTGCTGCCTGGCCCCCCACAGCACAGCCGGAAGGGAGGAGAGGCTGGCCGGGCTGTGACCGCTTATCCCAGAGATGGAAACCAGACTCCTGGCGTCTAAACTGCCCCACCCTCTGCCCATTCCACCCACGAGCTCCCGCCCACAGGTGATGTAAGCCCCCGAGCTCCAACCCTGACCACCCTCCACGCACCCTGCCCCACCTCTACTGTCCTAGCCCTCTCCAGGGGGTGCTGGAGGCCCCGGCTCCCTTGCCCTGGTTCGGTTCCAGCTGCTCGCTAGGCCAGCAGCCCCACCCCTGCCGCACCCCACCTCCCCCTCCCTTCTGGCTGACTCTGGCCTGCCTCTGGACCGGGGTCCCCGAGACCCCTCCTCAGGCTCTCTGGGGCAGCCGCTCCCCACCTGCGCTCCGCCACGCTGGCTTTCCCCAGGCACAGCTCCAACCCCACTGACTAGCTGGTGGCAGCTTTCTCAAAGCTGCCCAGGGCAGAGCTAACAACGCCTTCAGCAGCAGACAGGGTGGCTTGCTGAGCTGGCTAAAGGGGAGTGAAGGAACGGATGGACAGACGGATGGACAGTGGATGACCGAGGGAGTGGCTCTCAGAGGTCCCCCGATATCCCTGGGGCAGCCTCACCCCCTTTCTCTCCCACTCAGGAAGGTCTGAGCAGCATGGGCCCTGCTCTCCCTCCTGTCCAGTCCGGCTGCCCCGATAAGATCCAGGCCCGGTGGCCTGGGAGCGAGGGAGTGGGACGCACACACGCTCACACGCCACACACATTCTCACACACGCACCCACTCCAACACGCACACAGCTCCAAGCCAGACGGCTTCCCCTCACCGTCCCTGGAAGGCAGTGCAATTCCTGCTGGATGCCTGAGACAGGGCCAGGAGGAGCTCAGGGCGCTGGTGACATTAAAGAACGGGCAGAACCCCCACCTGGACTCAGCCTGAGCCGGCAGGGGCAGCGCCACCAGGCAGCACGGAACTTTCTGGCCACCTCTTGCCCCGTACTCCACCCCCAGCCAGGACAGGCACGGCCAACAGCCTCTCTGGACAGACGCACTGCTTACAGAGAGGGGTCTGTCCTGAGCAGTCACACAGCCTGGGGACAGTGGGGGAGGTACCCCCGATTCTGGGCAACCCTGGATTGTCCCGGGCTGACCCCAGGACTCACAGGTTACTCTGACTCTGGTGTTGAATGACATGGCCAACCAGACCGCACTGCCTGCCCAGAGGTGAAGAGGCCTGGGGTGTCTGCTGGGCTGCCCGCTTCCTGGCCGCACTCGGACCGCCGGGCAGGTGCAGGAACAAGGGAGGACCGAGGGCCTGCCCGGGCTGGGGTCTGAACCGAGCCCTGCTGGCTGCACAGGATGTGAGAGTTGCAGGGCACCAGCGCCTGAGGACGTCTTAGTCATGCAGGGGGGCCTCCCTCCACACCCTGGGAAACTGAGGCCCGGGGAAGGGCTGGCAGTGGCCTGGGGTCACCCAGACAGCGGCACACGGGCCTCGCAGGGCTTCCTCAGGGTGACCTCGCAGCACCCTTCTGAGGTGGGAATGGCTCCCGTGCCACTTTGCGGGTGGGGAAACAGAGGCTCAGAGAGGTCAAGCTCCTTGCTCAAGGTCGCACAGCCAGGGGACAGGAGGCACTGGCGGCTCTTCACATCCCTGTCTGGGCTTCCCTGGGCACGAGCCATCACTAAGCCAGGAGATCAGAGAGGCCCAGAGCGGCGGGCAGAACGGAGGCTGGCAGACGCACTCCCACGGCGGATTACATAACTCCCCTTCTTGGCCCCACCGCCCCAGGGGTGCCGCGGGGCAGCCGGCACTGAGAACCCGACCCCTGAGCAGCCGGCAGCGCTGGCTCTTTCCAAAGACATCAGTTGGAGCCGCCAGGACGCGCTGGCTCTTTCCCTCCTTTCTTGTTTCCTCTGGCTAAGTAACAAATACTAATACCAATAATGATAATAATAATTAGAAAATAACCTGAAGACGCTTGGGGTCTCGTTGCCATGGCAACCGCTGGCGCTAATGAGCTTCGGAGGCCGCCTCCGGGCCACCCGGCCCCAGGCGCCGGATCAGTATTGAGTCGGCCCCAGGAGACCGCGGCGGATCCTCTGGGACCACAGGGCTGGCGGGGAGCGAGGGGCACCCACTTGGAGGGACCCTCCTGGTCGCCCGCGCCACCCAGCTGGGACCCCCGGGACCGGCCCGGTCTCCAGCGTGGCTCCGGAACCCTGTCCGGTGCGCTCGCGGCTCCCGGAGCGCGCGGGTCTCCCAGCTCGCTGCGCTCTCTGACTCGGTCCTCCGACTCCGGTCCCGCCTCGGACGCGGATGCCGGCCCCAGCAGCGGCGTCCCGGCACACTGCGCCCGGGACTGCCCCTCCAGCCCGGGCCCCGTCCTCTCCAGGGTTCAGCGACCCCGACCTCCGAGAGCCCTGGCGCCGACCCCAACGCCAGGGCACCGTCTGCCCGACACGGCTCCTGCCCCCAGCTTCTCCCTGTGGATGTCCCCGGCCCCTTTTCAAAGCACCCCAGACCTCCAACGCACCGAACCGGCCTCCCCAAGTGCGCCCACCCTTCGAGCCCCGGGATTCCGCACCCCTTCCTAGAAGCCAGGGCGCCGAAGACACCGCCCCCAACTCTCCGGGACCCTCCTCCGCCAGGAGCTCCGCCCTCGGCCCCTTTCCCAAAGCGCGGGGACCCCGGCCCCGCGCGCCCCCGCCCCCGCGTAGCCCCCGCCCAGCCCTCCTGGGGCGCGGCTCACCTCGTGCCCGCCGCCTCGCTCGTCGTTCCGCAGCCGGCAGCCGCGCCTGCGGGGCTGAGCCGCCTGCTGGGGCCCGGGGCCGCCCACGCCCCCGCGGTGCCGCCTCTGCCGCAACAGTTGTCCGGACTCCGGGGGCTGCGGGGACTCGGGGGCTCCGGGCCGGCGCCGGGAAGGCGCCCGCTCCTAGGCTGGCGGGGCGCGGAGCGGCGCCGGGGCTCCGGCTTGGGCTGGGGCTCCGGCTGGTGGTCCGGCCGCCGGCCGCATGCCCCTTCGCCCGCCCGCCCGCGGCTACTGGGCGGCCCGTGCCGCCCGCCCGCCCGCCGGCCCCGCGCCCCGCGCCGCGCCCGCCGCCGCCGCCGCGTTCATGCTCGCCGGGCCCCGCGCTCGCCGCCGCCGCCACTTCACTCTTTGCCGCTGGTCGCTCGCTCGCGCCCTCTCTGCTGCCCCCTCTCCGAGCTCGCGGCTCCCAGCCGGCCGGCCCCGCCGCCGCGCCGCGCCGCGCCGCGCTCCCCCTCTCTCCTGCGCCCGCGGCGGCCTCTCTCTCTCTCTCCCCCCCAACCCCCCCGCACCTCCTCTCATTTTTCCTTTCGCAATCTCTTTTCTTCTCCTCGCGCGCGCTCTCTCCCTCTTTGTGCTTCTCTTAATGTTTCTTTAGCAACCTCTCCCTCATTCCTCCTGCTGTTCATTCTTCCCAGCATCTTCCTTCCTGGCCTCTTTCACTCCTTTCTTTCTACTTTTTCCTCTCTTTCTCTCTCATCCCCCTTCTCCTTCCTTTGCTCCGTTCCTCCCTCTCTCCCTTGTCCCTTCTTTCTCTCCTCGTCTCCCCAGGCCCACCCCGTGCTCACCTGCCTCGCTCCTGATGGCTCCCCAGCCCTGGGCCAGTCTGGACTCCAGGGGCTCACCCAGCCCCCCCTGCGTCCTGCCCCAGGACGGCCCCACCCCGCCTCGCCACGCCTCCCCCAGTGGTCATTGTCAAGCCACAAATTCCTTGCAGTCGGACCCTGTGCGAGGTAAACGTCAGGGCTGGGCTAGCGTGGGAGCATCCTTCTCATCAGGCAGGTCCCTCCGTCCGCCTTGCTGGGGAAAAGCTCTGCTCCTCCGACCACAGCAAGACCACTGCCAGGGCCTCCTCTCCTGCTCTAGCCTCCTCCTCTTGTCTCCCGGGCAGGGGCCCCCACTCCTGGGGCCCCTCACCTGCAGCACAGGACCCTGCCTGACTCTCGGTGTGGCCTCAAGCCAGTGAGCCAGCCTCAGTAAGCCTGTTTCCCCACCTTCTGTCCCTGGCCCAGCGACCTCCAGAGGTAAAGAAGGTCACAGAGAGGCCACACTGTAGTCTCTTGAAGGACCCCACCGAGGGACATTCATTTGGGGAGGGCGAGTCGGTGTGAGTGCCTGGGAGGGCAGGTTGCCAGGAATCCCCCACTGCCCAGGATCGGGCTGCGGTTCACCCAGAACTGGCTGAGCCCTTCCTGCATGTTGTGTTACTGATTCCTCACCGCAGCACTGGGTGGGGGCCCCTATCTTGCAGACGGAGCCACCAGGCACAGCGAGGCCCCCTGCGCGGGGAGCAGAACCGGGACTGCAGCTCAGACCCCTGACCTTGAAGCCCAGGACTGAGTCCCAGATCCCAGCACTTTGCTGGGGCGCCTTCATCCTCGCAGAGACAGCCCTTCAAGGACGACCTTTCACCTTCAGACCCCAACGCGGATGGCACTGGGGTCCGGACAGTGCCTGGGGGACCCAACTGGAGGGTGGGGTGGGAAAGAGTCAGGGTGTCCCCCGAAAGAAGTCTGCGGCTGTGGGGTGCCTTAGTTTCCTATCTGCACCCCAGGAACCCACGCCCATTCTCTCCTCCAATGGATGTGGTCTGAGCAGGTATGCTGGCTGGACATTGAATCCACCCTGGTAGACCAGACGGGGGCCCTGCCGTGGGGACCGTCGTCAACCAGGGGCAGAGGGGGCCTGTGCACCCCTCAGCACGGTGAGGCCCAGGCTGCAGCCCCGGGCTTGTCCTTGGCCGGGGACAGGGCGGAGGAGTGGTGTCCAGTGCCTAGGCGTGTGGATTTGAAGCAAGGTGGTACTTCGCGCTCGCCAGCCATGTGACCTTCAGTGGGGCACAGAACCCCCCAAATGCCAGTTTTCCTCCCCCCAGCGAAGGTCAAAGCAGCGCCTCCCTCACCGATGTCGCCAGGAATCAGTGAGCCGGGAGGTAACGTGGCGCACCCCCCGCCCCACACCTGCAAACCGTCCCTGGGTGGGGGCTCACAATCATCCCATGTTAGGGAGGGGACAGAGGAGCAGAGAGGTGAAGGCACAGGGCAGAGTTCCTTGTGCTCTGAGGGGCAGAGCTTGGGTTGAGAGCTGACGGTCCAGACGCTGGGTTCCGGGGTCATTTACAAGGTGCTGTGTGTCGTGTATGTGTGTGCATGGACACACGTGTGCACACGGTGTATATATGAAATGGGGTGTGTGTCCCCACGTGTGAGGGATCTGTGCGCCTGTGTGTGTGCATTCAGAGTGTGTTGAAAGCCTCCTCATTCAGCAACCCCCCGCCCCCACTGAGCTCTGTGCCTGTCCTGGATTCAGGTGCAGTGCTGGACACCCAGAGATGAGACGAGAGCTCACTGCCCGAAGGAGTGCACCCCTGGGTGGGTGGCACATGGGAGGTCACACCTCCATCAACACCCATTTCCCCCAGGCTAAAACACAGTCACCCGCTCCTGGCGTCCTCGACCCTGTCCCCACTCCACCCAGCCTGCCTTCCCAGCCTGCTCTGCAGCCAGGTGCCCGAGCCCCGGCCTGATCAAGCCCACTGGCCCCCAGGGGCTGGGTTGACCCCTGCGTGGGGTCCCCAGCCCTCCACGATGCACCTGCTGTGTGCCGGGATGGCTGGCTCCCGCACCGTGCTCCGGGCTCCACCACCGCCTGCCCTGCACCCAGACGCAGCTACTTCGCCTCCCCGAGCCTCAGTTTCCTCATCTGCAAATGGGAGTGATTCCGCCCACCTCAAAGGGCCAACCCGAGGATTACACGAGAGGCTGCGTCAAACAGGAAGCTGTCCTGCCAATTATCCCGAAATAAACGCACGCCGGGCGCTCAGTAGGTGTTTGATCGGCTTCGGTTTCCCTTCTGTTCTCTGTGCCTTCAGGGTGGGCAGGAGAAAGCAGGGGCTTCGGGGTTTAACCTCAGCCTGGCCACTGAGCAGCTGCGTGACCGTGGGCCAGTCCATTTGCCACTCCCAACCCCTGCACACCGCCGTAACCAACGATCACAGACGCACGCGGTGGCTTTAAAACGACACGCGTGTATTGCCTCACAGACACCCCAAAACCAGGTTCACAGGGCTGACGTCATGCTGTCGGCACCTGTGGGTGCATTGAGGGCACCCTGGCTAATCCAGGACATTCTCCCATCTGAAGATCCGTGACTTAATCACACCTGCAAAGCTCCTTTTGTCTTCTTGCCGTAGAGGGAGCACCCCCAGGTTTCAGGAGTAGGACAGGAGCTCTGGGGTGGGGAGCATGCTCAGCCTTCTGCGCCGGTGCATCCAGGGACAGGGCGCGGTAGGCCCAGGGGGTGCTTGGGGGTGACAGGCAGGGGCATGGCTTCAGTGGAGCCTTCAGCAAATGTGTCCTCCCCGCCCTGGGCCGGGCTGGGCTGAGCTGGAGGAGAGGGGGCGGTGATGGGGGTGCAGGTAATTACACGGACCACCATGAGAACCGTCACCGCACTCGGCTCCTCATCCCCCCGCGCCTTTAATCCTTCCCTATTTACTATTTCTCTGCCTTCGGGAGGACTGCTCCCCCGCAATCGGCGCGGCCCCCCCCAACGGGCGGGCGGCCTGGCGGATGACTCACGCGCTCTGCTGTCGGTGAAGAGCAGCCTTTTCAAAGGGCTGGCTGGGGAGGGAGCTAAATTTAAAGCCAGGCTTCCCGAGAAGATCACCTGCCACATCAAACTCACTGCCATTTAATCAGAAGGTGGGGGCGTGAGGCATTCCACCGCAGCCTGGCCCCAGAGCCCGGAGGGAGGGGGAGGGGAGGGGGAGGCACTTAGAGGCGAAGACCCCAGGGTGGGCATGGGGCAGGGGGTCATGACTGCTGGCCTCCAGCCTCCGTGTCACCTTCTCCCCATCCCCATCTTCTTCGGGAAGCCACTCACCCTCCCCAGGACCCCCCAAGTCCCACCTCTTCTCTCTTCAAGATTTTAGGATTCCAGTCCTAAGCCCCTATTCCCAAATTCGAAACACAAGGGATCAGGCTTCGGGAGGTTTTGCAAACGCCCACCAAAGACACCCATCAAGGACGTGGCCAAGCCAGACCAGGCACAGCTAGTGTGACCCCAGGGCCTGTGGCCTGGGCCGCTGGCCAGTCGGTCCCTCCTGTGGAGGGGGTGGGTGGTGGGCGAGTGGCCCACCTCTTGGAGACTGTTTCCTTATCAACCCAAAGGGAATGAGGTGCCCTCACGGCAGCTGCCACTTGGTCCCCGTGTTCACCCCAAGGAGAGAGGCCCTGAGCTGGGGAGACCGGGCCCAGGGCCCCTGGAGGGCAACAGGAGCCGGCCGGCTGCCAGGCCCCTGCCTCCAGGCGCCGTCCCCCAAAGCGGGAGGCTGTGAGCTGCTGTTCCCTCACTCTCCCCACGGGCCCCTGGAGCTGCAGGTCACAGTAAGCTAAGCCTCCCCGTGGCTGCAGGGCCAGGCCACCGCAGGGGCGGCCAGCACTGGTCAGGGACGCTGAGCTTTCACCCCACCCCGCTGCAGCCTGGGCTGCGCTCTCAGCCTGTCGGCCCCTCTGTGAGCCGCGGCTCTTCGCTGCTCGGGGCCAGGCCCGTAACAGATGCGCAGTACGCGGAAGCCGCTGCTAGGACCTCGGATTTGTACTCAGTTCTGGGGGGCCGGGATGCAAGATGGGATGAGCCGGTGCTGGGTCCAGGAAGCCTCTCCTGAGGCCAGACACAGAGCCTGGGGCCTCCTCGGAGTCTCCTGCTCCTCCCCTGCCCGCCGCCCTCGGGCCACAGGGCGTGAACGTCGTTTCTGTTCTGGCCCGGGCAGGAGGCCCGGCCCGGCCCCAGGCAGTGCTGGGAGCCCGGAGGAGACAGGGCTTCCTGGGGTGGCATCGGAAGTGCAGGTGCAGCCCCAGACCTTCCCCTCCAGGTCACCCAGGATCACAGTAAGTGGCCAAAGAGGTTTTGCAGACGCAATTAAGATTATCAGTCAGTTGACCTTAAGACGGATTATCCTTCACACGTAACTTGATCGCACAAGCCCTTTAAAAGCCCCAGCGTTTTCTCGAGGTGGCGGTGGTGGTGGAGGGAGTCAGCGAGGCCAGCATGAGGAGGGATTCCACACGAGGCAGGCTGCTGCTGAGATGGGGCTGGGGCCGCAGGGTGAGGAGGCGAGAGCAGCCCCCAACCAACACCCAGCACAAGCAGGGGACCTCAGTCCGGCAGCCCCCAGGGGCCTGGAGAGGCCTCGGAGCCCGGCTTGGCTGACGCCAGAGAGCTCACCAAGCCCCCCAGACCTCTGACCTACAGAACCGTGGTAATAAATGACCGCTGCTCTAAGCTGCAAAATTTATGTAGCAATAGGAAAACCATACTCCTGCCAGCGACTTACCTTTCCATGGGGTGAAGATCCGTATAGCCCACAGCAGACCCCGAGGTGCTCTTTGCACAGTGCGGCCCAGACCTAGCCACCCGCCTGCCTGCTGACCTGCTGTGGTCATGCCTTCCGAAGAAGTCTGTGACCTCGGTTTGGCATTCAAGGCCTTCCGTGTTCTGATCGCTGCTTCCCCTCCCCCACCACCCCATGACTGGCCCTCCCCACTCGAGCCACACTTTCCCGGGTCCACCTGGGTTCAGAGAGCAGGTCAGACACCAGTGGCGGATCGTCACGGTTTCCTGTCTGTAAGGACAGCGCCTGCTTGTTCTGGGGCGTTTCTTACCCCTGGAATACGCCTGCTAGAGCCTCCTGTGTGGGTACCAGGGGCGTGCTGGCCCACGTCACGTGGTCCCTGTCAGCCTGCAGAAGCCTAGCAGTGCGGACTCTGCTACGCACTTGGGCAGCTGATCTGGGCAGACAGGGAGACTGGGGGACTCCCTGAGGCTCAGAGCCTGCTCAGAGCGGTCCAGGAGTCAGGCACCGCTGCGGGGGTGGGGGGTCTGCCTCAGAGGAGCAGCAGGAACCAGGAGGGGCTGGGGGGATGCTCACCTGCACTTCCCAAAGCTGAAAACCAAGAGTCCCATGGACTCAGTGCGTCCCTGGCCTCCTCGAGCCTCAGTTTCCTCATCTGTCCACTGTCACCAGTAATGACCTCCGCTCAGGTCATGCCAGGCTCTGGGGTCGGTTTCTCAGTGCATCGTGTGTAGTAAGTTAGACCGAGCCTGTGGGGTAGGCGCTGTGCCCCAATCTGTCCTCATGAGTCTCACAGGTGAGACTAGCCTGAGGTGACACACTGTGTCACCAGCTCCAGGGTCGTGGGGAGACCTGGTGAATGAGAGAGCCCGGGCTTCGCCACCAGGTGCCCTGGGCTTGGCTTTGGGCTCCCATGTGCCAGCTGGTGGCCTTGGGCACATTGGTTTTCTCCTCTCTGAATCAGGCATCGGACGGCCTCAACCTGGGCGCACAGGAGGCTCGACCTGAGGAAGGCAGGCAGATTCTACTGGGGGAGATCCCACCCATCCCTTGGAGCCCCAGCTGGGTCGGCCCCGGGGCACTCAGGCCCACCCCGAGCCTCCTGGCATCAGCGTATATGGGCGGTGACAGCGTCACTCCCCCGTGTCCATCCGGATTAGGAGGGCCGCTGCAGCTGGCAGCCCTTGCGGGCTCGCTGCGTGCCGTGGCTGCATCTCCAACCCAGCTTGCAGATGATAAGAATTAACATGATGCAAATTGGTAGGCTGAGCCAGGCACCCCGAGCTGGAGGCCTAATTCCCACACCACCCGGCGCTCCCGTGGGCAGGCACAGCAGTGACAGCAGCCACAGTGCTAGTCGGCGTAATTGGCACACACGCCTCTTGGGTCCTGTGCCCTGCGCACCGTTTACACCCGGGAGAAACGTGGGGCGTGGGCAGGGAGCTGCCCTCCGCTCAGAGCTGCTTCCAGCGGACCCACAGAGGTCGTGAGCGGGCCTGAGGTCACGCCCCTCTGAGGGCAGGCCAGGGAGAAATCTTCAGACTCAGGGAGGGCTCTTTTGACAGCCCCCGACAGCCCCTTCTCAGGAGCCTCTGTGTCAGGGGGCTGGGGTGGGGGCTTTGCTCTAAAGACGGGTTGTGTGCAGTCTACAGCCCAGAACAGGAGTCTAGCCTTTGCAGCCGTGTGGCCCTGGACAAGTCGCTGACCTTGGAGATGACCATCTACCTTTGTTTAGAGTTAATCCGACGGCTGCTTCTCTGTCCTCCCCGCCTGGGCTGAGCGCATAGTATCAGCTCAGCAAATGTATCTTAATTGACGCACAATGAGGCTTCTGCTTATCAGGCGCTCTGTGCCTCATGGCGCCACTTGGATGGACTCCCTGAACCCACAGCCATCCTAGGAGTTGCTTCTGTGCCTTTCTTTGACAAAACAGGCCCAGAGAGGTTGAGTGACTTGCCCAGAGTCACACAGCTGGGAAGTGGTAGAGCTGGGATTCGAACATGGGCCTGTCCCTGCCCTGGGCCCAGGCACTCGACCTCTCTGGACCGGGAGCACGCCCTGGCTCTGCCTGCCCAGGCCTCGGTTCCCCCACCTGCTCTGGCTGGGCCCCTCGGGCTCAGGCCGTGCAAGGCGCTGGCAGGCTCAGCCCAGTGCTGGCTCCTTGTGGGTTCGGCCCAGGCATGGGGAGGCAGGTTGTCTGGAGTTTGACAGCTCAGGCCCCATGGCTGGGGTCGGAATTCCAGGCTTCTTTGATTTTGCTCAGCGGCCTCTCTGAATGTTGTAAATTGTTTGGCTTGGCCTCACGGAGCAACCTTTATTATTGCAAAATCTCGTGTTTCCACGGAGCTCAGGGAAAGGGGAGCCTTGGGTGGTGGGTTCCAGCATCCGTCTGAATTCCATTCTGATGAGGCTCCGGCTGTGGGGAAGCTGGGCTGGCCCCGGCTGCAGGGTGGAGCCCCTGGCCCTGGCCAGGTAGCCCCCGCCTGTCCGGCCGCCCGCCAGCCACAGCCCGTTCACTGCCAACATCTGAGATGAATCAGAACCTCCGAAGGGCGGTTCAGGGGCCTGCCGGGGTGCGGCTGGGACACCCCACGTGCCCAGTCCAGGGCTCCCCTGGATGACCGGTTCCTTGGAAGAGGGGAGGGGAAAGGCGACTCCAGCTTCTGGAGCCCAGACACACACACACCCCCCGTGTCAGGCCTGGGGCTTTGCAAACATTACTTCGTGAGCCCTGCTGGTCCCCCATAAGCCAAGCACTATCATCTCTGCCACAGCTGAAGAGAGGGAGGATCAGAGAGGTTAATACCTTGCCCAGGGTCACACAGCAGGTGGCTGGAAGCCTGCCCTGGGTTGGAGTTCAGAACCATTTACACCAGCGTCACTTTCCTGATCAGAGAAATCATGGCCTCAACTGGGGGTCCAGGAGATGCCTTTGTGTCAGCCCTGCCGCCCTGGACCCTGGACCCTGGGCCCTGGACCGCAGGAGGGGTCAAGGCCTCTGCTGCCCATTTTGTTCACACGATGCCTGGCACCAGAGGCCAGGCCAGAGAGCGCGTGGGCTGCCTTCTGCCCCCCAAGTCCTATGGGAGGGCCCTGAGGAGCCACCCGCAAAGATGGAACCCCGGGACCAGGGCATGAGCCCCAGCTGCAGATGAGGAAACTGAGGCTCAGAAAGGCCCAGTGGCTGGCCCAAGGCCACCAGCAGGGGAAGCCTTCTCACTGCCTTGGCGTCCCATTTCACTGTAGACATTACAAAGCCGGACCCAGGTTCAGAGTCGGACCCTGGGCCTGCCTCCTATCAGCAGACAGTCTTGGACAAGCCGCTCTTCCTCTCTGAGCCTCGATTTTCTCATCTTTGAAAGGGGGACAACTGTTCCTACCTTTCAGGGACCCTGAGAAAAATGGTCAGCGGTGGCCGTGGTAGTAAGTGACTTAGCACAGTCTGCACACAGTAGGGGCTCTGCCTCCCTGTCCCCAACCTCTGTCCCCGCTGGCAGCAAATGCCTGCGGCTGCTAGTCACTGCTCAAACACCAGCTCCTAGATCATAAGCACCTACTGTGTGTGAGGCCCCCTCCTCTGCCCAGGAAAGCTGATGTCCCATCCTCCACCCACCAGGGGACCCCCGAGCCAGCTTGGGGACCTGCACATCACGGGGGAGGGGAGGAAGCGGCAGCACCATGGACACAGCGGGGAGTCCGGCGGGCAATGGTTGCGGCTGCCAGGCGCCCACGGCCGAGGCCGGCCCCAGGACCCGGAGCTCGGTGTCAGCAGGACTGGGTTGGTGCTGGGGACACAGGGACCAGTCTGTGTGGAGACACTGCCCCTGACGGCACACCTGTACTGGTCGCCGGCTCCAGCCCCTCAGCCCCTCCCTCCAGTGCCCACCGGTGCTGCGGGTTCAAGGCTCACTGTCTCCTGCGTGGACGTGGGCGGCAGCCAGCCGCCTTCCTGACTCCGTCCTGTGCCCTGCCCCCGCCATCCTCCAAACAGGAACCGAGGGGATCTGTGTGACACCCAAATCCGACAGCACCAAGCTCCTGCTCCAAACCCTTCTACGGCTCCCGGTGCCTTCAGGGTAAAGCCTGACCCCACCGGCCACCGGGCTCCCTGTGCTGCCACAGGCCATGCCGGCGGGCTCCGTCTCCGGCCCTTCCTGGACGCGCCATCCTCCCGTGCCGCCGGGTCCCAGTTCTCTTCCCGTCTCTTCGGGGACCATCTCCTTTCCTCCTGTTCATCTTTGGAGACCCAGATCGTTCACCCCTTCCTCCTGGAAGCCTGCTCTGAGCCCCGCTGGGTCTCCAAGTCCTCTGGGCACCCTGCCCATCGCAGCCCTTGTCACCACGAGTGGCACTATCTGCCTGTGCATCTGTCACCACCAGGAGCTCCCTGAGGGCTGCCCTGGGTCCCGCCGGCTCCAGGTCCCCAGCCCAGAGCGGGTCTCGGCGTGAGCAGCTGTGGCTGGCCCGGGCGCCCCGCGCCAGCCCAGGAGTCTGGGAGCGACTGACTCCCTCCCAGCGGCAGGGACGCCCGCCCGGCACCGCATCTTATTAATCAGCACATTCAGCACTTGCCTGGCACTTTCGTCCTCAGCTCTCTGTGTGCGTCCCCAACTCTAATAAATTCTCCACATGCCCCAACTCAGCTGCTCTCCCCACGGCAGACAGTGAGGAGCGCAGTCCACAGTGAGGTCAGGAGCCCCTTCTGCACCCCTGGGCCCCTCCCAGTTCTAATCCACCCTCCTCTGGGCCAGCAGGCGCGCACTTGCTGTCTCACAGCTTGATTTTGTCATGAGAAAAAGTAACAAGTTCATTTTTTCAGAGGTGACAGAAGCGACCCAGAGGGGCAGCGGGTGGAGTGGAGCAGCGCTGGAGCCCGGCTGGCTGGGTGCCCTGGAGCTGGCGAAGCCCCTGGGAATCGCGGTTTTATGCAGGTCTTCCTCTTCCAGGAAGACTCCCCTGATTAGTTTGCTCAGATTGGCCTTTTTTGCTTTCCTCTGGAATTTAGGGCAGAGATCCTCGTTCTTATAGGTGATCGCTCTGTGTTGGCCTGTCCTTCCCAGTGACACAGAGAGTCCTGTGTCAGATTCATGTCTCCGCATCCTGGGAGAGGAGCAGAGGACTGGGCCCTCAGTAAATGAGCACTTGTGGATGGATGCGTGGAGGAATGAAGGAATGAGCGAAAAGTGGTGGGTAAGTGGATGAAAGGATGGAGGGACAGATGGGTAGATATGGGTAGGTGAGTGGATAGCTGGATGGATGGATTAGGGGTGGGTGGATGAATGAATGGATGGTGGGGGGTTGGGTAATGGGGGGAAGGATGAGTGGATGGATGGAAGATGGGTGGATGGACAGATGAGTGGGTGGATGGATGGGTGGATGGGTGGATGGACAGATGAGTGGGTGGATGGATAGGTGGATGATGGATGGATGATGGATGGGTGATGGGTGGATGGATGATGGGGGAGGGGCTCATGGAAAGATGAACATGCAGGAGGGCCGCTGGGTAGATGGAGGGCTTCTCGGAGAGATAAATGAACGGGCTGTTGAATAGAGGAACAAATACGTGAGTGACGGGTGAGGGATGGGTGGCTGGCGGGTTAATGGGGGAATGATGAGTGGGTGAGTCTGGAGAGACAGTAAAAACCGTAACAGTAACATACCCACAGCTGTGTACTGAGGTACCAGGCTCGGCTCCAAGCACTCACGTGTGTTAATTCGCTGATTTAACGCTTGTAACTGCTGCTGCGGGGAATGCACGGTGGGTTGGGAGATGCTTGGACGTGTGTCCCAGTGGGTGGATGGGGGCAGGTGGCTGGCTGGCTGTGTTTTGTGAGGGAGAGGTGAGCAGGTGCCGATCAAACAGATGGGGAGTTGGGTGGGCTGCAGGTGAGGGATGAAGGGAGCAGTAGGCAAGAGGTCAAAGGGGTGGGCAGGAGGCTCGACGTGGAGCCTGGATATTTTTCCACCTCATCACACCTCGGGAAGGACATTTCCAATCGCCAGACACCAGGGCAGGAAGCCGGTGCCGCCCGGGGCCACGTCTCTGCCTCACCCCTCCGACCCAGCACCCCTCGGAGCTCCAGCCATCCAACTGTGCTCTAACCTGAGACCCCACCACCTCTTGCAGAGTCGACCCCTCCCACACCCCCTCCACAGGGCAGCCCGGGGGGTCCCACCTGCACATCCTCATCCAGTCCCCTGCCTGACCCAAGCCCGCCTCTGACCCCCGATACCCATGGATACCAAGCCTCGGCGTGCCCAGCCAGCGTCTCAGCCAGTGCCTGTGGCTACACCGAGGCCCTTGCTTGCCATCAAAACGAGTTCTGCCAGGCTCCTGTGTCACTCTTCTGGGACGCTGGTCCTCCACGTCTGCCTCAGGCCCAGAGAAGTGCTGTCTTCACGTCTGCGAAGAGATTCCCAGCCGGGCGACCGGAGTCACTGCCCGGCAGCCCTCGGCTGCCCCTCGCCGGCTCCCCCGTGTGCAGCAAGGATTCCCTTCCCGTCCACGGCCCTTCCTGTCGGCGGCTCATGAGGACCCGATGAGGAAAGCCCTGGGCAAGGGCTCCCGACAGCAGGGACGTGTAGAAGGCGCCTCGCAGATGCTCAGTG
The DNA here is from genome assembly GCA_028533065.1 of Trachops cirrhosus. Lineage (NCBI taxonomy): Eukaryota > Metazoa > Chordata > Mammalia > Chiroptera > Phyllostomidae > Trachops > Trachops cirrhosus. The sequence continues at coordinate 2,544,282 of CM052539.1, read as the reverse complement.
ATGATCGCAGTTAACAACGTGCCTGCCTCCCCTTGGCGGTGTGTTTCTCAGAAGTAGACTGGGGCCACCGTAAGGCTCGATCCACTCGTTCAGCAGGTGCCCGTGGAGCGTTTCCGTGTGCCAGGCGCTGTCCTCGGTGCTGGGGACACTCGGTGGCTGCAGCACGCCGGGGCTCGCGCCCTCGGCACCTGCGGGAGGTTGGCGATCGTTCGGCGGGATTGTGTATCTGCCTACGTGACAGCGACCGGGACGAACGAACGGGCTTCCAGACAGGAGTTTACCCGGCTGCACCGCCCAGCCCACACCGGGGACGGGGGCAGCCTCCGCCTTCCGGAGCAGGGCAGACCGCGGCGGAACAGGCCCTCTGTCGGCGCGTCTAAATCTGAGTCACCTCTCTCGGGATGGGAAAGTGACCTTGCCTGTGGGCCCCGAGAAGCTAAGAATAGCCCGGGAAGCTGAACATCCAGCCGCCCCGCCACCCGCGCACGCAGCAGGGCTGAGCAGGCCCTGCGCCCCAAGGGGCGGCCAGCCGCTGCCTCGTCTTCCGCACCTGGCTGAGCCCTGCCAGCTGTTGGGGGCGAGCGCTTCCGACTCCGAAAGCGCTGAGCCCTCACTTGGCTGCTGTCCTTGAGGTCCCTCCTGGCTCAGGGCGAGGTGTTTGAATCTGGGCTTTGTCTCTTCCTCGTGGGTGACTGTCGGCGAGTCACCCGTCCCCCAGGTGGGGAAACATCTGTTTCCAAGGTGAGGAAAATGTTACCCCCTCAACCGAGGTTATGAAGCTGGCTCACGGCGCCCACCTAGATCCTGCACCCCCGCATCCGGGACTTGGAGGGTGGAGGCCCCTCCCAGGCCCAGCCTCTACCCTCCCTCTTGCTTTGCCGAGTGCACACATCGGCCTTGTCCTCCTCTGCTTCTGGATGGGCAGGCAGGACCATCTCAGGGCTCAGAGCGTGGCCCTGAAACCTGATAGCCTGGGGTGAACCCCACAGGGCCGCTGCTCACAGGCTTCGTAACCTTGGACTAGCGGCCCAATCTGCCCCATCCAGTTCCCTCCTGTATAAAATGGGGATATGTCCCATTATTGGGGTGTGGTGCTATGGTGCGAGATGCACATAAAGTGGCACATAGTAGGTGCTTCTGAAGCACATAGTAGGCACTCTGTGTTGGTATTGTGCTTCCCTGTGGCATAGGCTAGGTGTGGTGACTGGCACAGATGACCTCCACAGGGCAGAGCTGGGGAGGACAGGAAATGGCTGGGCCCTCTGTGTCTCTGGTGGGCAGGGCTGAGACCAAAAGGGAGACCATCAGGACAGATTCAGAGGAATAGTTTCAAGTCAGAGCTGAGAGAGACAGTCAGAACGAGCAGTCCCCTCAGGTAGAGAGCTCCCCATTCCTAGGGGCAATCAAGTATAATCTGGACCCCAGCTTTCTGGGGATGTCACCACAGTGATTCACATACACAAGGGTCAGTGTTTATCCTAGGGTTTCAAGATTCTGGGACTCATCTCCAGTAGAGATGGCTGCATAAACTGTGGACTGAAAATCAGATCAGACCCCACCAGGCTGCGGCTACGGACCCTTCCCTGGTCCTGTCTCCCTGGCTGCCAAGGGGGAGAAGAAGGAAAAATGCCAGTCCTGGACCGCAGAGCTGGGTAGGAGGATGGGCAGGAGGCCAAGGTTACAAGCTAGGTGAACGTGGACCAGAGGGACAAAGGGCCGTGGGCTTGTCTTAGGGGCCAGAGAGGACAAGGTAAAGGCCAAGACTGGAACCAATAAAACTGCCCGGCGTGCTGCCCAGGGCTCTGCTCATGCACACCAGGCAGGCACTCGACCCACTGAGCCACACCAGCCAGGTCTGGGGTGCTCTTTGATGGTCCCATTTCACAGAGGAGGTGACTGAGTCCCAGAGAGGGTAGGTGGCCCCCACAGTTAGGCCCCAGGCACTGAGCGGCCCCCAGCCTGCTGCTCCCGGGGGGCTGCTGGCGAGGAGCCATCATCCGGCAGACCGGGGGTTCCATCCCCCTGCCGCCTGGCTCAGGGACCAGAGCTCTGCAGCCAGGGTAGGGAGGTCCCTGCCGCCTGGGGCGTACCCCCAGCTGCTCCAGCCCATCCACCGCCCGACCCTGAGGCTGCCCAGAATCCCCACCTGCTGGCAAATCCACAGCCAAACCAAGCTCTCTCCCGTGGACCAGCTGGAGGTGGGTGCACAGGTGTCTGCAGCCCATGTCCCTGCCCTGCGGGCTGAAAGGTGGGCTCGTCTGGGGGTCAGAGGCACCTGCCAAGGGCAGGCAGCCAACCCGTTCCTCCTCAACCCTCCTCCTGACCCCGGCGGTCTCAGGGGTATTTTACACAATCGGTGTAATGAGGGCCAGTTTCTGCTTTAGAGTATCAGCTTAACACGTTCCCCTGGGGGCCTGGAAAAGCGTCCCTCATTCAGCAGGGACGTGGTGGTGAAGGCTGTGGACCGGGAGCTGCTCTGGACAGCTCACCTGAGAGACGGTGGCAGGCGAGTTCTTCCGGGTCATACTTCTAACCTTGCCTGTCTCGTCCATCTCTGGGCCACCGAGTCCCAACCCTCTCTGGGCCGAATGTCTCTCCGAGTGCCCGGCTCCATCTGCTGTCCAATCAGGCACCTCTCCTCTGCTTTCTCAGACGCTGTGGGCTCAGCCTCAGAGCCAGAGCTGGGCTCGGTCCAGTGCCATCCGATTCAGCCCCGTCTGAGACACTGCCCCTTTTGCTTGGACCTCTGCAGCAGCCGCCTGGGGTCATCCTGCTCCCTGGCCCTCGCGCCCCTCTCCCCGTGCTGCCATGGGCGGGGGTCCGCCCAGCACGTGGGAGTGGACGAGCAGAGGGAACTTCTGACCGAAACTCCGGCACTTTGCACGTGATGAGGTGTCGGTGAGGGCTGTGGGGGAGAACCCACACTTCCTAACCCTTAATGCAGCCTTGTCTCCTGACCCCGAGGCACCCCGACCCCAGGGAAGCTTCCAGGTGGTTTGGGGAATCGCAGACTCTCACAGCTGAGATGTCTGGGGAGCAGAGGGGTGAACACATCCCCTGCCCGCAGTCTACTCTCAGTGAGCAGCCTGAGGGGACGCCTTTGCAGGCGGAGTGACCACGCCTCGGGGTGCCCCCGTCCTCCACGGCCCCACCTCACCCACGCCCGTCTCGCAGCTCCCCTTCCTTGCCACACTCTCACCCTGAGACACGCCCACAGCTATTCCACTGCCAGGTCTCAAGTCGCTTCTGAAGATGGTGAGGGAGGTGTCAGCTGGTCTCAGTGCCTCCCACGGAGCCCCCGCCCCAGTAGGACTCCCCTTCCCCACTTCCGTTGTTTTAGTCCGTCCCCACAGCCAGAAGCAACCGGATCCTCCCTGTTACATTGTTGCAAATGCCCCTTCCAAGGAGGGGGCTGGTCTCTCTACCCGCTTGCTTTCTACTGTCTCCTGGGGCCTGGCACATAGTAGGCTCTCGGCAAAACTTGCTGAACAAACCACGCCGGCTACTCCCGACTGTGCAAGCGTGGTTTGGTTTTGTTTGGTTTTGTTTTAATATATCTTTGTTTCATTTATCAGAAATCAACTATGTGTCAAGCACAATAATACATCTAAATTGGTTGATTAAAACATCAGGAAGCAAGTGGTACTTTGTGGCAATTAAACCAAAGCCACGGGAGGATTTGGAAATATTGTGAGTCCTTTTGTGGTTTTGCAAATGGGGTTTCTATTGGGAGTGAGTCCGTTGTCTTTATTTTGTTATTTCTGGGGGTTTTCTTCATGGCTGCTCCCCGGGGCTTTGTGATATTGTTACATAAAGTGATGGCAATAATGAAAATCACGCGCTGTTTGTTCTTGCCAGTTTGGGAGCCAGGCTGGCTGCGCAGCGAGGACCAGCCTGGGGCCTGGGCAAGAGGCTTAGGGATTCCGGTGCAAGGCTGCCCCCGCCCCCAGATGGGGTGGTCTAGGGGAGCAAGAGGTGTCAGAGACCGGGTCCTGGGAGGGGGCGCACGAGGCACTCACCCGTCTCCAACACCCCTGCCGTGCCCCCCTCCCCCCATACCTCCCCGGCCCTCCAGCTGTGCTGTCCCCCTGCCGGCTCTCTCGGGGCCTTTGCCGTGGCTGCTCCTGCCCCAAGGTGTCCCGCTGTCTTCAGACGTCTCTGCGGCCAGCCTGCGCCCTGCTGCCTGCCTGCCTGCCTGCCTGCCTCGGTGGGCAGGTCCTATTCTCAGCAGGGAGGCCTCTCTGAGGCACCCCTCGCCTCCTGACAGTTACACCTGCCATTTTGGCTTTTCCTCCCCCAAGGCGCTCCTTGCCATCAGCGCTACTCTATACGCACCTGCTCCTTAGTGAGTGGTGAGCGGCTCGGAGAGTTGTGAGGAGGTAGGGGTCAGGTCTGGGGGCTGGGGGAGGGGGCAGGGCAAGGACAACCCTGGGTTTGTGGTTTGAGGAGTGGGGTGGGGGTGGAGTTTTGTCCTGATGGGGAAGCAAGGCCACACCTCCCTGACAAGTAGCTGGTCTCCCCGTCACACGGTACCCCTGGGGCCCTGTTGGTCCCCTGCTCCAGGTGGCCATCCCCAGTGCCCAGCTGGCACTCACCCTGACCTCACTGAACCCGTGGCTGGCCCAGCTCACCTACAGCCCCCACCGGGCATCTTTGGATAGCTGTTATGGGTTCGACTGCGTCTTCCAAAATTCATACTTTGAAGTCCTAACCCCAAACAGGGTTGCCACAGACATAATTTATCCAAGGCCACGCTAAAGTACGCCCTGACCCAGAATGACCGACATCCCCATAGAAGTGGGGGGAATTTGGATACAGACTCGCACACAGAGCAGATGCCATGTGAAGATGGAGGCAAAGATGGGGTGACGCATCTGTAAGCTGAGGGACCAGCAACGATCAACAGCAAACCCCAGAAGCAAGGGGAGGGGCCCAGAGCAGAGTCTCCTGCCGACACCTTGACCTTCTGGCCTCCGGGCTGCGGGAGGAAGCATTGCTGTTGTTTGCAGCCGCCTGGTTTGTGGGGAGTGATCTGTTCTCGCAGCCTGGGACACCGAGTTCCGAGCTCACACTGGCCGGGTGCTGCCTCGTCCCACGCCCGCTCCCAGTCCCACCCTCTCCAGAACTGTCTCCTTTACGAGTGACGCCCTGGCTCACTGAAGGAATCAGTTCTCTGAATCCCTGGCTTCTCCTTTGAAAAATTAAAGTAATAATACCCACCTCCCACGCTGTCACACGCCTTCAATAAAATACGGTGGAAAATGCACCTGGTTCATACATAGTACGACTCTGGGAGCCGGTGGTGGCAGTGACTTTGTTGTTGTTATTATCGATAGTGTTATTGCAATTAGCTGTCAGTCGCCGGTCTGAGCTGGCTGGAAACAAAAGGGCCTGTGGGTCAGGTCTCTGCCCGCCACCCTCCACCGAGTGTAGGAGGGGAGCGAGATTTGCAGGCATTCATTCATTCAGGCAGCTGAGTTTGGCGGCTCAGACTCCTGCCCCCACAGAGGGCGTGGCATCAGCAGTGACTGTCTTGCAGCTCTGGTGGCAGACCTGGCGGGCTGCAGGGGGCCCCAGAGGGCCCATGATCCGGCCTGGGACGGGGCCAGGGGTGCAGGGAAGGCTCCACAGAGCAGGCGACTTTGAAATTGGCCTGCAAGGAAAGGGATGGACCCATCCAGGCCCCCAGTTCCCCCACCCATTTGCGGTGTGACCTTGGGCTGGCCCGGCCCTTCTCTGGGTCTCCATCTTCCGGCACGAAAAATGCGGGCCTGCAAGGGTCAGACTCCCAGGGGACCTGGAATTGTCACACTTGTCAAGTCTCCCTGTCCCGAGGCCCTACCCTGGAAGCCCCCCGAGGTAAAGACGCAGATCGCCTGCGAGGTACTGGCATGGGGTGGGCTCACGCAGACGAGCTGGCCAGTCACAGAGCTGCGAGCTAGGGCGTGGGAAGACATCTAAAGCGTTTCAGACCCCCTGCCCAGCCATTGCAGCCGAGGAGAAAACAGAACCTGAAGCTAGTCTCATTGAAGACCCGCACCCCGCCGGGCCGAGCGGACCGTCCAATGGCTTCCCGGTCCTTTTATTCCGCTCGGCTCTGCGGCTGGCCACCTGCCTGTCCTTTTGAGCGCCGAAATAGAGAGATAAATGGAGGAGCGGGAGATGGGCAGATGTCACCGTTTCTGAGAGTGGCCGCTGGCTCACCACCTGGGATTTTGTTTTCCCGGCGGGAGGACAGACGGTCCAGCCACGTGGACGCCTCCTTTGCTGGCAGATCTCAGGTGCCTGGTAAGCGAGACCCAGAGAAGGAAACACACGCGTGTTTGCTGAGCGCCTGCTCTGCCTGCGCGCCTCCTTCCGCGTTGCGTGTGTGGTTCCGTCGCCCCTCCGCGCCCATTTTACAGGTGCAGGGAGCTGAGCGGGCCTGCCGGGGAGGGGAGTCGGGGCTCTGCACCAAGACACAGGGTAAGAGCTCAGGGGTGGGAAGCTTTAGGGGAATGACAGGGCTGCTGGGCTAAGGGTGGGTGTTGGAGAGAAAGATTGCATCAGGTGCTCGCTAAAAACAGCAAGGGGCTTCATTCAAGACCATTGCTACGGAGGTCACCACCCCTGCAACGGGGCAAGAGATGGAGCTCGAGTCCCAATCCAGCAAAGACAGCGGGGGGCTCACAGCCAAGGAGCAGGGAGGGGGTCAGTGGGTGGAAAGGTGCCAGAAGGACTTGATTGGATATCAAGAGCGGGGCAGTGCTTGAACTGGCCCAGCAGGGTTCTTAAAGGGCCAAGGACTTAGATACAAAGGGTGGGGGATGAGGAGCTGGGGTCACCCTCCTTTCTGACCCCTGACTCAGTTTCCCCGTCTGTCCAGTGAGGCTTCCGTGCAGACTGAGCACCACACAGAAGCAGCGACTGAACACACCTCAGGTGCTGCGAACCCTCCGCTGGATCGCCGCCCTGTGGCCTGGGGGTTTGGGAAATTCAGCTCTCACACAGTAGGCCCACGCTATCGAGCATCATTTGGGTTCAGCTCTCACATAGTAGGCCCACGCTATCGAGCGTCATTTGGGAAGACAATCACAACTGGGACCCAGACAAATGTCCTTTGCTATTGCGGCTCCCTGCCTACACAGTCCCACTAGGCTGTTTATGGATGGCAGCTGCGGGGACCACAGGTGGCCAGGAATTCGGGGCTGGGCCCAGGGGCTGTCATTCCATCAGGGCGCGTCCTCGACAGTCTTTCTGGGTGACGCGGTGATGGCTGGAGCCCCAGCACGGATGGAGGCGGGCCAGAACGTGCTGGGGCCAGATCTGCCTGCCGAGGAATCCCACCAACTGCTATCACGACCCAGCTCTGTGAGGGTGCCGCTCAGCTCGGGCCTGCACATCCACGGGGCAACGGTCAGCTCCGTGCTGCCTGCCAGGGCCCAAGCTGGACAGGGGAAGTGGCCTGGCCCTTGGGGGGTGTCCCCGGTGTGCAGACACGCGGCCAGCTACGTTCCCCTGGAGCGAGTGTCCTCCCAACCCGAGACTGTGCCGGCGTCATTCGAGGCTCATCCAACAGTTCCTGAACAGCCGAGCGCCTGGCAGGGGCCCGCACCGCGGGTGCCAAAATTAGTGGCTGTTGCTCAGCACCCTCGAGCTCATCAGGGGACTGAGCGCCCGGCTGCCACCTACCACCTGACAGAAAGCGCTGACCGCGTCACAGCCTCGAAGGCGGCTCCGGGGAGCCCAGAGCCTTCCCTGACTGCGTTAGGGAGCTGATGCGGTTTGGTGGAAAGCCAGCGGGCTATGCACCGCCGAGCCAGGCTCGGGTCCCAGTCCTGCCTCAGCCCCTGGACTGTGTGCCTGGGGTCCAGTCACAGTCTCTCCCGGCCTCGGTTTCCCCGTAGGGGGCGCTCACTGTTGTCGGGGGGCCGTTTTGCAGGGGTTACTAGGGAGCAATCCTGGGGCTCAGCATGACTGGTGCTTCCTCAACTCTAGAATTACGGTGAATTGCCAGTGTCACGGGCCGAACTGTGCTCCTCGCCCTCCCTCTGGTGGAGTCCTCACCCCCGGACCGCAGACCGGGGCCGAATTAGGAGACGGGTCCTCAAAGAGATGATTAAATTAAAATGAGGTCATTCGGGCGGGACTTAATCTAAAGAGACACCAGTCCTTAGAAGAAGAGGAGGTGGGGATGCAGGAAGAAGACAGCTGTCTACAAGCCAAGGAGAGTGGTGCAGAAGGAGCCAGCCCTGCCGAAACCTTGACCTTGGACTTCTGGCCTCCAGACCAGCGAGACAATAGATGTCTGTTGTTTCAAGCCCCCGCCCCCCACACACACACTCACTGTGGCGCCTTGTCACAGCCCCGAGAGAGACAGCCAGTGCAGATGTCAGGAGAATGAAATGATGATCAGACCCTCTTGCCTGCCAGGGGGCGGCTGGGAGCCTGGGACACCTGTGGCTGTGGAGGAAGCAGAGCCCTCCCCCCACCCAGACGCCAGCCCCTCAGGCCAACCTGAGCTCCCCCGGAAGACCCCCATCCTGTCCTCAGAGGAAACGCTCCCGCCCCCCGCCCAGACAGGGGCAGAGCCAGTTTGGTGCCTGGACCCCGGTGGCATCCACGTCTGGGCACTGTCCCTGAGGGCTCTCTGGGCACAGAGGCGTTTGCTGTGGGTTTGTTGTGGTTGCAAATCATTCGGAGAAACAAGCTGTTAAGTGAGTCGTGCGGGTCCATTCAATAGAGTTTAGGCGCTTGAAATCGGTTAGGGTTAGAGGGTAGGGTTAGGGGTCACTGTCAGGGTCAGGGTCAGGGTTAGGGTGGGGGTCTGGAAATTAGGGAAGGAAGAGGGAGGAGGGGACCAACACCTAGTGGATGCTCTGTAAGTTATCGCAGTCATTTCTCCTGTCGTCCCAGGTAAGGTGGACATCCGTGTCCTTATTTTATGGGGCTGCAGGAACACACCCCGGACCACACGCCAGCGAGCAGCTGTGCGGGGGGCAAGCCACTGTGAACGGGAAACACATTTGCAAAGGGCGGAGAAGTAATGTGACCCCCCCAACCCTGTGATGTGACTGCTGAGGACACGTCCCGAGGCCTCCTCACGGCGGTAGGGACAGGGACTAGCTGGGAGTCCTTCTTTCCCGAACCCTCCTTCAGCGCACCCTCCCCGCTCATAGCAGAGAGAGAAAACACGTCTTGGCTCCCGGACACAGGCCGAGGTCTGGCTCAGAGTCCCCTGCAGAGCAGGGCCAGCGGCAGCGACCGGACAGCGCCCAGCACTCTCGCAGGTGTTCCCAGGTGCCACTCAGGCCCCCGTCTGGCGCCATTTGAGTCAGCGAGACAGCCACCTGCTCCGAACAGGAGTCAGCAGCCGCCACGCACCGCAGGACCCCGTGTGAGGACGCCCAGGGCTCCTCAGTGAGACCGCACGCTTCCCTGCTGCCACTTCTCAGGGGAGGAGCCTGAGGCCTGAAGGAGGAGGCCGCCTGCCTCCCCCGCCCCCCAAAGCTGCCTGTCACTCCTCAGGGGGGCTGTGCTGCTGCTGCTGGGCCCCGCCCCCACCCGGGGGTCTCCCAGACACCACCCTGGGCTTCTCACAAGCAGAGGATCGCCAGTCCTCACTTTGTTCATGGTCAGAGTGGTGGGACCACCTGTATCTCACGTCCTGCTGGGTGTCCGTCCCGACCTGAGGAAGGGGGACCTGGGTAGGGCCCGGGGCTGTGGGACACCTCCCCAGGCAGCAGGACTTCCCACCTGGGAACCAGTCCCTGGAGATGCCCAGCCGCCACGGGGCCTCCCAGGTTACAGCTAGGCCCCCGCCCAGCAACGGGAGGAGGTGGGTGGGCGAAGGAGGGCACTCTGACACACCCTGGCCCCCAGACCGCAGCTGAACTGAGCTGTGACAGGTGGGAGCTTCAGATTCCATGAGAGTCTGAAGTCTGAGACTCGCCCGGACTTTGTGTTGCCTGGAAGTGCCTGGGGAATGATGGGAAATACCTGCAGTGTCCCTTCGAGCGTGGGGAGGGTGGGTCGACCAGGCGGGAGCAAGGGGAGAGGAATGGAGCCGCCCCAGTGGGAGTTCCTAGAACAATGACATTCGCCAAAGGGCAAGGAGCGACTAGCCAGGTGATGGGGGCGGGCAGCAGGACAAAGCCCAAGGTCCCAGCCCCTCCTGCAGGAGGTCCAGAGGGGTTTCGTGGCGCTATTGTCCCAAACGCCCTCCAGGATGTCAGCCACCATCCGGCACCACCCTGCTGCCACCCTGGCGAGGCGTGGCCCTGGCTTCTGCCTTCCTCCTCGATGCCCTGGCTCCCCAGAGCTGCGCCATTGTAACGAGGGCCTCGAACCCGAGTCAGGGCACATCCGAAGGGGCTACTTTGTCTTCAGAAAGCTTCAGAAAGCTTTTAAAATGAAGACGCCTCCTCAGGATGCGCCGGCAAGCGATGTTTGCAGAAGCCAGGCTTTGGTTTTCAATCTGCACTTTTATTCCTTAGCCTGTGGGTCAATCCATCAGCTCTCGACTGAAACACACAGGCACACACACTCGACTGTGTGCACACACAGACACACACACACACTCACTGTCAGGCGCACTTCCCAGACTGGGGCCTCTGCAGGGGGGGAGGGCCCACCCCCGGGCTGCCTCAGGGTGCATTAAGAACCAAGTTCCCCCTTGGTCTCTCCCTCTTAAGAAACTCAGCTCTTTGGTCCAGGTTGATCCTTAAGAGGATGATCTCTGGCGGAAATGAAATAAAGCTGGAGAGAAGTGTTCCTGCCTCGAGCTTTGCACACAGAGACCGCCTGCCAGGGGCACCCCGGCAGGCCTTGGGCAGGCGGGTGTCTACTCCGCTCCTGGCGGTGTCGACGCGCCCTCCCAACGGGTCATAGGTCTGCAGGAAGGGACCTCGGGGTCCTCGTCTCACCTGGCTAAGCCTTCCCCGGCTGCCGCCTGCACGGCTCCCAGCGCCCGTGCACCGCATGCCCACCGCGCCCCCAAGTCCCCTGGCACCAGTGCGGGAGTGTCAGGGAAAGGGGTGTGCTCTTCCCGCCCGTCACACACATGGAAACAGAGGCCTCGGGGGCAGGGGGCAGAGACCTGCGCAGGGTGGCACGTGGAGCTGCTCTGGACTCCGAGATCTCCGGGAGGCCCTCGAGGATGCCCAGGGGAAGAGACAGACCCTCACCCAGCCTCAGGGCCCACCCCCAGCCCCACGCTCCCTGTGTCTCAGCTGCCGCCACGGTCTGGGGGCTCTTTGGGGAAGACGCTGGTCCAGATCAGCTTGTGACCCTGTGACGCGCAGGACTCACACCAAACTGAACGAGGGAAGGAACAAAGGAACGGATGTTTTTGGAAGAGGAGCGAGGGTCCCAAACCACACGGCCACTCGTGTGGCATCCGGATGCGGGGGGCTCTCCCAGGGCTTAGGTTACCCACACAGGGGCCTGTCATCAGGCCCACTTTCCAGATGGGGCTACTGAGGCACAGAGAGGCGAAGAACACTCCAAGGTCACACAGCAGAGCAGGAATTGGCTCAGTCACCACAATGCCAGCAACTCCTGGCACTTCCGGCGAGGCCCCGTTCACCATCCAGCAGAGTCAGAGCCACACAGAGAAGCCTGTCAGCTCGCAGTGAAAGCCCAGCCCCTCGAGAGGCAGATGCGAGACAGATTTTCAAGGAGGGAAGGGCCCCCCACCCTGCAGACTCATGCTGCAAGGGGCCGTCACACTGGCCGTAGAAACGGCACTAGGCAGGAGGCGGGGGTGGGGGGCGGGCTGGGTCCCAGTAATAACACAGCCGGTGGTGCTGGCACACACTCTGTGTCAGGGGACTCGGCCCCAGAGCCGGAGGGCACCACCGGAGGTCACAGAGAGGGAGAGCGGCCAGAGAGCAGGGCCCATCTCCCTCCCGCTCTGTCCTCCGCCGCCCCGGTGTGCATCGGTGACTCGGTTTCCCCACCGTGGAGAGTCCAGAGGTGGCATCAGACCTCTCAGGTCTCTGCACTCCGAGACCCCGCCCCCAGGTCCTCCTGATCTCCCCGTCAGCCCTCTGCCCCCCTGCTCGGCCCACTGCCCAGCGCGGCCTCAACTCCCAGAGTGGAGCTGGCTGGGTGTTTTTAAAACATTTTATTTTGTAGAACATTCCAGGTTCACAGCAATAATGACAGGAAGAGGCGGGGACTGCCCACATACCCTCTGCCCCTGCTCAGGGGCCTCCCCCATTATCAACACGCCCCCCCGTGGTCACCCCAAGTCCATACGTTATGTCACCGTCCACTCTTGGTGCTGTGCATTCCGTGGGTGTGCATTCCGTGGGTGTGGGCAAATGTGTAATGAATGCCATGAGTCCATCATTCTGGTATCCGGCCGAGTTGTTTCGCTGCCCGAAACTCCCCTGTGCTCTGCCTGCTCACCCCTCCCTCCCTCTCCCGGCCGCTGACAACCTCTGACCTCTCTTCACGGTCTCCAGCGTTGCCTTTTCCGGAAGGTCGTAGTGTCAGAACCCTGCCCGCTGACCTGTGACCTCAGATGCGTGGCACAGATCGCCCAGCAGAGGTGGGCCGGGCCCACCTGGACCCGTCCACTCCTCAGGCAACACGCTGGACCGTGAGCTAAACCAGCAGTTGGCCTGTTGAGCCACAAAGACTCGGGACGCTTTGTTACGCGGCAGCCACTGACTGACACAGTCCTTAACGGTGAATTTGGGGATGAGGCAGTGGGCCTGCGCGTTCAAGGCGTCTGGGCATTGGGGCAGCTGTTTTCAGCGCGGGCTGGACTGGAAATTATTCTCTGCCCAGCACGGGCCTCAGAGAGCAGCTGACCGCCCAAATCACCCCGACGAGTTAGGTGCGGGGCAGGCGTTGTGCAGACCCCTTTGGGCGAGGGGAGCCCTCGAAACGTGGCCGGGAGACCTCGCAGACAACTACGACTGGCCAGGTGCATGAGTGCCGTCCCTAGGGACGGGGCCCTAGGGAGGGGGAAGCGGGGCCGAAAGACAGCAGGCCCCCACTTCCCCGGAGGTCGTGCCTGTCACCCAGCTAACCAGGAGAGGGCCCGGAACCCACGGTGTGTTCTGGCCTCATCGCAGGTACCGTCCCGTGACCTTCAGCAGGATATTCACACAGCTAACGGGCCGACCAACCACACACTAACGCTGACTCCACAGCCGGGATCTTCAACGCGCTGTCATCTCCCAGGTCCAGTCCTGAACTGAGAAACACCCCAAAACCGTGTTCAGGTCTGCGGTCTGGGGGCCCGCCCCACCCCCTGAGCTCATGGTTTGCTGAGCAGACAAGAAGTCTGGCAGCCCCTCCCCCTGATGAGGTCATTAAATCTCGTCTGACCTTCGTGGCAATGTGGGAGCCCATTTTACAGATGAGAAAACTGAAGCTCAGAAAGAAGAGACGAGCTGTTTCAAGTGCTACAGCCAGTACGTGGCAGGGCCAGACGCCCACCAAGCCGGCACCTCAGACTTCACACCCAGTGAGCCTTCCGGGGTCCCACCTGCCAGAATTGATGCCACCGCCCCACCCTGGTGGAGGGTGCCCTGGGTCCCTGGCCCCACAGCTGGCCAGCCCCCAGGGCTCCTTCCATGCGGCCCCTGCCAGGCAGTGACCAGTAGCTGTTAGACAGTGGAATCCCTCCAGGGCAGGGTCCGCATCCAGCAGCCCTGGAGTGCTGTCAACAAGAACCTGACCTTGAATGGCTCCTGGGGCCGATGGCAGGGAGCCCTTGGGCACGGGCGGGGGCGCCTCTTGGAAGGTCCAGGGAAGGAGCAGCTTGGTGTCCAGGGCCTGCACAGGGCCAGGCGGGCACAGTGCTGGTTTGTGTCCTGGGCCGGGGAGGAGCCTTGGCAGCTGGCGGGCACATTTGTCAGCTGCTTGCAGCCTGATTAATTCCTTCCTGCCTCGGAGGGACCCGGAGGCCCAGGCAGCAGCTGGGGCCCTTCTCGTTTCCCGGTCTGTCGGGGCAAGTGTGCTGCTGGGGAGGCGGCTGGAAGGGAGGGTGTGTGCGTGCAGGGAATGCCAAACACTGTGTGTGTGAGGGGGGGCGGTGAATCTCCTTTCCCCTCCCCGAGAGAGGCTTGGGAGGCCCAGGCGGCTGCCACGCGAGTCTCCCTGGGGCCTGCGTTGCGCACGTCTGCTCGCAAGTGACAGCCGGCAAAGCTGAGCTGCTGCCCTGGGCAGGGGCCGAGGCCGCAGGGCGTTCGGGCCTCCTCCAGCCTCAGCCGGCACGGGCGCGCAGTCCTGCGTGGTGGGTCCCCAGCAGCCTGCCACCCCCGGCCTGGCCTTTCTTGACTCCAGGCCCTGGCTCTGGCTGCCCCCTCTAGCCCAGTGCCTCGCAGGGAGCCTCTCGTCTTTTTGAAGACTTCGGGCACCCGGCCACACTGGGCCTGTGGCCTGTGGCACCTTCACGGAGAAGCATCCCGGCCCCCTTGGCCCAAAGCGGCCGCCAGTGCCCCAGCCACCTCACCTGCTCTGCTGCTAGTAATTCTTACAGCGTCACCTGTCCTTTGCTGCTTCACTGTCCGCCCCTCCCCCAGGATGTTAACCTCAGGAGGGCGGGGACTTTGTCTTCTTTGTCCCACAGCTGTGTCCCCACTGCCTAGAAGAGTTCCTGGCACACAGTCAGAGCCCGACTCCATAATCACTGGGTACATGAAGGAGTAAAGAAGATGATCTTGAGCCCCCGCCTCTTTTCAGGAAGGCAGACAGACCGGGATTCAAAACCCTGTTTTGCTAGTAGGAGAAACTAAGGCTCAAAAAGAAAGCAGTTTGTCTGAGGCCGCACACCAAGTAAGGGGCAGGGGCAGGCAGGAGCCCAGGTCCCAGGCTGCCAAGGCCAGGTACCCGTCACACTGTCGCTCAGCAAGTGTTCAGGCGGCGCCGGCCGGGTGGCGGGTGCGGTGCTCGTCAGAGGGATGTGGTGGAGACCCAGCTCTTGCTGGGGCTTGCATTTCCTCATGAGGGACACCCCACGGTCGTCACCGATAACTTGCAATTGCAAACTGCAGAGCGGGAGCCTGGCCTGGGCAGAGGACGTGGGAGCGGAGACCCAGCGGTGGGGGGGAATCCACTGCCACATGGAGAGGGCAGGGAAAGGCATTCTCAGACTGGGGACGGCTTGTGCAAAGGCCCTGAGGCAGGGCGCCTTTGAGGCAACGCAGGACTTTCAGGGCAGCCCAAGCCAAGAGGGAGGGAGCGGTGCTGGATGGTCAAGGCTCAGCCAGAGCCCACAGGCCCTTCCCGGCCACGCGGAGATGTTCGGTCTTTGTCTGAGAACAACAGGGCCCTTGAAGGTTTTATATGGGGTGATGTCACCAGATCTGAGGGCCCTAGGGTCAGGCCTTGTTTCCTGGCAGCCCCAGCCCCATCGGGTAAGGAAGCCCCCAGGACATTTCTCCTGCAACATACAAACCAGACGCCACAGGCATGGGCTGCGTTTATGGGCTGTTGAAGCCTCAGACGTTGGCCATGAACTTGCGGTGGCCCTGTGGCCAGGACTGAGAGAGCACAGGCCTTGCAGGGTAGCCTTGGGGGGAGGGGGTTGGGATGCAGCACAGGTGCTCCAGGAGCAGCCGCAGGCCAGGGCGCCCAGTGCAGGGCCTGCTGGGAAGGCACAACGGCCGGTCTCATTGGGCAGGGCCACAAGTACTCACCCAGCTCCCGCACTGGGTCGAATAGGGCCCCCCAAATTCATGTCTACCTGGAGCCTCAGAATGTGAGCATTCTTGAAAATAGGGCCTTTGCAGACGCAATAAGCTGAGAGGAGGTCACGCTGGCGCAGGCAGGGACCCAAATCCAGTGACCAGTGTCCTTGTCAGAAGGCTGCGTGACGAGAGTCAGACAGAGACGGGGAGAAGGCAGAGGCTGGAGCGATGCAGCCACAGGCCGAGGAGTGCCGGCAGCGGCATCGGGCAGGAGCTGGGAGGGGCAGGAGGGAGCCTCCCCAGGGCCTTCAGAAGGAGCGTGGCCCTGAAGACGCCTTGACTTTGGACGTCCGGCCTCCAGAGCTGCCAGCGAACGGGGGTCTGCTGATGCGAGTCGCCCCGTCCGCTCTCGGTTGCTGCGGCCGCCCCTGGGCCCCGGCCACCGGGAGCTCTGGCTCCGCCGTGGGCGACCCTATGGTTACTGCGGTAAAGGGGCCTCTGGGTGGGGCTGGTTTCAGGGAACCTCCGTCCGCAGCCAGAAGGAGTGACCCCCACATCGTGCCTGCCAGCTGGCTCTCCCAGGAGCCCCCGCCGCCCTGCAGCACCGCCCTGTGGGGTCCAGTCCCACTGCAGAGAAAGCGGGGCAGTCACAGCCTTCGGGGACTCGCTGGCCCAGGGCTTCCCTCCGTGGTGTGGAGAGGGGCAGCAGACAGCGGGGGCTGCGGGGTGGGGGCGGCGCTGCGGGGAGGAAGAGGTTGTCCTTGTTGTTTGTTGAAACCCTGCACCAGCCGAAGGCGAGGCCAAGGACAGGGCCAAGGCATAACAAGTACCATTTCCTGCTCGCCTTCGTCCAGGCTGCAGCAGACACCGCTGCCCACGGCCCTCCCGCTGCCCACGGCCTCTGGCGCACACACCCTCTGACCTGAGGAGTGGGGAGGTGACCCGCAGCTCAGCCAGAAGCCAATGAGGACTGGGACAGCCAGGAGTCCAGGGGATAGACAGCCTTGGGACTCACCCAGGGGCCCAGCTGGAGCTGGGTCCCAGCATGCCAGCTGGTGGGATTGGAAGGGGTGGGGGGACAGATGGGCTGGGGGCTGGGGAGCACCCCCACTCCAGCCCTCTGGGCACAGAGCAGCTGCCTTTGGGGCCAAGAGACCCAGGTCTCCCCACAGCCGGTCCTTAGACAAGCTCACAGGAACGAACGCATTGCCTCAGTGACCCGGGGCCGACTCAGGGATGGACAACGCTGGTGACGCGGGGCGCCACCGAGTGCCCACAGAGTGGCCGGGGCTACAGGGATGGGGTGCGTGGGCAGGCGGTTTGGCGCCCAGGGAGAAACCCGCGGAAGTGGACGTCCACCTGACGCTGGGGGGGTGGTGCCGGCCTCCCGGAAGGGCAATGCGCTTTCGTCACCGACTCCCGGACCCCATCTCAGCGTCCCCTCGTCCGCACCTCTCTCAATCCACCCACTTCTGCCGTCTCTGCTGCCCCTGGCCGAGCTGAGGCCAGCACGGGCTCTTGTCCACCCTGTCTCCTGATCTCCAAGCACAGAGGAAAGACGGACAAGACGCGGGGAACACCTGTTTAAAGGCGAGGAAGAGCAGAGGCAGCTGAGACTGAAGGGCCCAGACCCTGCAGAGCAGGAAACTCATCTAGGCCAGGCGGACGGTTGTCGACCCTGCCTTTCCTGGAGACATCTGCCGCTGTGTAGGCTGTTCCGAGAGGCCGAGGGGCCGAGCCCAAAACCAAGCAGAAGTGGTAGCTGGACTTTCTTGGGAGTCTCCAGGGGCTGGGGGCACAACTCAGAGGTCGGGGCGACTGGGCTGTCCAGGACTGGACGGTCCAAATTCCAGGAGAGAGGACAGCGTGCGGAGGGACGAGTCCGATACTTTCTCCATCTGCCCTTTGTGAATCTTGCCGAGTCCCGAGCAGAACAAGCCCTGCAGAGAGCGGCTGCCAAGAGACCGAAAATCTAAACGGAACTTCCAGCAGATTTGTGGTCACCCGGGAAAAAGTATTCGCATTCAGGGACCACCAAGGGGGAGAGCCACCACCACCTCGGAAGGACCTCGGCAGGACCTCACAAGGCAGCGGGGTCCTAGGAACAGGGTAAATCAGAGGAAAATGTGCCTGAGAAAGACTGACCCAGTCTAGCACCAGTGCCAAACTGATCGGATGGAGGCTCTCTCTCCACTTCTAAATGCCTTCAGAAGCTAATGCAAACCCTCCCGAGGGGATTAAAACATTGTACAGAGGCTCTCCAAGTTTGTACACAATGTTCGAGAATCACTAAAATATTCCCAGACATGCCAGTAACTGGAACAAGAGAAAAAGCAGATAAAATAAACAGCCCACTGGCGATCCAAATGCTGGCGTTATCAGACGCAGACATGAATATTCCTGTGCTTCGTGTGGTCAAGGGAATAGGTGGCAAATGAAGAATTCCAGCCCAAAGCTGGAAGATGTGAAGGGGGAGGAGGGAGAAAATCTAGACACGAAAAATACAATAACTGAAAACGAGGATTCAATAGATGAGAGCAGAGCAATCTAGGCAGAAAAGGGAGTTAATTAACTACAAAATAACGGAGGAAGAAATATCTAGATGAAAGCCCAGAGTGACAAGAGAAGGAAAAATACAGAAAAGATGATCCAAAGGCCCAGGATTCAGTTCAACCATCCAACCCATGTATAATCGGAGTCCCGGGGGGGCAAGAGAAAGTAAACTAGACAGACGCAATATTTGAAAGAGGAACTTCTCAGAAGTTTCCAAATCTGATGAGAGACATCAAGATTTGAGAAGCCTGATGAACCCCCAAACTGCGCTGAGGCACCCCCCTAACCGCGCTGAGGCACCCCCCTAACCGCGCTGAGGCACCCCCCTAACCGCGCTGAGGCACCCCCCTAACCGCACTGAGGCACATCACAGCAACCAGAGGCGAAGCCTCACCGCAGCTGGAGAACACAGACACACAGCCTTCAGTGAAGCAGCCGGAGAGTGACAGGTGGCTTTTCAACACTACGATGCCGTCGGGAACCTAGAGGTCGGCACCCCTAACACGCTGGGAGAAAATGACCGCCCACCTAGAGTCACAGCCCTTATGAAACATCCTTCAGAAATGCAAACCAGACGTGGGGGCAAAGAGGCGAGCGGCCCCGTCCGAGGGACCGGGCCCCAGAGCCCCCCAGGGACGCGGGGGTTTCGGTCCGTGTGTTCCGGTCAGCGGTGGAGGCAGCAATGGTGACTCACACGAAAGAAATGTGGAAGGGCAATCCAAGGGTGAGCGATTAAAGAGGCAAACATCTTAAAGAATTACCAAAACAGAATCTGGCCGGACAGATACAGAACAGTGCCTCAGGGTCAAGGTGCTTACTCAGGGGTGCAAGCCCGATGGGACATTTGGCAGTCAAGCCAGGTGGTCCCCCACACGTGGGGGCTATCATACACAGTGAAATATCTCAACAGATGCAGAAAAGCTTTTGATAAACGTCGACACCCATTCGGGATTTTTAATGGAAGCCATCTGGGAATAGAGGAAATCTCTCTAACCTGATAAATGGTTTCCACGCAGCCTTCAGCAAACATAGCCCTTCGTAATGAAAGACTGAAACCCTCTTCCAAGGCCAGCCACATCCGCGCACGATGAAGCGGGCACAGTAAGTCAAGGCGAGGAAAAGTGCGAGGACCCGGGGAAAAGAAATAAAACTGTCAGCGTGTGCAGACGGCGTGGCGGGCGATGGCAGGCGATCCTGAGGAATCGCAGGTAATCTGTCGGAACCAACACGGGGAGCGAGCTTGCTGCCCCCAAGGTCGACAGGCCCAGAGCAATTGCATTTCTCTACCCCGCCCACAAATAAGCAGGAAACAGCCCTTGTAGAAATCACTGGCAATCGCATCCAAGACAGGACGCACCCAAGAATAGGCCTGAAGGAAGGCGTGCAGGGCGTCTACAGGGAAAACCAGAACGCAGAGGGGGAGAAGCGGATCAGGTCTTCAGAGGGGGCGACACATGCCTCCTTCCCAAATGACAAGGCTGACTGCCGGAAGGGCTTGGGACCCACAGACCGGCCGGCCTGCCCCTGAGTGCCTGTCTCAGTCCCAGCAGGCCTGTGCGCCTGTGCATTGATAAGCCGATCCTGATATATATTCAGGAATGAAACGGGCCTGTAATATTCAAAACAGTCTCAAGAAACAGGAGCAAAAAGGGAACTCACAGTCGGTACTGGATTCGAGACTCACCTTTAAGGCAATCGTACACATCCCTTCGAATGCGCAGGGCCAAGACCAGGAGGCCTGTGAGGGCCCGGAAGGTGGCAGCCTCAGGGGAGGGAGGGGGAGGGGCATTGTGACCCCAGGAAGAACGTGGGCTCAGAAGCCGCAGGTGTGGGGGCAGGGGCAGGTAGGGGGTGAGAAGAACGCCGGCGGTTCGCCCAGCAGCGGAGTTAGTGACCGCGCCGCGAGCTCTCTCTCTCTCTAATGCTCAGTGCAGCCTGCAAAGTGAGAGCTACCACCCATTGTCCAGGTGCTAACACCGAGGCCCAGAGAAATGAAGCCTTTTGCCCAAAGTCACGTGGGGCCGTGATTCATGCATAAATCAAACTCTCTAGCCTGTGCTTCTAGTAGCAGAGATGGGCCCAGGGGTGACCGGGGGGCACATGGACAGGGCTGTGTCCTAACAAAGCAGGACTCCTGGCGTGAGGGCAGGGTGTCTCCAGGGTGGGCTGTGGCTCTCTTGCCCCACCCCCGGCAGGCCTGTGGCTTCTGCCGTCCCCACATCTGGACCATGCACAGCCCAGATGTTGTCTGCTTACAGACAACACTGGGCACCCCAGCACGGAAGGGGTGGGGAGGGGGCGGTGGCTGATGCCAGGGCAGCCATCTTAAGTGCTGGCAAGCGAGTCCACTCTGCACTCTAAGAAGAAGTTCAGCTGATGCTCGAGATGCAAAATAAAAATTATCCTCAGCAAATCGGGTGTCTTTATTCACCCACCCAATTCCGGTCCTGCCAGACAAAGGCGGACCCAAATGCTGGCTCCAAACAATCTTCTGTCCCTGCAGGGGACAAAGGGGCAGCTGTTCATCTGGGAGCAGGGAGGGCTCAGCCCCAGGCCCCCGGCTGGGAGTGGGAACTGAAATCAGCAGCCAGCGGGCCGGGTCTACCCCGCCCTGGTTCCACCTAACGTGGCCCTGAGCAGGACAGGCCTCAGTGTCCTCTTCTATGAAAGCAGGGCGTCACCCCCTGACTCAAGGATTGACCAAGGACAGTAGACGTCTGCTCCTGGTGCCCGGCACACAGTAGGTGCTCCAGAAACAGAGGCGCTGAGCCTTCAGGGGCTGGTGGCGCTGAAGGGACTCTGGGCTGGAAGTCGCCTGCCCAAGTCACACACGAGGGGTTGGCGTTAGGGCCAAGTGTGGAACCCTGAGTCCCCCGTTCCCCCAGACTGCAGGGAGCCGAGCAGGAGCCTCCAGACTCTCTAAATTCTTGGGGAGCAAAGGGGGTCTCCAGCATCTCTCAGGCCCTATGAGGAGCCTCCGGGCCCTTTTTAGTAAGCAGCTGCCGGGTGAAGGGAACTGAGCCGGGGTGGGGGAGGGGGGTCTCTACAGGGCCGGTGGGGGCGGGGATCAGTGAGCCTATTACCAGGAAGGCCCCGGGAACAGGACCCTGCACTGTGGGGGCACTGCTCCCCAGTGTCGGAGGCATCTCTCAGGGACCAGAAGGCACAAATTGCCCCTGCTCTCCCACACCGAGGAAGCTATGTGGCCTCAGGCAAGCGTCAAGCTTTCTGAGTCTCAGTGCCCCCAGCAGGGACATGGCATCCGCACGGGGCGCCCTGTGTGGAATGGTGAGAGGCCGCCACCCGCAACTACCGCCGACGACGTGTTAGCTGCTGTTCCTGGTGTGTTGTTGTTACAGAGCTTCCGGCGAGAAGGAGTGCGGGAGACTAGACACGGGGGGAGCTCTGGGGTGGAGGAGTCCTGTTGGGATCTAGCCTCCCCCTCCGACTGGTGAGCGGAAGCTAGATCACAAGGACTGTGAAGAATGGTGGTGAGCTCCCCGTCACCAAAGGTGTGCAAGCCTTGGTGCTGGGTGCAGGCACAGGCCTCTGGGCCGGGTTTCTCCCTCTGAGAATGGGATGCTGCAGGCTGTTGTGGGGACTGAGTGTGTTCCTCTGAGCAAGGGACCCAGCTAGGGTTACTGTCACACACATGGAGGGCGGGGAAGGACGGTGGCTAGGACCTCACACTGCACAGGGCCCGCTCCGAAGCCAGGCCAGTGGCGCAGCAGCGGGCTGGGGGTGGGGTGCGGATGCTCACTTCCCAGCGCATTAGTCTCCTTCTCCATCGCAATTATCATTCCTAGACCGCAGGGCGGCTTGATGGAGTGGAAAAAATCCATTAAGGTTTTTAAAGCAAAGCTCAAGACATAATCACCTCATTGTCAAGGTCTTAACTGCTGCTCTGGGCTGCCCTTCCCCCACCCACAAGGGGCCTGACTCAGGTGGGCGCCGAGCTTCTCAGGGAAGCCAGGTGAGCCAGGTCCCTGCTGCCAACTTCCGGTGGTCCATGACAGGCTCCAAACAGCCCAAATTATGTCCCCAAAGATGCCTTTCCCCATCTTTCTGCCACAGACCGAGCTGGCCTCTCCCGGCTTACCCGTCTCCCCCAGAGTCCCGTTTAGAAAGTAGGAGTCTGATCTTGCTTTCTCTGGCCTACCGCCTCCAGTGGCTCCCCAGCGCCCTCCGCCCACCGCCAGCTGGCGACGCCCAGTCTGAGTGCAGCACCCCATGGGCGGCCTCGACTGGAGCCCCGCTCCACCACTTCCCAGCAGGGCACCTAACCTCCCAGAACCCAGGTCCTCATCTGTAAATGATGTAAAAGTACCAGTGGGGGGGGCAGGGCTGCCCAGACAATAATGAGACAACACAGAGGGGGGTTCACGCGGCACCCGGTGTGATGTCAGCCTCACGATGTCTCCTCCTGCCCACCCCACCTTCAACGCTCTCCCTGCTCAGCCTTGCTGTGCACTGGCTGTGCCTCATTCCTGGCCTGGCTGGCTCGCCAGGCACAGTTCAGGGAGCCCTCTTCCAGGAAGCCCTCCGGGATTACCAGGAGTAGCCCTGAGCTTCCACACAGTTTTCCTTCCTCTGTGCAGAGGATGCACCCCTCAAGTTCAGGACCCATCTCTGCGTCCCCAGCACCCAACACAGGCCCAGACGCAAAGGGGTGTCCTTGAGGGCTGGTTGATCTGACACGGCATCTGGAAGCTTCTAACACAGCTCTGAGCACGTCCAAACCCTTGATGGCCTTTGGGCCTGCCCCTGGTCTGGCATTCAAGTCCCTCCGATGTTGACACTAAGGCTTGGTCCGCCTCCTTCTTGCCTCAGGCCTTCTTTGCACATGTTGTTCCCTCAGTCTGGAATGTTCTCCCTCCCCTTCCCCAGCCTCTCCCCCTGTTAACTGCCATCCACATGAGACAGGAGACAGAAGTTAGCAGAACCGCTGACAAGTGGGCTGAGGAACCAGCAGCGGATCTCACAGGCTGATCAGCCGGCAGGCCCACCTCTACCCTGGATCAGAGGGAGGCAGCTTCCGGCAGGAAACCCCTGCGGTGGCTGCAGTCAGCGACCACGAGGACTGGCTGGCACCAGAGCAGTCCCAGGTGGGGGAAGCACTGAGCAGAGACTGAACCCACAGCTCATCATGCCGTGGTTACCACGAAAACTGACACCAGAAGGAGAAGGGTGGCCCGGGGTGGGGGGACGAACGCCACGACGCTTCCAGAACAGGCCGTATTAGGACGAGACCCCCCCACCCCAACCAGAAGGCAGAGCCAGAATCTGACACCACACAGGTCAGCAACAACTCCTCCTTGGAAACAGACAAAAGCCCAAGAACCGACTGAGCATGTGCACAGCTCTCTCCTGAGCTCCCCCAAGTCCACTGGGACGTGCACGTTCGATTCTGTCAGGGCGGGGCCTGAGGGACCTGCAACCGGCGGAGCGTGGGGCGCCGGCCCTGACCCGGTCTCCAGCTGCCCGCCGCCGGCCTCCTCGTCTCTCCCTGAATAGCAGTTGCTCAGCTCTCGACTAGTTCTTGAATTCTTTCCTGAGCGAGTCTAGAGCCGGGAGGCCCTGGATCTGCCCGGGGGGCAGCGCCAGCCCCCCACCTGGAACCTGTCGGGTGACACAGCCTCTCTGCCCCAGCTGAGAGGAGCCTCCCTCCTTCCTTCGGCGGTGGTGGCCGCGGCGGCGTGGGGTGAGGGAGCAGAGCACACAGGCCCTCACAGCAGTTTGGATTCTGGTCTGCGTGTGTGGCGTGACGAGTGACCAGGGCCCTCGGGAGAATCTTCAGCGGGAGGCAACCACGTGGGCAGGCTTGGGAAGTTGGACTCCGGCACCCAGCAGGTGCATTTTATCAGAGAGCCCGACCAGCCTTCCCAAGAAGGACAGGCAGACAGATGGGAGACTCGAGGCCCGCGCGAATGTTCAGAGGGCCGAGGGAAGGCAGGCAGGCTGTTCTGCCCGCGGCGTCGCGGGGAAGGGCGGCCGGGCTGGGAGAGCGGCCTCGTCCGTCATTCAAAAGTGCTCTTGATTGAAACCAGAAGAGTAAAAGGAGGAATTCAAACCCAGCCAATCCATCCCTTTGCCTGGATGAGTTGCCTGGAGGGGAATGATTTTCATTAATACCATCAGCTTATCTCAAACTTGATTGTAATTACTCTCCAGCCTGCATTCCCCTCCTCGGAGTGATGCTGAGTGGAACCTACATTAATCACATCAACGGATCGCGCCTGAATGCTGATGGCCCACACCCGGCCACTGGAGAGGCCCGAGGGGCAGGACATCCATATGGATGAGGAATGAATGGATGTGATGCGGCCCCCTGCGGCCGCCAGCCTCCCCTCTCGTTCACGGGGTCTGTTCTCATTTATCACCTGTTGGGCCCTCCGACAGCTCCTGGTGGCAGGAAAATTGTTTTCAGTTTCAGATGAGCCGGAGCCTCAGAAAGGTCCGAGGGCTTCCCGAGGCTCACAGAGCAGGTTGGAAGTCAATTTAAAACCAGCCTGCCGGCCCTTCTCTCTCCTCGGCATTCCGATCACCCCGGGAAATCGGGTGGATAGGCCTGGGCGGGGAAGGAAGAACCGGGCAGGGAGAGCTGGGCGGGAGGAAGTGGGAGGCAGGCCGCCTGGCCCTACCACTCGGGGTCCTGAGCGCTGGCCAACGCCTGTCCCCCTCCTGTAGATGGCATTCCTGTCACTCTCCCCGCTGCACTCTGAGTGACTTCTGAAATGTAGATGTGACTGTGGCACTCGGGGCTCTGAGCCCCAGCTTCCTGGCGCATCTGCCTGTTCTCCAGCCCCTTCCTGTCCCGCCTGCCTCCCCCTGCCCCTGCCCTGCCCTGCAGCAATCCCTGATCTTTGTGCTCCCCAAACCCACTGCTCAGGGGCACCCTCCCCAGCTTGCAGCTGCTCCTCGACCCCTCACCTTGCCCTTCCGTGGGTCTCAGGCACACGTGGTCTCTACGTGGCTTCAGTTACTTAGGTTTGTGCCATTGACAAGGTTGGAGGCCGACAGGTGGCTCCAGCCCTGTGGCCGCTCTGCCACTTGCCTGCCACTTCGGGCACCGTGTTTGCCTCTTGAGGCCTCAGTTTCTCATCTGTAAAGTGGGCTGGTAAGAGCACCTAACCCGAGAGGGTGGAAGAACTCGGGGAGGGGAGTGGAGGGCCCATCACAGGGCTCAGGCACTCCTCGCGCGCTCCCCGCCTCCCCCCGCACCCCGTCCCGGCGGCTCCCTGGGTATTTTCCACGAGGAGCTGGTTGTCCCCGCAGAGCTCCCAGACCCGAGAGCAGGGACTTTCCTTCCTGTCTGTGAGGCGTGCTCCGAGCCCCATGCACAGCAGCGGCTCAGCAGCAGAGCAGGCTAGCCCACGCCTTGTGCCTTCCAAGACCTGGCCGCCCTGCACAGGAGACACCCCCAGGACTCATGGGCAGCCGCCTCTGGACCCGGTGCTGAGTGACATCACAGGTCACCCTGAGGGAGGCACCCCCCCTCTGGAGCCCAGAGAGCAGACAGCAAACCCTCCGGGGAGCCAGTGAGGCAGCTGACAGGTCCACACCCCCAGATAAGAAATAAATACGGCGAGCCACGCCCACCCGAGCTGCCAGGGAGTGGGTGAGCCTCTCCCGTCTGACAGATGGCTGGGTCCCTCGGGTAAGCCACCTGGGGAGAAAAGCAATGCTTCAGAGTCACGTTAGGGGAAAGAAACAGAAATACTGTGAATCCTAAATCCACCCCACCAGGAAGAATGGCCAGGGTGGCCCGCTGGCCTGGGCTTCCTGCCCAAACTGCGCCCCGGGCCTCCTCCGCAGGTCGTACGGAGAGAATGCCCCAGCTGTGCGGGCAGAGGAGGGAAGGGGCCCCCGGGGCTCCGCTGCAGGTCCCACGGCTTCGGGCCGCAGAGACCGGGCAGAGCAATCCCCAGTCAGAGGCAGCAGGGAGCACAGGCCTCCCCAGTGGGGCCCAGAGAAGCCCGAACTGGCACAGAAGGTGGGACTGGTCCCACCTCTCTTGTTAACCAGCATTGCGGGTGGCCGTGACCTTTGATTCCCCTGGCCAGGGGCCAGGGCGCCTGGGTGGGTCCTGCCGGGGTGCTGAGTGGTTAGAGAGAAGGAAAGCAACAAGGGAGTGTGACTGGGATGCTCAGAGTACTACGAAGATGGCTAAAATCAACAAACAACTATGCATGAGGCCGAATAACCCCTCGGCCGCACCCAGAGGTCAGGCTGCTTCTCTGCAGACAAGCGAGAGAACCTCCGGACCGGGAGACGGAAGCGGGCGAATGACTGAGGGACATTTGATCTCGAGGTTCAGTAGCACCTGCGAGCGGCTCTCGGGAGGGCAAGGTACGGCACGGAAGAGAAACATGAGCTCCAAAAATCATGGAAGTGTCATTCCCCGCGTGCTGCGGCAAGATCCACGGTTACAGCTGGCAGGTGCCTGGTAGGTACGGAGCATGACTGATGACGGAAAAACACCCACACCTGGCGGAACTCAGGACGGCCACAGAAAGAGAAAAACCCTGGGAACTCACACTGGAAAAAGCGGTTTGCAGATCAGGGGACTGGCGTCAGACCCGCATCAGATTTCTCCCGACCGGCTCTGGGAGCTGGAGGACAATGGAGCAAGGTCGGCGAAGTTCGGAAGGCAGAGGGCTGAACGGGGTCCCGCTCCCGGCTGAGCTGTGCACAATGGTGAGGGAAAGCAGACCCCTCTGTTGAGGAGGAAGGCAGCTGGCTCACCCCCAGCCCTGCGGGCATGCACGAATCCAGGCTGCATGCACACACACACACACAAACACACACACAAACACACACACACACACACACACACACACACACACACACACGAATCCAGGCTGCGTGCGCACCTGAGTCCAGGAGAGCTGCACCTTCAAACCAGGCCCAGGGAAGGCAGTGCGGATCGGGGCAGGGCTGAAGCAGCGAGCCCCAGAGCCGGGCGAGCCTCGTGCTGCGGCTCAGCGCTACACGGTTTCCCGCCCCAGGGCCTGTGGTCAAGGGTTGGGCTCAGGCTTCCCGATCAGCTGGTGCAATCACACTTTCTGGCCCCTCAGGGATACTATTCGCACGATGCTCACTCACGTCACAGGCCCCCTTCACTAATCCCCAATGCGTAGACGTGGTCCATTGCCAAAGCCAGAGGGAACAGTCATTGGCTGTCCCACCTGGAGCAGAGCCGCCCTTGACCTGCACAGTGGAGCAGACCCATCGGAGGGGCAGCAGGGGGAAGGGGAGGGACCATGGGCGGTGCCCTCCACGCTGGCCGGAGTCGGCATATGGAGAGGCGGGCATCTCTGCTCGCTGGTTCAGCCGGCTCCTTCTGCCCTGCACCCACCGCAGACCGCAGGCCACAGCCCTGGGGCCATGGCCATGGTCAAGGGTGAAATGGTTGTTCCTCCCACGGCAGTGTCAGAGGAGACCCACCAATGCAGGAAAGAAACACCAGGGCAGCCAAGAGCAACCAGGAGAAGAGCATCTCTCTGGGAGGGAACCCCAGAATGGGCTCACGGGGGAGGCCCCGAGGGAGGGATCTTAAAGCTCAGAGTGAGTGGCCAGAGGAAGCCAGCAGGGAACAGACTCCTGTCCAGGGAGCAGCCAGCATGGGGCCAGGGAGGCTGGGTGGGCGGGGCCTCAGAAGGCTGCAGGGTGAGCTCCAGGGCACCGTGCTCTGGAGGCCACAACAGGGCCTGGACCTGACCCTGGCCAGCCCTGGCCTGGTGGGCTGCCCCCGGTTAGCGGGAGCAGATGGCCAGTGGTCTCTGCTGTAAGTCACGGGTTGGTGGGAGCCTTGCTGAGAAGAAAATACCCACCGGGAGGCGAAGGGGCGCAGGAGAGAGGGGATGAGTGTGGGCGAGCGGAGCCTGGCATTTCAGAGCGGGAGCCAGCAGACATTGTGTGGAGTCGATAAGACAGAGGCGGAAGTGTATTATTTAAAGTTATAAAAGGAACGCAGAGCTGAAAGCAAAAACAGAGAACAGCCGGGGAGCAGCCGTGGCTCACGGGAGAGGGTGTGGGAGGGGGCTGGGAGCGGAGCTGGCTTTTACTCTGCATTTTACACGTTTCTGTGACATTTACGTGTGCATCACACATACCAGTGCCTATGCAACTTGTGAAATTACAAGGGGGGTGGGGCGGGGAGAGAGAAAGAAGTGGCAGGACTTCCTTCCAGAGCCCGGTGACAGCTGAACACCAGAGGGAGAGACGGGGTCCTGGTGGGTGCTGCGCAGGAAGGCCGACTGGGTGGTCTGGGAGGCCCCCCTGGAGGTGGCGCTGGAGGTGAGCCTAGAGGATGAGGAGGCGCTGGTCCTGGAAGTTGAGGGGCGGGGGGTGGGGGTGGGGGAGGGTGATGAGTCAGGGAGAGGAGCAGAGGGAACAACGCAGGGTCTGGACAGGACACGGGGCACGCAGAGCCCTTGAGGATGCCGGCCCAAGGCCCTGGAGGAGGGGGTGCAGCTGAGCAGGCAGAAGGGGCTCCCTCAGGTCCCGAGCTGGGGCTTGACCCTGGGCTGAGGGCCGTTTGAGGGCAATCAGTCCCGTGTCACTTGTGGAATTCAGAACAACCACACAGCAGCGGATGCCAGTGAACACTCAGTCTGCACCCCGTGCTGAGCACTGAACGTGGGTTATTTTATTTACTCCTCTTGCAAACCTGCATAATTGTGCCCATTTTAGAGATGAGGAAACCGAAGATCAGAAAGGTTGGAATTAGCTCGCCCACAGCGGGACAGCTGGGGGATGGCAGAGCTGGGGCTTGAACCCAGGCCGCCCAATTCCTGCCCTGCGGCCCCACCTCCTGCAGGTGGGCGGGGCCGTCCCCTAGGGTCCCTGCACGGAGGCCTCTGTGCACAGACGGGAGCCCCGCCCCTGCAAAGAGGCTCCCGGACTTGGACCGGCCGCATCCAGAGAGTCCCCTGGAGTTTGAAATCAATCCAGTTACAGATACTTGAAAAAACCGTCAGAACTCCGAAGGCTTCTGACTACAGACACGGAGCCTCACAGAGCAACACAGAGATGAGCCTCTAAAATCTCCGGGGCCGCCTGAGGCTCTTTGAGGGAAGACTCAGCCCCCCAGGCTCACTGAGGCTGGGGGGGAAATGAGCCAAGCCCTTGTGGGGTAGGAAAGCCCACCAGCTCCCTGGGTCCCTGACTGCGCAGGGCCAGCCAGGCGCCTGCAGCCCCCACCCCCACCCCCACACACCTGGAGGGGCTTCTCCACCTCGAGGGCAGAAAACACGCCACTTGCCAGCACCGCATGTAAATGCCACGGAGGCCCAGCCTTGGGGCAAAAATAACACTGATGGGTCCGAGGCCTGCATCTGCACCCCCTGCCTTTGCTGTGTGACCTTTAGCAAGTCACTCTGCCTCTCTGAGCCTCGGTCTCCTCTGCTGTGAAGCGAGAATGACATAGAAGATCGTCTTCGGAGTGCTGTCGAGACGGGCGTACCTGAGAGTCTGTGGGGAGCTGCGTGCTCAGGTGACTGGGGACCACGTGGGACCGCCCCCAGCCTCATGGTCTCACTTCAGTTTCTAGTGATCCACCAGTCTCACCCCTGCCCTGAGCCCTTTGCACATGCTGTTCCCTCTCCCTGGGATGCTGTTCCCGGCGTCCGCTGGTCAAAGCCAGCGGGTCCCAGCTTGCCCGTCACCCCCTCAGCAAGGGGGCTCCTCGCCCTCCCGTCTGTGCTGTGAGATCGTTGCCCTTTGCTGCGGGGCCAGGCCGGCCGACACCCCCACCCCCTGGCTGGAGTGCAGCACCTCCTGACGTCGGCGTTCTCCGAGCCGCCACTGTTCACGGGGCCCCCGACCGCTCTCACTCCCTTGACCATCCGGCGAACAGACCAGGCCCCTCAAAGTTCGGAGAGCTTGAGTCACTCGTCTGCGGTCACACAGCCACTATGTGCCAGAGCGGGGACGTCCACTGGACTCCATCAGGCTACAAAGCCTGAGTTCGCTCCCCCACACCCCACCTGAGAGCCACCCTAAACTGACTGGTGACTGAGCTGGCACCTTTGCGGGTGACCCCTGGGTCCCCTCAGCCCTGCGCACCCTGTGCCTCGGCTCTGGGTGGCAGGTCCTGGAAGAGCGCGAGTCTGAGAAGTGACGAGTGGCGAGGTCGCTGCCCTTCTCAGCAGCGGGCGGCGTTCACGCGGAGGCACAGAGAGGCTCAACTGGCCTCTAGTCTTCCATCACTGGGACCCACCATCTCCGTCTCCGCGGAACTCACCGGCAGGCGGGCGCAGGAATTCGGGAGCAGCAGCTCCTGATCCGGGAGAGATCACGGGGCCTGGGAGCTGCACCTGGAGGGCAGCTTGGCTCTGAGGCACAGGCTCAAAGGGCGGCTGCAAGACCAGGGCCCTGGCGCTCGGGCAGGGACGGGGGGAGGGGTGTTCAACCTCTGTGCTCCCAGCCAGGAGCAGGGCGAGGGGGCTCAATTGTGTGGTCAGCTGGCCGATGGACAGTCTGGCTGACAGATCCCTTTCTCTGTCTGCCACCCCCCGCCCCCGCCCGTGGCGGCTGGGCCGTCTCTCCTGCACGTGGGTCCCCGCTCCCTGTTCTGCACGCGCTCCCTCCACTCCACGCACGATCGGACCTTCCTACCGCAGGCGCTGGCCCACGCAGGCTCTCTCCCCCTTTCTCCTTCTCCTGCCCTCTGTCTCTCAGCGTGGTCCCCGATTCCGGGGTCCCAGCGGGGAGAGGTCAGTGGGCAGAGTCGGCGGTCTCCCGGGCCAGGGGGAGGCAGGGAGTGTCCCCATGTTGCTGCAGCGCTGCTGTGTCACAGTAACGGTGGTCACCATTGGGAAGCACTTGTTCAGCCACCGTCCCCACGCCCACGCTCACAGGGTCCCGTCTCAGGACAGAGAGAGGCACGTGTCCTCCCTGGGGCCACTGTCACTAGTGCCTTCCTGAAAGTCTGCACAGGCCCAGTGGGGAAGAGGGAGGAAGTCAGGAAGGCTGCATGGAGGAGGTGATGTTTGAGCAAGGAGCCTCCAAACCAAGCGAACGGCATCGAGGCACAGGGCCAGCTGCAGAGGGGGCACATGCGCTGAGGCTGGTGTGGAGAGGGATACGGAGGGAAAGATGTGGGCGTGGCATTTAGCGACAGACGGGGAGGGAGAAGGACTGAGACGTGCCGGTAGAGGACCACAGTTAGGTGGCTCCTTCCTGCTGTCACCAGTACTACCATCCCCTGGGGGTGACAAGACCCCAAGGCAACCCCGGGGGTGGGGGTGGGGCTCGGGCCAGAAAGCACAGGTTCCGGGCATTGAGTGCCTCCCGCCGCCCAGTCGATGGGATTAGCGTGAGCGACAAGGAGGACTCCGGCCTCCACAGAGAGGACAGCAGGGGGAAAGAACCAATTAACCCCATGGGCTGGCTTTGCTGTATATTCTGAGAGAGAGAAAATTCCCCACTCATCCGCTTTTTAAATTAAGCGTGGAAAACACTAACACATTTAAATGGCTGAAGAGGACACTCGATCTTCGCGTCAGGGCCACGCAAGGCTGAGAGAGAGAAGGCGGGGACAGGGGTCTGCAGAAAGACAGACGGACGTGGGAGAAATGGGGACGCTCCAGAGGGAGGGGGCCGAGGGCACACAGCCCGGACCCCGCACGCACAGGAGCCCACCCTGGTGTCCAGGCCTTTCTCTCCCCGGCCCGCCCTGCCCGGGCCGGGAGAGACGCCTCCGGTCGCTGCCTCCCGCACAGGGTCCGCCTCCCTAGCTGTCCGCTCTGCCCGGCCCTCGACATCCCGGGAGGCGAGGGAGTGTTTAACGTGGACAAATAACCCCTCTCTCCTCAGTGTTTTGAACGGCTGGTATTTAAATGCCTTTGTAGCTTAAGGGCACCAGGGCTGTGTAGTCTTTATTTTTTTGGATTAATGTGAACAAGAGTGTTTGTGCGTGACCTTTAAGCCGCTGCTTCCTCTTCACCCTGCTGGGTCGCTCATTCTCCAGAGCCGGCCGGCCCCCAAGCGCCGCCGTCAGTGATGACAGAGCAGGACTATCACAATTCAAGTCACGAGGCCAGAGGTTCCCAGGTACCATTTCTGTTACAGCCAGTGTCGGGGGGCTTTTCGGAGCTCACCGCCCGGAGGGGGACTCTCCTTGGGCAGGTCGGAGAGGGAGGGCAGTTTGCTCAGCCAGAGGGCGCAGGTCAGGGCAGACAAAGGATGGTCCTGCTCAGCCCGGGCACTGCCCCCTCCCAGGATGCTCTCTGCCGCCTCCTCCGCTGCTGAGGCCCTTTCTGGGACCACCTCCCCCGTGAAGATGCTTGCGTCCCCCAGGGTCACACCCGTGCTCCCCCAGCTTAGCTCCATTTCTCTCACTGGGTCCCCTGGGCTGGGAGGAATGCCATCACCTGGTGCTGATTTCCTCTCTTGACCCTGAACTTGACCTAATCTCAGTGATACTTGCATCAGGACCATGTGGTCCAGAGAACCGCGGGCAACCAGCCTCCTGGAGCCCCCAGGCTGGAGGGGCCGGCATGTGAATAAACCAGAGAGCACCAGGCGGGCGCACGTGGACGTGGAACGTGGGGTCCCTCGTCCCAGTTCCTTGCCCGCCCTCCACCCAGGGACCTCGCAGCGCCCCCAGGAGAGCAGGTAGAATCTGCACCCTCACCCTCTCCACTCAAGGGTAGAGGGTGGCCAGGCGGTGTGAGCCCCACTTGAACGAGCCCCAGCAGTGTGGCGTGGCCTCTTCTGCCACAACCCAGGGCCCCAGAACGAGAGTGCGGAGCAGACGCCAGGGACCGCCTCCAGCGCAGCGGCACCGACGCAGCCCAGCCAGACCCGGCCCAGACCAGCCACTCCCCAGACCCAGGAGCGCGAACAGTTGGCTCGTTACCGGGAGCTGCGGAGAGTGGGGACTGTTTGTCACCAGCATTGTTGCAGCCAGAGCCACCAATACCGGGACAGGTGTCTGGGTCAGGAGCAGGGAGGGAACCCCGGGACGGAGGCAGCCCTCCCACCTGGGCCCGGTAGTCGAGGGGACGTGGCCAAACGGTAAGCCCGCAGAGCACCCGAGGGGAAGCGTTTCAGCAGGGCCTGGGTGCCGGCCGGGGAGACAGGGCTTCCGGGTGCCCAGAGCTTCGGCGCTGCAGGCGGGAGGCCTGCCGGTGTGGCCGCAGCCACCGCGGGGCTCGAGGACAGCCTCTGCCGCCATCCCTATCAGCGGTTCCCCTTTCCTCGGTGTCCGCCACCTGCGGGCAACCGCAGGCGGAAACGATTAAACGGAAAATTCCAGAAATAAACAATTCATGAGTTTTAAATGGAACACCGTTCTGAGTAACGGGATGAAATCTCAAGCCATCCCGCTGTGTCCCGCCCGGAGCAGGAAGCCTCCTGGTGTCCAGCATCTCCACGCTGCAGACACCCCCACCCTCTGGGCACACAGCAGCAGCCACCGAGGTTCCCTGCTGGGCGGGGGCGGGGTCCCGCTGCCTGTCCTCAGGTCATCCTCACTTTACTAAATAACGGCCCCCAGCAGGAGAGCCGCTCAGCTGGCAGTTCGGAGACGCACGGGAAGGGCGTTGGGAGGTATTTGCAGGAAGGTCGCACTCAGTCTGAGACTCCGTGGCGGCCACCGGCCTGTCTCCACCAGGGCCTTCCCCACGGTGCCCTCCTGCCTCCAGCCACAGGCCGCGGCTGGACACCGCACAGCCCCTGCATTCCCGCTGAGCCATCACGGCCGCAGGACTTGGGTGGCAGAGGCCAGCTCACACTCAGGACTCCCAGAATCATCCCGATGAACCTCACTCCCTTCCGTGTGCCCAGGGAAGGTTCACAGCATGGGGGGTGGAGACTGGTCTGTCCGCAGGTCCTGTCAGCCTCAGCGACCCTCCCGGGGGGAGTGGAGGGAGCCCGCAGGCCTTCCCCGAGCCCCCGCCACCCCCGGATCCCCGCCTCCCCAATCCTGGGCACCAATCACCGGACTCTAGGGGACTAGCCAGCCCAGGATGAGGCACAGAATCCACTGCAGCAGGAAGTCAGGTTAGACGGCCCCTCCCTCAGAGCACGGGGAGGGGGTTGGGGGACTCCCAGGACGGGCCCCTTGTGCCAGCACCGCACCCTGGGCACCGCCCCCCCCAAAAACGGTCCTTTTGTGAGCCTTGAAGCAAGCTGCTGATCAGTGCAGACCCGCCCAGAGCAGTGTGTCTCCCGTGGCGCTCCCCCCACCTTTCCAGGGAATCTCCCCACACAGAGCCCCGAGCGGTAGGCTGGCCGCCACCTCTGTCTGGGCAGGACCTCAGCCCCCACCGCCCCGGAGGGCAATGGGGGGCATTTCTCCCCCGAGGGCCAGGCCTCCCAAACTTTGCAGTCTGACTCCGGCAAACCCGTTAGCCGGCAGCCAGCTCCTAACTAAGCCAGCCAGACGGACACGGGCGGCAGCCGATCAGAGCAGGAGGGGCGAGCTGGTCCCCCGCCCCCAGGCTGGGGCGCCGAGTGGGAGGGCAGCGGGGTCGAGCCCCCACCAGAGGAGAGCCTGTGGCTGCATCAGGGCTCCGTGGGGTTGGGGAACACAAGGCCCCCCCACCAGAGCCCTCTCCCACCCCCAGGCCCACGGCCTCTCCTCCTTCAGGGGAGCAGAGACTGCGGAGCACGAGGAGACACCCCCCTACCTGTGCTGAGGCTTGCCGCCGCTGTGAAAGTAACTCCAGTGTCCCAGGAGCCTTCCCCCGGCCCCTTCCCGAGGTACAGCCCCAGCCACACTCTGTGGAGCGTGCCCCAGGCTGAGGCACGTGTGGTGTGCATGGGCGTGAGTGTGCATGGATGTGGGCGGGTGGGGTGCCCCCGGGAGCTGGGGATCAAATATTCCTGGCTGCCACCTGCCAGCAGCCTACCCCAGGGGCCAGCTGCCCGAGAGGGGGGCGCCCCGGCCAGGACAGGCCAGCCGTCGGCTGCCGGGAGCGCCAGGCGGCAGCGCTTGCTCACCAGGCCCCCCCCTGTAGCTCCCGGGCTGAGCTGAGTGGTTTATTTTTAGAGCTCGGCCCTTCCCTAGGCGCCAGGATCCCGGCTGAGATTTCCAGGGGCTCACACCAGCCCAGTCCTGGGAATGTTCTGGAAGACAGAGACAGAGACACGTAAAGGATGCTGTCCTCGGTGTTCCCGTCTCCAAGACCCCTGGCCGGGACAGCCTCTGCCACGGCGCCTGGGATTCCGTGGGGCCCAGTGCATCCCCCCCTCGGGGTGCCCCAGTTTGCTCATCTGGACCCTGAAAGGGGCCACATGGCCCACCTGTCCAGGGCGGGGCTGGGGTCCGAGACGGGGCTGGAAGAGGAGGAGCCATCGCTGTCCACCAGTGCTTCTCCCCAACTGGACTGAGGTCACGGGAGGGCGGGGACCCCCTGGACATGATCACCATGATAACGCCTAGGGCATCTATCCCACAGTCGGCGCCCAGCAAACATTGGTGAGGGGACCAGCGCGGTCCCCAATTCCCTGTTAGTCTCTGAATCACCTGCAAGGTCACGGTGAATGCCCGTGGGACGGGTGGGGAGCCCGAGGGGCCAGCTCCCTCTCACCCCACCCCCCATGCTGCCTTCTGGTCAGACAGCCAGCCCTGGTCTGCAGCCCTTTTCTAGACTCTGAGCCGCGTGGGTCCCCACCGCTGTGCCCACTCATCCCGCGGCTCACGTGCTGTGAGCCAGGCACTCCGTAAACATTGTCACCCTGCAGACAGGACGGCCACGGATGCAATGTGGGACTCAGCCACGGGACCTCCCGCCTTCGGGAGCTCTCTGGCCCCAAGGACAGGACTTGCCGGGTCCTGGCCACCTGCACTGGGGAGGGCTCCCTCACCTCCCCCCTCACCGTCTGAGCCTCGCCCTCCCTCCCGTCAAGCCCGAGTGGAGCTCGCTGTGAGGGCAGAGGGAGGGCGCCAGGCACAGTAGGAGACAGTGTGTGCTCATCAGCTCTGACTGGCTGGCCTGCAGGGAGAGACGGGCGCTCCACGCTGTGTCTGCTGACAGCGGCCCAGCCCACAGAGCGGCTGCGGCCTCGGGGGCGGAGCAGGTGCAGCCCCTACACGACACAGGGGCCCAGGGGTCCCGCCCACTGCCCTCCTTGCGGACTTGTCCCCTGGCCTGGGACGTCCCCCTCCCTTCTGCAGCCTCTGTATTTGAGGGCCTGGCTGCTTGGTCCCCCAGCATCCCCCTGCTCTGTGCTCTTCTCCAGGGGAACCAGAGGCAGGGAGCCTCCATGCTGTGAGTGGCTGCAGCCCTCAGGGTGTCCCCCCACTTGGACAGATGCAAGGCCACCCCAGGGCATGCTCCAGGCCCAGGGCTGCTCGGAGGCAGGGAAGGGGGTCCGCTGTCACTCCTCAGCCAGGTCTGCACCTGAGGGAGCTACCCAGGCCCGGCCAGCGGTCCCTCCTAGACCTGTGCTGCAGAAGCGCCACCAAGGTGGGGGGACGTCTGTCTTCACTGTGCTCTGAAACAGCCACCCGCCACCCGCCACCTGCCACCTGCCACGTCTGCCTCCCCTGCCAGGAGCCTTCCGAGCAGGGCTCCCTGCCTCTCCGGGAGCCTCAGACTCCTCGGGGCCTGCCCAGGAGCTTCTGTGCTCTGTGTCCCCGTCCCTGCCGTCAAGGTAGGAGCTCCCTGCGGCAGGAACCCTGTGTCCACAGGGCCCAGGGCCCTTACTCGCTGGTCAAGTGACCAACTCGGTCAGCTGGGCTGTGCGCACGGTGTCGCGCTGTGCGGCCATTTCACCCCGGTTTCTGAGTGAGAGCTGACATCCTGGTCCAGTGCCACCATCTGATGCTAAGGGAATAGACTGCATGCTGACCACGGAAAGATGCCAACTGTGCGGACCGTGGACACTGGGAGTGACCGCACGGGGAGGAGGGGTGCCCCCCGGAGCCAGCAGAGTCTGCCTCTGCAAGGGGGTCCCGGCTTCCCGTGGGCGAGCGTGAGGCCCCCGCACGCCGGCCGTGACGGGGACTGTTTGGCGGAAGGATGGATGAGCTCGTTTATCCGTCCTTGTTCGTTCTTGCAGTCGGCAAACACTGCTGAACACCCACTGCGTGCCAGGCGCTCGGCGCCGGGTCCCGGGAGAACCAGAGGGCAGAGGGTGCCGCTCTCCTGAGCTCGCCTCAAACAATGCAGACGGCAGGTGACGGCAGACACAGGAGCGCAAGGACGGAGCTGAGTCAGGCACACGGGGGTGGGGGGTGGGCGGGGGCCAGCAAGTGTCCCGGAGGGAGGCCGTGAGCGCAGAGCCCAGAAGCGCGACGGGATGAGGGAACTGACTGAGCCTGAAGGGCCTCCCCTAAAAGGACTTGTGCCCCTGTCACAGGGAGGCGCTCCCCGTGTGGGCCGCCACTCCCTGAGGCCAGAGACCCCGCCTGCTCCCAGGACTCGGGCTGAATCCGGGGGTCTGTGCTGTGCGCTGAGCCGCTGTGGAGCCAGGGGGACGGTCGCCCTCCAGGGGCAGAACCCAGAGCACCGCCCACCGTGAGCCCTGCCTGTCCCGGATTTGGGCCCGGTGGGCTGCTGCCTTCTCCCCCAGGGGGCTCCAGCCAGGACAGCCCCACCTGTGGGTGATTTGACGGCCATAGCACGTCCTCCCAGGCCCCGAGCAGAGAGGAAAGTGATAGGGGCCTCTGGCGTCCCAGCTGCTGGTCTATTTCTGGCCCAGTCTTACTGCCCTGTCACTGGCTGGGAAGGGGCGGGGGACATGACAGACAGAAACCCAGAGAAATGAGGAGACACACACGGACAGAAACACACAGATGGAGAGGGACACTCAGACAGAACGAGACTGAGGCAGAGAAGGGTGGGGATGCAGAACGGGAGATACTCAGAGGCAGGGAGAAGGTGGGAGAGGGGTCGGACGCAGCAGAGTGGGGAGGAGGAGGGGGCCACAGAGACCCCGGGAGGGACAGCTGTGGTTCTAGAAGAAGGGAGGGGAGGACGACAGTGATGGACAGATACTTACTGTCAACCTGGTGACCTGGAGGGAGAGGGAGGGCCCTCAGCCCTGGCGTCTTAGGATCCACCCTCCCTGCTCCACCAGGGCCCCTCAGGAACGGCCCTGCAAGGCCCGCTGCCTGCCCTGACCCACCCACCAGCTCCCTCGGCGTCCCACCACCCAGGGTTCCAGAAGCCCCAAGCTGCAGTCTGCTGTGGGAGGGCCCCTGACCACTCTGGACGCCCCCTTCACGCTCCCCAGTCTTAACCTCTTCCCCACGTCTTGGCTCAGCTGGTGAAGCTTGGGCTTCAGAGAGGCCAAGGGTGTGAGCTGGATCCCAGAGAGACTCTTCAGTTTTGGGGGGCAGGTTGTGATGTCTCTCAGGTCCTCGTTATTAAAGGGATCCCAGCTTTGCCTTAGCCCAGGCCTGGAAAACCCCTGGCACTTGTCTCTCCTCCTCTGCTGACGTCCTTGGAGACACAGCCAGCAAGCTTTCCCAGGGGGTCCCACCCGGGCCTCAGAATCCTTCACAACACAGTCCCAGGCAGCCTCCGCTGATTGGTCAGGCTGGTGTTTAAGGTGAAAGCCATTGGCCAGCTTTGCCTTAAGTCTTCCAACTCTGCAAGAATCCAAGAGAAATGACTGGTGTGAAGCAGCTTGTAGCTAGATACAGGGGACCCCCCATCACCACCGGAGATGAGCGGGGAACCCCTCCTTTGGAGAAGGCTGGAGTCCTGAGCACAGAAGAGGAGGGAGGCGAGGAGGGAGCGTGACCGAATTGTCTCCCCACCCGTACTCCTGGCCTGCCGCCTCCCCCCTCCCCTGCTCCCGTAACCCCCTTCAACCCAGGCCCCCTGCCCCCTGCCCCCTGCCCCCAGAGCCATGGCACCCATTGAGGGAGCAAGCCCAGCAGAGGCCCAGGAGGCCCTGGGTCAAGTCCCGGCTCTGCCACGGAGTGACTCAGTTACTTTAGGTCTCTGTGCCTCGGTTTTCTCATCCGTACAATGAGGGCAACACTTCCTGCCTGGACGGACCGTCGTGAAGAACGGGTGAGTTTGCCGGCGACATTTGACTGATTCTGGGGCGCATCTTCCGACCCCTCCAGACCCACCACGCACCTGGCGGTCAGGGGCGTGCCGCCACTTTATCGTCCGTGTTTTTCATTCCTGGGGGTCCACCAAACACAAGCATCTCGCCAGCTCCAGTGGGTTGGACTACGGTATGTAAAGCATTAGAACTGTGCCTGCCACACCGTGAGTCTCACGAATGCTAGCTGTTATCATTTCTAATCCAGATCTGGTTCTGTTGCCCTGTCCCCAACCCTGATTCAGATAAGGCAGACCGAAGTCCCTGAAAGCCGGAGCCCTGCTCAGGGCTCCCCAGGAGTGCTGGGAGAAGGGCCTGCCCACTCAAGCTCCTGCTGGGGGTGCGGGGCTGCCCCCGCCCTGGCCACACCAGGGTTGCCCCTGTCTAGGGGCTTTGTGACAGGGACAATGTGCTCAGTGTCCTAATGTTCCCGTGACAATGTTTTCCTGCAAGGCGATTTTTATTAGCGGCATAGTACCCCAGCACACCCACGGCCTCTACCTTTCCTAGCAAAGCTCTATTGCCGGTGGTCAGGGTTCATTCCAATTTTCTATGATGCACAGAATTGCTTTGTTCTCAGGGCTCTGCACAGGTTACCGAGGACTCGTTGGAACAAAGGGGTAATTGCTGGAGAGAAAATGATCAGATATTTCAAAGACTGTCTTCATGCCTTATAATCCACTTGCAATTTGGGGTTATTATCCCACTTTCCAGAAGAAGGAAATGATTGTCAGTGTTTCTCATTCAAGGTCACCTGGAAAGCCAACAGCAGGCCAGGACAGCATGACAAAGCTGCTTCTGTTCCTCTGGGCTTGAAACCCCTGCCTCCAGGCGCTGAGGTCTGAGAAGCCTCGGGAGAGCCTTAAACAGCCACCTTCGCCTTTGGCCGCCTTCTCTGGGTCCCTGCGCTGATGCACAAGAAGCAGCTCGCCTCCTCGGGGTCTCCTGTCTGCGGCCAGGAAGGCCGCGTTCCCCACCGCAGCGGGGTTGTGCGCATTTCTTCCGGTCCCAAGCGGCGGCAGGGCCCGGCGTCCGGGCGAGCTCATTTTCAGCTGTAGCTGGCCCTCTGGGCTTTTCTCTAGAGCTTTCTCTCCCAGCTCGAGTGGCTGAGCCGCCGCCCGCCAGGCTGTGAATTAATTACACACAGGCCCCACAGCCTCTGTCAAAGAACGCAGAAAAGCAATTTTAGAGAAGAAACCCCTTTTTCTCGCTTGGTGGCTTTCATTGTGGGAGAAAGGGACAGTTATGAATTGCATCAGCGCTATTCTGAGGCTCCAGTGGGGGAGGGGGGAGGGGGGCTGGGAGGAGCCCCGCCTCAGCATTGCCCCTCCCCAGTCCCCCCACCCTGGGGACGAGGGTTTCGCTCCTGGGAGCCGCTCCAGACCTCAGTGCCCAGTGATCCTGGTGTGAGTGAGCGTCCTCAGATCCCACTGACTGGGAAAGACCTACAGAACCTCCACCACACCCCTGTCGCAGAAGTCGGGGACCTGGGAGCCCCAGGAGAGAAGGGGCTCACTCAGATTCACACAGCCAGACAGGGAAGGGCCTGGGGCCTGGACCCTCCTCTCCTGAGTCCCTTAGTCCAGAAGGTTCCAGAGAGAAGCGGTGTCTTGGGTTAGGGTCCCTGGAAACTGGGGTGCGGAGGGCTCTCCTAGATGCCGGAAGTGGGTTGAACGGGGGCCCCCAGAAGATCTGTCCGCATCGTCACACCTGGAACCTATGAAGTCGACCTTATTTGGAGGAGGGGTCTTTTCGGATGTAGTCAAGTTAAAGATCTGGAGACGAGGTCATCCTGGATTATTTGGGCCCTAATTCCAATGACAAATGTCCTTGTAAGAGAGAGAAGACTCGGACAGAAAGAGGAGGCCCTGTGGCCGCCAGCCAAGGGCTGCGGGCAGCGGACCGGAGCGGGGGAGGCAGGGAGGACCCCGCCGGGCCCCCAGAATGCTCGGGGGGGCCCACCTGGCTGCTGCACTTCGGCCTCCGGAACTGCGGGAGAATAACTTCTGCCGTTTCAAGCCACAAACCCTGTGGCACTTCGTTCCCACAGACCCAGGGTAGGGTCTCCCCAGAAACCCCGAGACGCCCATGTCTCTGCCGGGAAGTGAGGAGGAGGATCGGCCAGATCCCGCAGGGACCCCCAGGGCTGGGGCACCTTCAGGGGCGTTCCCAGCCTGAGGTCGGAGGGCTGGGCCCCTGCCCCTCGGTGTCAGCCCATCAGTCATGGGGCTGCCCACCGGGAGCCAGGGAAACCTGGAGAGAAGCTGCTGCCCGAGGGGAGGGGGGCCGTCCTGGCAGGCGCAGTGGGGTGACAGGGGCGACGAGGTGGGGTACAGGCAGGCCAGCCCTGCGGGGCACATGGGAGGCACGCTGACGCTTCCACTACGGAGCGGCTGACAGATTCATCTTCACGAAAGCAGGAAACTGCTCTACGGCAAAAGGACGAAAACAGCGAAACGGCAGATGCCAAGGAAGAGAAGCATTTGGGACAAATATAACAAAAGCTTAATGGCCTGCGTTTGCAGAGCGTGTGCTGGAAGCAATATGAAAAGCACAAACAATAGAAAAATGGGTAAAATATTGTATCCGAAAAGAATAAATAAAACATGTTCAACCTCACTAGTGAGCAGAGGGCTGAACGTCGGAGCGACACCGCACCGGTTCCCGCCCTCGAATGGCCAACGGGGGGTGGGGGGGAGACAGATGTGGGGGTTGGGCCTCAGGCGCCAGCAGGACCCGAGTGCTCAACAGTGAGAGGCGTCCCCAGTGGGAGCCCCGAGTCTAGAGCACTCC
Source organism: Trachops cirrhosus (assembly GCA_028533065.1). Classification (NCBI taxonomy): domain Eukaryota; kingdom Metazoa; phylum Chordata; class Mammalia; order Chiroptera; family Phyllostomidae; genus Trachops; species Trachops cirrhosus. The sequence goes on along the minus strand of CM052539.1, from coordinate 2,502,289 downwards.
ACAGGGCACGGGGTCAGTGTGACTCTGCCACAACCGTCCTCATCCCAGAGAGGGGAGGGCACCCAGGGAGGGGCTGCCAGCCCTGCAC
>CM052539.1:2485223-2501701 GCA_028533065.1 Trachops cirrhosus | reverse complement strand
GGGTTCTTGCAAGGGCGCCAGAACGTCTCAGTGCGGGGAGAAGAGGCTTCCCGACCAGTGATGCAGGGGCACCTGGACACCCGCCGGCAAAACACTAAGTGGGCCCCTCCCGCACACCCTATAACGAATGACCTCAGAGTGATCAGTGACCTAAATGTAAGGGCAAAACTCTTAAAATAAAACACACGGGTAAATCTTCCCGACCACGGACTGAGCCGTGGATTCTTAGCTACCAGCAGCAACCAAAGGAAAAAATAGATGATTTGGACATCAAGATGGTGAGGAAGATACCTTTGTGCTTTAGAAGATAGCTTTTAAGAAAATAAAAAGACAACCCACAGAATGGGAGAAAATGTTTGCAAGTCATATTTCTGATAAGCGATTTGCATCTAGAACATATAAATAACTCTTACAACTCCATAATAAAAAGATAGCCTAATTTTTTTAAAAAACGGGCAAAGGATCTGAAGACTCGTCTCCCCAGAGAAGATACACACACGGCCGAGGAGCCCATGAAAAGACCTCCGACCTCCGCGGCCACGGGAGAAACACGAGTCAACACGCCACGAGGTGTGGCTACAGAATGGCGATAAGCGAAAAGCCGGGTAACGGCCCGAGTTCGCAGGGCGGACAGAGACGGGGACGCCCACACGCCGCCAGCGTGGGGAACCGGGCAGCCACGCGGGGAAACCCTTTGGCCGTTCTCCAAAGGTTAAACGTGGAGTTACCCCATGACTCAGCAATTCCACGTCCAGGCGCACACCCCACGGAAATGAGGACAGGTCCACCCAAAGAGTGCACCCGAACACGTGCGAACGGTCACCAGCCGCATTATTCCTAACAGCCAAAAAGTGAAAACCAGCCGAATGTCCGTCAGCGGGTACGGAGACCGAATGCGGCCTGCCCAGACAGTGGGACCGTGTCCGGCAAAGAAGGGGACTGTCACGCGCCGCAGCCCGGCACACGGGCTGCCCGTGAAAGAGGCCGGTGCGCACGCAGGGCCCGACCCCTGTGCGTGGGGGGCCCAGAGCGGCGCGTCTGCAGCGAGAGAACGTAGGTGAGGGGCTTCCCTGGGGTGGGGGTTTCAGAAGGTAAAAACTAAAGAATGCGCCTGATCGGGGTAATGGAAATGTTCTAACATTGATTATGGGCGTGGTTGTGCACCTTGAGGCTATAATAAAGACCGCTGAACTTTTAAAATAGGTACATTTTTCAGCATGTGAGTTATATTTCAAAGGAGTTACCCCAAAAATTCACTTACAGAGACAGCAATTTCCTTGGAAATAAAATTGATGGCGTGGGTCCTTCCTCAAAGACGCTGCGTGGAGGAGTGCGGGAGGAAGGAAGTGACAAAAATATCGGCAGAAATTAATGAATCAGAAACAAAAAACCAATGGAATATGTTAAATCAATAGCTGATTCTCTTAAAATACACAAATACAATAGTCCATCTCTGACCACTCTAACCAATAGATTAATAGATTAAAGGAAACAGATTAAATCCAGACGAAAAGGGACATGACAGAGAGGGTTTTCAAAGCCTAGGAGGAAACCACACACAATTTTATGCTGACAGGTTTGAAAATTCCCAATGAAGTGGACAATTTTCTGTCTAAGTACCCAAAATGATTAAAGTGGAAGTAGCTGACTGGGGACAAAAATGCCATTTATCATCTCTGCCTCGTACCAGAAATCCCAGCCATTTACATGGAATGAGAAATAAGTCAGTCCTGGCTGGGGTGGCTCAGGGGACGGAGCGCCCACCTGCGAACCGAAGGGCCGCCGGTTTGATTCCCAGCCGGTGCCCGTTCCTGGGTGGCAGGTCGGGTCCCCGGTTGGGGGCCGTGTGGGAGGCAACCGATCGATGTTTCTCTCCCTCTCTTTCTCCCTCCCTTCTCCTCTCTCTAAAATAAATAAATAAAACCTTTAAAGAAGGAAAGGAGGTGGGTGTCCTCAGTGAGCAGACACGTGCCCCCGCCCGCTGGGGGACAGTGGGAACCACCGCACGCGTGGGACGTTGAGGCGGGAGCAGCAGGAAAACGGGGCAGCCCCGGTCACGATCAGACAGGGAACGGAAGGCAAGCTGATGCCGTTCAGCTGAGGAACCACCAGAAGGACGCGCAGGACCCGATGCAGGAGAGCCCACAGCTTGAGGGAGGAGCAGGGCGCGACGAGGGGAGGCGCAGAGTTCAGGGGCGCCCCCCGGGGGATGACTTCACATTCACCTGGCCCTGAGAAGGAGTGCCCCCCTACGTGGGTGTGTGCTCGAACTCGTGTGGGTGTGTGCATCTGCACAGCCCGGGGTGGGAGAGGGACCCGCAGGGCGCTGCGGCGGCGCTGGAGGGCTGCCTTACAGTCTCGCCCGCCCCGTCTGCGTTGCTGAATTCTCGGTGAGGTCACCTTATTCTGCACGTAAACCGTCACACCGGAAACTGAGAGGAGAAGAGGCACGGCACCGGAACGCTGTCGCGAGCCCCATTTTACTGCTTCCATGATACTCCGTGTTCTCCATTTTCTATGCTAAACGTGCAGTTCGTGTGAAACATAAAAGTTCTACTTTTATAAAACAGAGCAAATCAATGAACGTTATGAAGAGTCCAGCCCACGAGCAGGGGCAGGGGGTATAAATAGCCAGGCCGTTCCGAGGGGGATCGGCTGCTCCAGCCACTATTTAAAACCACAAACAATGTGAGTCACGGTACAGAAGGTTATTTTTGTCCCCGTTAATCGGTTTGGAGAGGTCGATGCGGGGTTGGCAGGCAGAATGCCCAAGGGCTCACCGCTTCCACCCTCACGACCAGAACGAGCTGCGTGATCTACAGAATGAGAATTTTTCCTGAGCTCACCAGAGAGCCAAGTTCACAGGAAATGAAGGGCGGTGACGTTCAGATCCCGGCCAGCCCCTGTGAGGAGGGACAGGACCCAGAGCCGGGTCACCTTCAGCAGAGCGCGGAGAAAAAGGGGTGGCCAGAACGGTGGGAGAAAACACCAACATGCTAATGGATTCTTAAAGGAGTATGGGGCAGTGTGACCCCGAGGGTTACTGGGGGCCCAGACCCGGTGGAGGTCACGCTCACCTGTGAGCTCTTTTCCGTGGGCCATCACTTGGGATCACACGGAAGAGTGGGGACAGGGCCAGAGGCCAGAGAGAATGGCCCTTTCTTTGCTACACAAACATGCAAAGCCATGCCCTGTCCTAGATCCTCCTCTTTAAAACAGGCTGCAACTTGAACTTGAAAAAGAGAGCAAATTAACCCCAAAATAAGCTGGAGGAAGGAAATAATTGAGATGAGAGCAGGAATCAACAACACGGAAAACAGAAACATGGACTAAATTGATGAAATTCATAAAAACTGGTACTTTGCAAAGATCAATATGCTGGGTAAACCTCTAATTAGAACGATCGGAGAAACTAAGAAGACACAAGCCCCGCCGGGAAGCAGTGAAAGGGGGAGGCACTAAGATCCCCGACTCCAGGCCACAGACAGAACTAGGGCTGTCCTGAAGATCTTTGCAGACAGCTTCCTAACTTTGACGAAACGGACACGTGTCCTGAAGGACACACCACCCAAGCTCCCCGGAGGAGAAACGGACCGCCGACCTGTCCTTGTCACCCACTAATGAGCCGACGTGCGTCAGACGCCGTGTCGCCGTGGAGAAGCCTCCAGGCCCGGCGCCTTCATCCAACAATCGTCTCTCAAAGGACGGAGGAAGGAAAAACCCAACCTCGCAAACGCGTTTGGAAATGGCGGGGGGCACTGCTCCCAGCCTGGGTGACGAGGTGCGTGCAGGCCGGGGGCGAAGACGCACAGACAGGACGCTGCTGACCGGTAGCCCCGCTGCCGATGAACCCAAAGGAACTGCAGAACACCAGCAAAGCCACTGCCGGGTCCACAGAAAGGGCAACACTCGGCGACCAGGAGTGTTTATCCCAGGAGTGTGGGGTTGGTTTATCGTTTGCAAATCAATCCGTTTCACTCACCATGTTCACAGGATAAAAGAGAAAATAAATACGAGGGTTTAAATCGATGCGGAAAAGGCAGTAACAAAATTCAGCATCCACAGGACTCGGTTTGAAAACTCTCACAGTTAGGGACAGACGGAAACTCGGTGACTCTGACAAAGGCCACACAAGAGAAACCCTCCGCTGGGCATCACACCTGGCGGTGACCCAAAGCCCGGCGGAGGGGCCGGCTGCTCACCCGTGACCTCGGCACGCCGCCGAACTGGAAGACCTGCGCAGTGCGGAAAGGCAGTATTTACCTTGTATGACTGTAACTTCTACTCACCGAAGAAAAGCTCTCCATGTCTGCCTTCACCCATGCCCTAACAATTTCCAATCTATTTTCTGCTTCCTTAAGTTTAACTATTTTAGATGCCTTATGTAACTGGAATCATTCAGTATCTGTTCTTCTGTGATTGACTTACTTCCCTTAGCATAGTGTCATTAATGCCCATTCATGTTGTTGCAAATGGTAGGACTTCCTTCCTTTTTAATGGCTGGGTAATATTCCATTGCGTGTATAGATCATATTTTCTTTATTCATTTTCCTGTTGATGAACATGTAGGCTGTTTTCATCCTTTGGCTGTCATGCATAATGCTACAAGAAGCTTCTGTACAGCAAAGGAAACAATCAACAGAGTAAAAATGTCATCGATGGAATGGGAGAAATATTTCCAAACCATATAGTTTGGGGGAACGAAAGGCACGGGGAAGGAGCAGACAGGAGTAAACTCCCTGTTCACAGACGAAAACCCCGAGGAATCTGGGAAATAAGTACCGGGACTGATAAATGCATACCGCAAAAGTCGCAGCGCAACAGCGGATGCAAATATTAGCTTGGGTTTTACACGTGAGCAACAAATGACTGCCCGATGAAAAATACCCTCATTCCATTTACAGCAGCATCAGGAATCATAAAATTCTGAGGGGTATATTCACACGAGATGCGTACAGCCACTAACTGAAGACAATAAAGCCGCTGAGAAAAATTAAAGAAGTCCTGGAGAGAGAAACCGTATCCGTGCGCCGATGACTCAAAGTTATTGAAACGTCGGCTCTCCCTCCCTTGAATCTGCGATTCCATCTCTTGCCAGGCAGGGCCCCAGCAGGCTTTTAAAACAGAAATTGATAAAGTGATTCTAACCCTTGCATGGGATTGCAAAGGACCGGAAACGCATCTGTGGCAACACGAAAGTGCGGCGGATCTTTGTGAATGTGGTCATTGTACCTGAGGAGCTGAATCTTTAGTGTAACTTCGCTTCGATACATTTGAACGGCCCCGGGCATCTGGTGACTTCCCGCACGGCCGGCCGGGCGCAGACTGGACCTGGGCAGGGGGAGCCAGAGCGCGGGGTTCGCCCTGTTGTCTGAGGGCGAGGCGCCCTGCGCAATCACAGCAGCGAAGACAGCACCGTGCCGGTGTGCGGGCGGAGGAGTGGCCGAACGCGACAGTACGGAGTCCAGCAGGAAACCGACCACGTTGGGCCCCTCAAGTTAGGCTGAGCCACCAAAGCCACCCAGCGGAGAAACAGGAGGTCTTTCAACAACGCGCGTTTCAGCCCCACCTCCTCTCATCCACCAAATCATGGCGGGACGCGTCGGAGAGCCACGTGGCAAAGTGGAGTCCAAATACCGAGTACCTTTGTGGCTCAGGAATTGTTCCTGGAACCGGGAGGGGCTTTAGGGAAATGTCTGGGTGGCGACGTTCTTTCTGTATCTCCACGGGGCTGTGTACACAGTACACATTTTTCAAACCCACCGAAGGGCATGCTTAAGGCTGAGGGTTTCGCTGCGCGGAAATTAGTCCGCCTGCCGCAGGGAGTAGAGCCGTAGCTAGTTAGTGATGTGCACCCATCTCAGGAGGGAAGCCTCCGCCAGCCACCGACCCCGCCTTCTTCGCTCTGTGACGGGCGCGTGGGCTTGCTGCTGCTGCTCCGGCTCAGGGACAGGAGCTCCACGACAGGGGTCTTGTCTCGCCATCGCAGGGTAGGGTTCTGGCCCTCAGCAGGTGAGCACCTGAGACTCGAGGGCAGTGTCGTGCTGCCGTCCTTCTGGTCAACCACTGAACCGCCCCCGAGCAGCTTTTCTGCCAGGCCCCGGACGAGGGGCCGGGCACATGGATGCAGCAGGCACCAGCCCTCGGGGAGCGCAGGTGAAACGTGAGCTCAGTAAGAAGCGAAGGGGGTGGCTTTTCCTAGACGGGGCCTGGGGCAGGTGTGGGGAGGGGACAGCATAGCCGGGACAGTGCAGACAAGCCCCCGCAGCTGGCCCCGCTGGCCCGGGAGGCTTCCTAAGAGGAGGACTGTGTGGTCCCTGTCTCTGCACAGCACTGAGCACAGGGAGGGAGGCGGGAGAGTGAAGAGGACAGAGGTGGCGGGAACGGAGCTCCAGGCTGAGCTTAGGCGACAGCATCGGGAGGTCTTGACAATGGAGAAGCTGCCATGAAGGGCACAAGGCAAGGATGACACTCGGGTTCCTGGCCTGGAGACGACGTGGATGGAGCCACCACGCACTGGGTGGAGAGTCCCCTGGGAGCCTTCGGGACCATGGTTGGTTATGTGGGACCCAAAGCAAGAGCAGGGGCCCCGCAGCCACCGAGGATGGAGCCCTGGTCTCCAGCCTCACACTGGGTCCCACAGCGGGGCTGGTGGGGGGTGCGGGGCAGAGCTCCGTACCGCCACCACCACACATGGCAGGGGGCCAGGTCCCTGTGAACCTCTTGGGACCGGCCATCAGGGGCAGCCGGGAGGACGCTACGTGTACAGACTTGCCAGCAGGCCAGGCGGTCAGGGCGCCAGTTTTTCAGCCCCGGTGCCGAGGAACCGGTTGTGGAGAAGCACGTGCTGGGAGCCCCAGGGCCAAGGCCTCGCGGGTGGGAGGGAGGAAGGGGCCACCGTCCACACGGCTGCACCCACGCACAGCTCACCAGAGCCGCCGCCGCGCCTTCCCAGTGCCGCCCCTCATTGCCAAGGTTTGGGGGAAAATCTTGGAACTTTCCAAGTCCATCTGGTACGAACAGCAAAGGAAACCTGAGGGGGGGCCCCACTAGATATGAACACAAACTACAATCACTTTGAAAAGGGAGGTGCCGGGAAAAACAGATGGATCACAGGTAATGGGAAAGTCGGCCCTGTAAGAGGTCAGGTTTCCAATGTGGTGAGGAGAACACACGCCAAGTAGGAGGAGAAGGGAGCTCAGGATACTCGCTAAAGTATTTGGGCCCAAGTCCATCTAGACCCCCACCTCGTGCTACATGCCCACTTAGTCTCAGAAATAAGTCTACGAATTCTAGAGGGAAGAAGAGACCTTAACTTCGAGGTAATGAAAGAAACCACGCAGGACGGGGTGGGGATGTTTGCGGGCTGCGTGGTCTCAGCTCCTCGAAGACTAGCAGTTCCCAGAGCGCAAACCCCGCCCGCTGGGTCCTGGAGCTGGAGGGTTTCCATGGTAACACCTGAACGCCCTGCTCTATCTCACAATGAGCAGTGGGATTGTTCAGAGGCTCCGTGACACACGATCTTGCAAGAGATTAAGTGTAGAAGCAGGTCTGAGCCCCCAGCTGTCTTCTATTAAGCCAATTTAAAAAATGGCAAAAATGTAAAAAAAAATGCCACTCTTCTAAATTTTTTCTTTTAGGAAATAGTTTTCATTACAATAGGCTATTTGTGCTGATATTAATGAGTTTATTTTTAATATTTTAAGACACCTTCCAGTTAATGTATGCCTTTTTTTTTTAAGATTTTATTTTTAGAGAGAAGGGGAAGGGAAAGAGGGAGAAACATCACGGTGGTTACCTCTCTCACACCCCCTGCTGGGGACCTGGCCTGCAACCCAGGTATGTGCCCTGACCGGGAATCGAACCAGCAACTCTTTGGTTCTCAGGCCAGTGCTCAATCCACTGAGCCACACCAGCCAGGGGTAATGTATGATTATTGATAAAACCTACATAAGCAAAGCTCTTTGGAGTCCTCAGTGATAAGTGTGAAGGGACTCAGGGACCCAAGGCTTGAGGACTGCTCTTGGCCTGTGGGCACCTGGGCAGGGACTATTTTCCCCACCCACAGGTCCTCTGCACCCAGCACATCCCCTTGTGCAAGAGTCTGACAGTTTACTGTGCACCTACTGTGTGCCGGAGGGCACTGTTACAGATGCCGTGACACACCTGTGAACAAGAGGGACAAAACACACCCGCCTGCCTCGTCGCCGTCTGTGGGCACAGTGCCGGGGGCCACTGCGTCGGCCACAGAGAAGTCGCCGGCTCGGCAGACACTCTCGAAAGCAAAAGGCTGGAAGCGCACAGCAGACGACACACAGCAGGTTAGTATCTTTAATGTACAACGAGCTCGTACAAACGCGTCGGACAGACCCCGGGAGACAAGAGCCAAGGACGACGACGGTTTACAGAAGAGGAAACACAGCTGCTCCACGTGGAAAGATGTCGAACTGGGTCAAAAACCAAGGAAGTGCGAACGAAAACAAATGCTGTGTTTTCATTATCAAATCAGCAGAGACTTAGCCAGCTGATGACGGTCAGTGCTGGCGAGACGGCAGGACGGGCCCACTCGTCCTCGGTGGTGGCAGTGTAAGTGGACACGTGTGAGAAAACCATTTGTCAACATGTGACCAGAGCCTCGGTGGTGTCCGTGCTCTCACTCCGCAATCCCACCTCCAGAATCTGTCCTGAGGGAACGACGGGACATGGGAGAAGGCTTGACGCACCAAGATCCCCGTCGGTTTCTAACCGGGAGGTTAGGAGCAGCACAGCGAGCAGCCACTGGCCCTGCCGTCCACCCGCCCGACGCAGCAATACCAGCCACTTTGAAAAAAACTAGTAATAACACGGGGGAGGGGGAGGCTGAAAGGAGAAATCCCAAAATGTTGAACTTTAGTTTTCTTTGCTCTACTTGATGTTCCAGACTCTCTACGACGTGTAGGTTTCCCGATAGACCTAGCGGGCTGGGACTCGTTTACGGAAAGGGGTTAGTGAGACTGAAGTGAGGGGCTGGGGTTCCTCCGTCTCCACTGCGCCTGTGCCGTACCAGCCGCCACCACGCCGGGGGCCGGGACCCTGAGGGGACACGGGAGACGGCAGCTCCCCGCACAGCGGGCGGTGGGCCTGCCCCGACCCTCGGCTCCCCCCCTGCACGGGCAGGCTCTAGCCAACGGCCCAGAGCCCGCCGTCCCCGTCATCTGGAAGCCGCCATCGCTCCTCGAGCAGAGGTGGTCTCAGTCCCACAGCTCTGGCTGCCGGATGGAGGGAGGGACCCCTGCAGGCGGCTCTCCCCACCCAAAGCCCCGCTTGCGGTCAGTGGTCCCTGCCTGTCCCTTCACGGTCATGGGGCTTGCCCTCCCGAGCCCACACCCACCTCTGCCCACAGCTGTCTACTGTCCCGCAGGCCTGTCAGGGTCGCGGTCACCCAGTGGGTGGTTCTGTCCCCCGTTTACAGAAGCACGTGCGTCAGGGAGCCTCACCTGCCCCTCCACGCGGTCCTCGTCCTGACTCACTCATCGCGTACTTACCTGGGACCCAGGAAACGGGTCTTGCTTTCCCCCGGAAATCACTGAAATGCTGTAGGACATTAGTTAACCCCAAGGTCACAAGCTCTGTATCGGACCAGGAAGCCACCCCTTACTCGGAATCCCACCTCACATGATGCGGTTAGGAAATGAAGCTTTCTTCCCAGATGGGGATCGCACAGGCCAGAAAGCAGTCACAGTACAGTCCGACGCCAACACCATGGAAAACAGATCTGTCCCTCACATGCATTAACACTACCAACAGCCTGACCCTCTGTAAATCAATACAAGTTCTCTCAAATGGAAAGTATAACCCCAAGGTATGTACAAAGCAGCTCCCCTCCCCCACTTCATTCTTCGGCTTGACCCTGCCAGCCACTGTGGCCACTGTGGCCACATGGAGCTCGGGTCCCATCCTCTTTTGCTGGGGACTGTGTGTCTTCCCCTGGAGCAGGTGGGCTCCCCATGCAGCATCTCTTCCCTGTCCAACGTGGGGGCCTCCCCACTCGCTCGCCTGCTCCAGCTCCCACAGCTGCAGGAAGCGGCCAGGCCGTGGGTGTCCAACGGCGCCAGTCCCAAGCCCACAAACGCAAGCACCGAATCACTAGGCTAAAGGAAGCTGGAGCAGCAGGCTGGGCCGGGCACCATGGCCCACGTTCAGTGTCACGGGCATGGACGGCTCTGGCTTTGGTGTGTGGGCAGCGTGGCTGAAACACTGCGCCTGGTGCAGACACGGGACACTGAAGTGGGCCTGGGGGTGGCCGAGAGAGCCGAGCTCCGGCCTTGCGCCGGCAGTGGGCCCCCCACCCCAGCTGCGCTGGGCCACACGCACAGCTTCCAGGCGCCTGCTCCCCCCCTGCAGGCTTTCCCTTCCCCAGGCACCGCTGTACCCTTCATCGGCAACAGCCTGCACCTGGCATGCAGGCAGAGGGAAATCGAGTCCTAAGAGGAAGTGGTCTGAACACCCGGACCGAGGCCCCACCCCCAGAATGGCAGCGCCACTGTGTCCTCCCCCGGTTCAAGCTTAATGAGCACCACGGGCCCACCTGAACAGCCGTGGCTGGAATCCAGGGGGCCTGTTGCCTGTATTCAGGCAGTTGTTCAGCAGGGCAGTTGGGCTAACGGAGTTGACAATGAGAGGGTGGCAGTGACCCACGAACATCAGCAACCACTGGGTACCCTTGACCTTGCAAGGCAGCGGTTGCTTCAGGAACGCAGTCACTTTTCCCAGCATCATCAAAACTCTTAGGAAGGAAGGAAGGATGGGCCCCAGGACCCAACCTCTGGGTAACCCAAGACACGTCTTTGGGTGGGTGCAGAAGCTGTCCACCTGCAGCCAAGCAGAACAGGGGCGGACGCGCCCAGGGTAAGACACCCCAGCTCCCCGCACTGTCCAGGCGGCTGCATTAAGTGCAGCTCGCTTGGCATTCAACTGCGGCGGGAGCGCCGCCGGCCAAAGGACTTGGCCAAGACACTGGGGAAGGGAATGCCAGGCGTCCCCATGAGGAAGCGCAAGGCCCCCACTAAGAAGTATGGCTTTGTCCCTCCGAGTTAGGACTTGAGTGTCAGTCTGCACTGTCGCCTTAGGATGGAGGCAGTCCGCAGCTCTTTTCCTTTGCAAATGTCACCGAAGCCCTGGCTGGGGCGACCAGAGGCCAATCCTGTGTTGCCTCCAGTGCTTACGGCCGTATCCCAGAGGAAGTGGGTCTCCGGCTGTCAGAGGTCAAGTTTTCTTGAGCAAAGGCTAGATGGCTGACGGACTGCCGGAGCATGAGGGTGCAGCATGCTACATGGGAGCTCTGGAGACCTACAGATGCTGTGGGTGGCTGAGGGGCTGAGGTGAAGGCCACTTGTCACCTGAATGGAGAAGAGAACCAGTCTCAAGCCAGACGGGCCCACCACCAAGTGGCATGGAACAGCAGAAGGGTAACCACGTACTAGCAGCCAGGGGTGATCCCCACTGGAGGCCAAGCCCTCGACGGCAGAGGGCCTCAGGCATGGTGTGCACGGATAGGCTGCTCTGGCCGCTTCCGGGAGCCGCCCAGTGGTCCAAAGCCAGTCACCTTCTCTGGCAAGCAAGTTCCAGATTCCCAGAACTCCTGGCGCCATCAGAACACCGGAAGCTCAAGCCAGGCTGCCTCCGCCAGGTCTCTCCCTTTACCTGTGTTTCAGCCTTTCCCAGCGGCAACCACGTGCCCACTGACTGCATGCTCCGGTGCGGACGGGAGCGTGCCCCCAGACCTGCTGGCACTACATTCCCACAGGGATCGCTCGGCCACCAAGAGCAAGGACAGGGCCCCTGCCTGCCTCACTGGGCCCTGGCCTGACTGCTGACCTCACAGGTGGGAGGCCGGACTCCCTTCTCCAGGTCCCCACCTCAAACCACCAGCCATCCAAAGTGCCTTCTGTTGTCAGCGAGCTCATCAGTGAGAACAGGGCACCAGGTGGGGCGCGGCCCTGGGGGTCTGCGGTGGAAGAGTACCTGTGAACCTTGTCAGGCCAAGCAGGGTCAACCCCAACGGTCCGCAGCATGTTGTGGGGTCGACGTGACCAAGCAGCAGAGCTGCGGTCACAGGAGGAGCTGCAGTCACCAGAGGAGCTGTGGTCACCAGAGGAGCTGCAGTTGCAAGCATGAGAGGGGAAACATGCACGGGGGCGCGGGTGCAGAGCTAGCACGGAACACTAAGAAGCGAGATGGGTGACAGGGTGCCCAAGAGTATGAAGGTCTCCTTCTGGAACAGGTCTGGAGAGGCAGGAAGGGGTGTCTCAAACGAGGATGCTGTGGTAGGGGCTTTTTTTCTATGCAGCAAAAGGGGTTGCAACCTGGTAGTTGCGGAGGCGACCAGGATGGCGGCGGGTTCTTAAAGGTTCCGTGCTCGGGTGGGCAGGGCGGGGGCGGGGCTAGTCCCGGTGGAGGCTGGGTGCACAGGGCAGGGGCCTGCGCCCGCGGCGGCCAGCTGGCGGCACAGCGTCTGCCGCTCCCGCACAGCTCGATTGGAGGCGGAAGTCTTCCTGATTTGGGCGCGACGGGCGTGCCGCAGTGGGGACTTGTAGGTTCTCCGCAGCTCCGCCAGGAACCCCTGATAGTTGTTTCGCAAGGGGCTGTCAGGTTGCATGTGAGGGATCGCCCACTTCTCTGCCTCCCCAGTCAGCCGGGACACAAGGAAGGCCACGCGCTCAGCCTCCCCCGGAAAGCGGGAGGCCTGGAAGATCATGAACCTGTCCATCTGCATCAAGAACCCTGCTAGCTGGCCCGGGTCCCCGGAAAAAGGCTCAGGCAGAGAAGTCGGAGGCGTGGTCATTGGCCGAGTCCCATTCGAGGAAATGGCTGAGATGGGCGGGGTGATCTGCAGCGCACCCGGAATCCGAGCCCTGGTGCGTAACAAGGTCAGCTCTGCCATCACGCTCTCCAGCATGTTGGTGAGGTTGGCCTTCTCCGCCCTCAGCGTAGAAGCCTCCCGCCTGAGCGCAGAGTTGGTGAGGCGCAGGGAGGTCAAGGTGTCAATGACATCATCCATTTGGGCATTGGTAGAGGCTGCGGAGGCTGGGGTTTCAGCTTTTGATGTCTGGGGTTGGACCATGTTGGCAGAGGTCAGCCACAGGATGAACTGATGGGTGGGAGAACGGGGTGTGGGTAACCCGGAACCTGAGGACCGGTGATGCTAAAACTGGGTAGACCCAGGCAGAAATGAGGGAATAGGTAGGGTTCAAGTCTCAGAGTGAAGGCAGAGTAGACACTCCAAGAGATGGGCGCAGCCGCGGCCAGGCAGGTGGTGCAGGCCTTGGGGATCCCCGATTCCGGATCGGCTCCTTTATCGCGGACCTCACAAGGCCAAGGCGGGCAGCACAGGAGGTTGGACTTGTTCTGGGGCCTGAAGAATGAAAACACGTTTTTAAAAGGTTTCTTTCGATTGCAGAAAACGGGGTCGAAATAGAGGAGGCGACGTGGGAGGGGCAAAGAGCAGGGGGCGGGGCGGGAGCTTGGCCCGAAGCCCCCCCCAAGAGCGGAGCCCCCTCCCGGGGCGCGGCCGGCGCCCACCTGGGGCACAACAAAGGGCGGACGCACCTGCGGCAGCGGCGGCGCCGGGCCTGGAACGGGCGGCGGAAGCGTACCTGGGTCTCCGCGGCTTCCTCCGCGGCTCCGGGTGCCCCGCCGGCCGCAGCCAAGATGGCACGATCTGGGGGATGCAGGCAGGCGGATGAGTCACGGCGGCGGTCCGCCGGAACTGCTTCCCGGTCAGGTCAGGCCAGGGAGGCCGCGGCTGCGAGACGAAGGCGGCCTCGGGAGGGAGCGCGAGCGGGGTCGGGGTCGTAGTGGAGGACGGGTCGCAACGTGACCTCGGTGCCGACAGGGTCGGTGCGAGGCAGGTGGCAGTGGCAGCGGTGGCAGCGGCGAATGGGCCTTGCGCAGGCCCCACTAGTTGCCATGGAGACCGCCCGCTCGCGCGCGCGGCGCTGGCTGAGGCCACGCCCCGGAAGCAGTGGACGCAACCCCGCTCCTGTGCTGCACAGCCCCGCCTCCCGGGGCGACTCTCCCCAGCAGCCAATCAGTGATGACTATGGTTACTGTTACTTTGTTACAGTGGGTGCTTTTTTCATTTCTCTAATTCTCCCCAAAGTGTGTGCAGAGCCCTTCTTGTATTTGTTGTGACTATTTTTTTAGTGAAGCTTGCTTTCTACATTGTAACCTGAATACAAATTCAATGTAGTGTCAATTGTAGCAAGTTTTGATGTCAGAGAAGTCTAAAAGAAATCCTTCATATCACCCAGAATTCCTCTGTCTGGAAAGGACACCTAGTGATATTTCTGTCGTTCCGTCCAGTCGTTTGTTAATTATATAAATTTTTGCACCTTCTGAGCTGTTCTTACTCTTAATAACACACTGAATTTTGAGCATTTCCCCACTAAAGGTATTTCAAAAGCCTGGTTTTCAAATATTGCCTAGTGTTGCACTGGAATTGTGTACCGTGGCGTATTTAACCATGCCCCCTTTTGATGGGTCTCTACCTTATTTTCCATGTAGAAGTTTTATAAACCACACTTGTCTATAAATCCCAGCCTCTTTCTCCACCCCTTTCTCCAGGGTGAACCCCAACGGGTACAATGACTGGGCCAGCGTGTGAACTGTTTGACTCAGGACGGGGATGCCTTCCTGCTTGACCTTGCTGAGCTGCTTCTCAACCGCCAGGTCCAGGCGGGGCTTGGCGGGACAGAGAAGCCGCCACCCTGACGGTCTTCTGTCACACGGCCCTCAGGGAGGTGCCGACCCTGGCCCCTCCTGCACTCGCTCCTCAGACAGGCCTGGGGCAGCGGCAGCTTCACTCGGGCCTTTACCGTTTTTGCTTCTATAAAACGGAAACTGGGACATGAGGGTGTGAGTACTTAGGGAAGAGGGTCTAGCTATCCCCCCAACTGTGTGCACCCCAGTGTGCCAAAGGAGGCATTTTTTTGTGATCACCTGAAAACTCCAAGGCAAGAGGGGAAAGAAAGGAGGCAGTGTTTCTTTAAACTACCTCTACGAAATCTCCCAAATCAGATGCCAGCAGGACCTTCATTCATGCTGGCTGAGGTCAATGGCTACAGAAATTGGCTGGGACCCCTCTGCCCCTCCCACTGCTTCCAAACCCACACGGGGTCCCCCTGTCCGCTGCTGTGAGCTGCCCCTTGGTCTCTCTGCCCTCGGTGCCAGGATTGCGCCTCCCCAGGTCCCTGGACACTGTGCCCATTACTGAAGTATCTGCCGGAATTCCAGGTGTGGTTGGCACTGGGTGTTGAATTCGCTGGTGCGTGGAGTATAAGGTGCACCGTGATTTCAGAAATGATAAAAACTGAATTTGAAAAAACATATAATTTCTTTGTATTTCATTTTATTTTATTTCAAGTGGGATAAAAATTAAGCAAAATACAAATGAACAGACTTAATCTAAATTCAAAAACCAGCAGACCATTTGGCCTTGGATCCCGATCAGTGATGCTGTGGAGTTCCCCTCTCTGCTGACACGCAAGACAAGGATAGACTGCCAGGCAAAGACCCGGCTGCTGCGAACCCCGGATAACTCCACGGCAGCCCAGGAACACAAGCTGCCGAGTGCTGGCAAAGCCACGGGCCCGCTGGCCCACACGTCCCGGCACGAAACGAGGACACAAGGCTGCGCACAGAGCCAGACTGCGTGTGTGACACGAGGGGAGGGGGGATCGGCCCCGTTTCAGAAATGAGCGTGAAAACTCTGCTTCCGCATTTCAGGAGGCAACAGCTTCTGGGAGGCGTGGCCCTGCGACAAGGGAGCGCACATACGGTCTCGTGAATCTCGTGTTCCTTGGCTTGACAGGTGGACCCCAAAGGGCAGGAAGTGTGGCCCATCACTGCCGATATAAAACGTGTGCTGTACTGAGGACCAGGCGTCGCCGGTACAGCCCCAGACTACCAGAGGGGGTTGGGAGTGAGTACGCACAGAGAGAAAGAATGTGAAAGACAGACAGTCTTTTGCCCAAAAATGAGCCTAAAAATAAAAACTCTGGAGCCAAGGAAGACATCTAATGCTAAGAATAATGGCCACAAAAATAAATAATTATAATATCAATTAATTCCAGGTGAAGTTAAAATCATAGAACAGTCTGCAAATGAACAGACTTTAAAGAAAGCATATTTAGGGTCTTCCATGAGAATAATGAAATAAATAACATTCGTGAAAAGAATAGACATAAGAGTGGGGGGAGAGGGAAGGCAGTAACCAGATGAGGCGGCCATGAAAAAGTACCTTTTAAAAGGAAATCTAGTAACCTTCCATTTCCAGGAAGATGGAGTAGGTGCATTCTTCCCTATTCTTTCAGCAAAGCACAACTGAAAACAACTTTTCAAAAAGCCTCCGAGAGGCTGAGGGACAAAAGCAGACTGGGCGGGTTGCTCAGGACCCAGAGAATGGCAGGGCGGTGAGCAGCTTGAGTGTTCCTTTGCAT
>CM052539.1:2372530-2484723 GCA_028533065.1 Trachops cirrhosus | reverse complement strand
AAGGGCAGGAAGCAGGCTTGACCCCACTCAGCAGGGGTCAGGCGGGACCTGGGCACGTCCTGTGGAAATGGAGGTCCGTGACCCCCAGAGCTGCGGAGAGAGACACGAGAACCACGTCAGCAGGACCACGCTGTGCTGCGGGCAATGGCGTCATTGCTGACAACGCAGCGAAGAGAGGACGGGCCAGGTGGCTCAGGGCTCCCCGCTCTGCGCCTGACCCTGGGCACCCACGGTGACTCTGGACGGCCCCAGGGACAGCCCTGCTGTGCTGCCTGTTTTCCTGCTTGCTGAGAGGTTTCCATGGCGACTGATACAGGATGAGGGAAGCCTGGCAGCCCCTCCCGGGACGGCCACCCACGCGGGGAGCTGCAGACACACCTGGGCCGTGGGATGACCGGGACCGGATGGGGTGCGGATGGAGGGCAAACAAAGATGGGGCAGGGCAGCAGGAAGCCGGGGGCCCCGCAGCGCCTCCACGGCGACCCCTGCTCTGCTGGGGACACCCCGCAGGCCAGCGCTGGGCGCCGGCTCATCCGACCACCCCTTAGCCCTGTGACGGGGTGGCTGACCCCCTCGGGCCACACAGGAGGCCGCCGAGGCTGCAGAGTCTGAGCTCCTGGGCTTGTCATCAGCGCACCCGGTACCGGCTGGCCGGGTGCCTCACATCCTGACCGCCTGCCCCTGAGCGCGAGGCCCGGGCCCAGAGAGGCTAAGGGTCTGCTCCCAGGCCACACAGCACAAGAGGGAGGCTGGGTGTGCCGGGAGTGGGGGGATGTCGGGACGCAGCCGAAACTCCCGGTCTGAGACGCAGCCCAGGGGCCGCCCTGACACAGATGGGGTACTGGAGAGTCATGCAATTAAACACCTAGGAAACGAGACCGAGTGTGCACTGGCGGGGAGCAGAGTGCGGGGGAGGTGGCGGGCAGGCGGAAACCAGTGGAGAGAGCTGAGCCCCTCCTCAGTCACTGGGGTGTAGGCAGTGTCCCCCAAGGTCCCCCCGAGCTGGGGTGCAGGCAGCATCCCCTAAATCTGGGCCCACACTCACAGCCCACCTCTTTGCTCTTGAAGAGGGCCGGTAAGGAAGGCTTGTGCCCCATCGCACAGAACGTCCGAGGCCCAGACAGACCGAGGGACTGGCTAAGGTCAGCCAGCCTCAGAGTGGCAGGGCTGGCCCCCACCCGACAGGCCCTCCTGCCTCCTGGCCTCAGGGGTTTCCACTGGAGCCTTAGAAAATGACCCAGACAACTTCCGAGTGTGTGCCCAGCATGTGGCCGGTGACAGCAGGGAGAGCTGCCCAGGGCAGCGCCTGGCGAGGGGCAGACACTCAGGAACGGGGAAGGAGGAGCAGCCGTCACCACTGTATTTGGCTGAGGGGGAAACCAAGGTTCCAGGGCAGGGACACAAGGGCGTTGGTGGGAGAGGGAGGAGGGGTGGACCCCAGGGCCCCACCCCTGGGGCGTGGAGACCCCTGGCCCCCACAGCCTGGGCCTCCACCCCACAGCCGCTGCCCCGAGAGGACGCGCCGGGGAGAGCAGGAGTCCCGGGAGACAGATGTCATCTGGGTGGCTAGGGCAGAGCCCCCGCCATTGCCCCCCTCTCCCCTCTTCTGCAGGTGGGGGTGCTGAGGCTCCTGCTCCCTCCGTGGAGGCAGCGTTGCTATGGTGACCACTGTTACCTGGCAACCAAGCTGCATCATCCTGGACACCTGCTGTCTCTCTAGCTGTGGGGATGGACCTGTGTCCAGAAGCCTCCTTGTCTGAGAAAACCTAGCCTGTGCACAAACCAGGGAGGCCAGGCAGGAGGGGGCGTGTGCAGACCTTCCTGGGTCTGTAAGGGTCAGAAGTGGGTTCTTTTATTTTCTTTCGAACCTGGGAATAACTGTACTGATTTATGGGATAATAAAAGTGACATGATAAATGTTTTTGAAACAGTACAGGAAAGTGCATAAAGCAGGTAAGACTGACGGCGCTCATCCCTCCCCACACGCTGCACCGGGAGTGGGGGGAACCCGGTTTTAACGAGGGATTGCGTGGACCTGCCTCTGGGTCAGTGACTTCACTCAGGCACGCCCATGCTGCCCCCGGGGGCCTGGGGGCACTCGCTGAGCATGCCCAGGACTCGGGGCCAGGCTGGCCACTGGGCTCCCTGATCCAAGGCCCTGTGCCCGGGCAGAACGAGCTATGACCGCCACATCCTAACCCAACACACAGGAGGAAGTGCCCCACTCCACAAGAAGGGGCCGGCTCCAGGGCACGGGGTTCAAAGGCAAGACAAAGCATCTTCTGCCAGGAAATCAGGGCAGGCTTCCTGGAGAAGGCCTCTTTTTGGCTGAGATTAGAAAGATGAAAGGGGTTGGGAAAAGAAAAGAAAGAACGTAGGGTGAGAAGGAGAGGAAGGGAACCACACAAGGAAGACAGCGTGGAGGCGGGACCCTGCTGGCCACCAACAGAGTCCTACTGGGTGCCCGATGGCACAGGGAAGGCCGCGGGGAGGGGTCACCAGGTCTGGGGAGGGAGGGCGGAGGAGGGGTGGGCAGGGGTGGCGGAGGTGGAGGAGGAGCTGGGAGCAGGGCCCGCCGGCCCGTGCCGGGTTCGCTTCATACCTGAGCACACACCGCACACCCCGCACACACCGGCCCTGGCTGCCCGCTCCACAGGGCACGGACTGCAGGCCCTGGCTGTTCGGCAGAACTTCCGGAAGACGACACCGGTGAGCGGCGGAAGCCTGTCTGACCTCAGTCCCCACCGCCCGTTCCAGCCACTAGCTCAGAGCTACCCCCCCACACACCATTTGTCCCAGAAATAAGTCTCCTAGGGCCACAGGCCCCCAGCTCCCTCTGGGTCCAGTGTGCTGTGCAGCCTGGGGCCTCGGGGACCTCTCTTGGGGACGTCTGGTGTGTGTCTGGGCCCGTGCTGACCACCCGACACCCAGGACACATGTGAGAGTGTGGGCCTGCCCTCAGAGGCTCTGGGGGTGGTGGACACACGGAGGATGAGTCCCTTCTGTCCCCGGGGGCCCTGCAGCCTGGAGAGCAGACGCCCTTCACGGGGAGGAAACCCGGAGAGTGGCCCCCTCCCCTGGAAACTGAAACAAGCCTTTCCGACTCACCCGTGCTCACCAGCGCGTCCCGCTCCGGCTCTGGTGTGCTCGGCTCTCTTCAGAAAAAGGGTCTCCCAGGCCTGCCCTCTCCAGCCCACCCTGGCTCTGCATACCCACCCACCCACCTGTCTGTCACCTTGCCTGCCCCTCCTGGTCACCCACATGGAGCCGTGGGCACCCCTCGGGAGAGCCTCTGGAATGGCATCAGGACAGACAGAGGTACTGGGAGGGTCAGAAGGGCGCCTGCCACACCCGGGACATCAGGGAAGGCTTCCTGGAGGAGGCCACACATCCAAGCCCTCTCCGTTAGCTGGGAGTTGGCCGAGGACGGAGGAAGGCAACCCCACCCAGGAACGAGGGAGCAGCATGAACAAAGCCCAGGGACAAGAGGAGGCCCTGCAGAGGCAGACGGCACCCCCAGGGAGCACTCCTGGGGAAACAGCGCACCCCCAGGGCTGCAGGGCTGGGGGGCGGGGAGGGGGGTCTGGCCAGGAGTGCGGGCTGTGCTTCCCCCAGGTGGAATTGCCACTCCCTGGGACGTGTCTGGGACGTGCCCACCTCCAGGCGGGCCTTGAACCCCAAACAGCTCAGGTCTCCACCCTCCGACACCCGCAGACAGGGCCAGCGGGACTCGTGCAGACCCTGCAGACAGGCCGGAGGCCCAGTCCCTGCCCAGCCCCCTCGGCCCCCGCAGAGAAGCCCATTTGATTGGCAAAGGGGGTCTCAGCCTGGCAGGGGGCAGGCTGCCAGTGGAGGCAGGGGCAGGCGGTGGGCACCCCTCCCTGGGCCTTGTCTCCCCCTCACTCCTTGGGCATTCTCCGAGCGTCTCTCCAGGGCCAGGACACAGGGGCCAGACCCACTGCTGCCTGGGGAAGCACCCGGGCTGAAGGCCACAGACAGGAGGAGGCCGTGTGTGCACGGAGCCCTGGTGACAGCCAGGGCACAGGCAAGAGGAGGTGGGGACCGTGGCCTCCTGCTGCCAGCTCCTCACCAGGCTGCACACAGGCCTTGGGGGTCCGCAGGAGCCCCTGGAGGACAGGCAGGGATGGGGGCCCGATGATGCAGATGGGGGGTGAGAAACACTGACGGACGAGCCAGAGACCCAGGACAGAGGCCGCCACACCTGGGGCCAGGTGGGCGCCGGTGAGGAAGCAGCATGGCCTGGGGCTGGGCCGGGTCCCTGGGTCCGGGCGGCTCAGCCTGACAGGTTTGGGGACTGTCCTAAACCTCAGCGTCTGCGAACTCAACCTTTTTTGGAGAAAGGGTGCTTGCATCCTGGATTAGCCGATGGGACCTACATCCCAGGACAGGGGTCCTTGTAAGAAGAGAAGACACAGAGGAGAGGCCGTGGAAAGGCACAGAGAGAGGCTGGATGGGGCTGCCACAAGGCGGAGGAGCGCTTGGAGCCCTCAGGGGCTGGAAGAGTAGGGAGGGGCCCGCCCCTGGAGCGGGCAGGGGAGCACGACCCCGCACACAGCTTGATTTCGGAGTCCTGGCCCCAGACTGGGAGAGAACAGATCTGTATTCTTGTAAGACACCCAGGTTGTGGCAGCCCCAGGAGACTGACTCGGGACCTTGACAGACCTTGGTGGCAGCAGCCCCTTGCCCAGCACCCGCCCAAGCTCGACCACTGCCAACGGTGCGAAGGTGACCGGGTGGGTGAGGGTGGGCAGGTGGGTGTGGCCCGGCCGAGGGGGGGGGAGGGGGGGCAAGGAGGGCCCACACCGCTCTGACCCGCAACAAAGAGCCACCAGCAGGACCTCTGTCCCACGTCACCCCTCCCTGGCCCCGAGGGGTCTTCCGGAAGGCCTAGCCCCTGAAAGGCAGAAATAAGCTGAACTGGACCCTCCGAGAGCGCTTTCCGGCCTGGCCAATGTAGGGGGAAAGGGAGGCCTGGGGAGGGGAGGAGCCCCGGCGGGACGCGGAGGCTCTGAAGGCACCTGGAGCCCCCAACCCCGCGGCCCCTCCACGCCCTGCCGGGGACTGCAGCCTGGAGCCCGACAAGGAGGCTCCCAGCGCTCCGGTGGGGCGACGGCGCCCCCTGCCGGCCGCAGCCAAGCCCGGCGCAGACTCCGGACCCAGGAACCCCGAGAGCGCGCAGCTGGCGTCGACAGCCGCGAGGTTTTGTCCGCCAGAGTTCCGGCAGTGCCGGCTCCCGCTCTGATGCAAACAAGCACGCTCGCATTTGTTGAGCCGCCTCCATGGCTGTTTCTCATCGTCATCATTCGTGAACATCCGAGCGCGGGGACCTGACTTCCTTATCTCATGGAGTCCTCCGCACACCCCGAAAGGAAACCGGGGTTTGAGCGGGGAGGCAGCCCCAGCCCGGGGCTCTGAGGGCCCGAGCCGGGCTCCTGGGGCGCTGACAATGATTCGAGGGAGGAAGCCCCATGAGATGGGAGAGATGGTGGCTCCGGAGGTCTCTTCCCTTCCCTGAGCCTCAGTTTTTTCGTCTGTAAAATGGACACTGGACAGCGGCGTCTCTTCCCCGTCCCCCATCACGGGGCGCTGTGAGCACACAGAGGGCCATGGACAAGGCTCTGCAGGCAGTGAGCTCTGTACTTGAGGTGGCAGCCCGCTGCCGGCCTCTGGGTGTGCAGCCTGGGCAGGCGCACACGCGCCCCACGCTCGGAAGGGCCAGAGCTTGGTTTTCTGCTCTGCTCTCACCATCTTTGTCACCTTTTTTGAACTAGGGCCCTCGCATTCACTTTACACTGGGGCCCGCAGATCACGTGCTGGTCCCGCATGTAGGGACCACTGTTTGGAACCCTAGAGCTGGAAGAGGGGCCTCCACCCCGGGCTGCTGGCTGAGCGGGGGCAGTGCCTGCTGCCTGCCCAACCATGGGCCTGTGCTCAGGACCGCGTCAGAGCGCCCGGGAGGCCTCCTCGACCCGCCAGGCTCCCTCACCCCGGCCCCCGGCCCGCAGTGCTGGGGCCCGGGGCCAGGACCAGTGCCATAGGAGTCCTGTTCCCTACACACCGCAGGAAGGGTTTGCTGATGCGCTGAGTGAGGATCCCGGGGTGGGGGTGGGGGCGGCGCTGAGAGGGTGCAGGTGTGGATCACTCCAGCTCTGCCCCTGAACGACCCGCACCTGGTGCCTTCACGCTCTACCTGTCCGGGATGGCGCCTGCAGGACCAGGTTGTCCAAGGTGGGATTTGTGGGGCTCTGCTGCCACCTGGTGGCCGATGGGGAGAAGGCGGCCAATCTACCCTGTGGGTGGAAGGGTGGATCCCCTGTTCAGGGTGGAGCCGGGAATACAGGTGGGTGGGGCAGGACTGCCACTGCAGGGTCTGAGTACCCACTGCTTAAAACAACGAAATACTGTCCCCTCCCCAGCACCCAAAACCACTGTGTACATTTTAAGAGGGTGAATTGTGTGGTATGTAAATTGATCTGGTTTTTATTTTATTTTTTAGATTTTATTTTTAGAAAGAGGGGAAGGGAAGGAGAAAGAGAGGGAGAAAAACATCAGTGTGTGGTTGCCTCTTGAACGCCCCCCACTGAGGACCTGGCCCACAGCACAGGCATGTGTCCTGACTGGGAACTGAACCAGCGACCCTTTGGTTTGCAGGCCTGAGCTCAATCCACTGAGCCACACCAGCCAGGGCACGATCTGTCTTTTTTTTTTTTTTTAAGATTTTATTTATTTATTGTTAGAGAAAGGGGAAAGGAGGGAGAAAAAGGAGAGAAGCATCGATGTTTCCATGGATCGGTTGCCTCTCGCGTGAGCCCTGACCAGAGACCAGCCTGCGACCCAGGCATGAGCCCTGACTAGGAATAGAACTGGCGACCTTTCACTCTTTGGGACGATGCCCAACCCACTGAGACACTGATCAGGGTGATCTGTCTTTTTAAAAGCCCGCCTAGACTTCTTAGCCTGCACTTGGGACCCTCCACGGCAGACCCCAGAGCCTCATCTCCCACCCAAACCCCCAAACCCCCCATACACACATCCTCCGACACCTTGGAAAGGACGGGAGGTCTCACCCCAGGCTCTCTGGGCGCTCCTCAGCACAGCGCCGTCACCTGGCACCGTCACCTGTCTGCCTCTGCCCCCTACCTTGAGTGCCCACGATCAAAAACCAGACTGGGTCCCCTGGTGTTTACAGCCCCCGGTGGGAGCCACACAGAGCAGGCACCAGACGGGGAGCAGTGATGGGTGGGAGGGTGGGTGGGTGGGTCAGTGGATGGGTGGGTTTTCAGGGGCCTAGAAAAGCCATCCAGTGACGCTGTTTGGGATGAGGGAATGACACCATTGGCCCCTGTGCCCCCCTCCCTGCTGGCTCCATCGCTCCAGGCTGTGCAGGGGTGGTGGGAGGGGTCGATCCGGCCAAACAGCTACGTTAAGGAGGGTAAGAGTCAGCGCCACTCTTTGCCCTGGATTTCACAGCCCAGCTCCCTCGCTAGGGGCCCAGAGAGCGAGAGCAGGACCCGTGGGAGCGCCCTCCCAGCACACAGGCCAACTCGGTCCTCAGCCAAGTGGAGCCAAGAGCCCCGGAAGGGGAGGGCGAAGGAGGGGCCAGGCCTGGCGTGTCTGCTGTGCCGGGGAAGCGAGGTCCCGGAGAAGCCTGAGCAGCAGACGTGACAGACACTCCCACCCCCAGCTGCACCCAAGCTGGATACACAGCCTCGCCCTCTGTGCGTGCACACACACGCAGACACGCGCACACACCATCCGGCCGAGGGGCACACCCGCTGGCTCGGACCACAGCCACCCCTCCCCTGCCCTCTGAGCCGGCCCACCACCTCCCAGGGAGGCGTGAGATGACCGACAGTCTGTGTTGGTCCCTGCCCCCGCTCCGGGCACAGAGCTCCCAAAACCCTTGTGCATTCCCCAGGGATCAGAGCCCGAGGAGCATCTTTTGTTCAAATGAGGTGACCCCTGGGTGGGCTCCTGGATGGGGGTGGCCACCAGGCAGACCACGCCATGTAATATTAGAAGCTTGGAATGTTAGCCCCACCCCATCCTCCAGAGAGGGCCAGGCGGACGGGGAGTCCATGGGGTGTGCCCACGTGATGAAGCCTCCCTAAAACCCGTAGTATGGGGTTTGGAGAGCTCTCAGGTGGGAGAACACATCCACGCACTGGGAAGGTGACGCACCCCGACTCCGTGGGCACCAAAGCTCCCAGACCTCGGCCTGTGTACCTCTTCCTCCGGCTGTTCATCTGTGTGATCATGTTTTTTAAAAAACACCCGGGTTTTCCTGAGATCTCTGAGACACTCCAGCAAATACTCCAATCCCAAGGGGCGGGGCGGGGGACCCTCCGAGATGTGGCCAAGTGGGCAGAAGTTACAGGGAACCTGGGGACCTACGGCTGGCGAATGGCATCTGAAGTCCCGCGGGACCGAGATCTGACACCGTCTCCAGGCCGCGGCAGCACTGAGCCGCGCTGCAGGACAGCCAGCCGGGGTGGGAACGGCTCGGTGTGGGGAACCACACACATCCGGTGTCACGGCGCGGGGAGTGTGGCGGTCCTGGGAGGGCGAAGGAGACACACAGGAGGAGGGGCTGTAGGGTTCAAACTCAGCAGGCGAGGCAGGGTTCGTTGTGCCCGTTTCACAGAAAGGCACACTGAGGTCCCCCACACCGGGTGGCTTGGTTGGAGCCGGGATGACTTGGCCAGGACTCCCAGTCACTCACCTACAAAAACCAAGGACCCCCTTCATAAGACAGGCACCACCACCAACCAGGGGTGTCCTTGTCCACCCCTCAGAGGTGGCAGAGGTCACTTTCAGTTTATCCGCATGGAGATTTTGTGAGCATCTGATACGTGCCTGGCACCGTGTCCCATACCACAGTAGCACCGGCAGGGCTTGGGAGCTGGCAGTCCAGGGACAAGCCCATAGGAGCTTAATTGTAGGGGGGTCACTTCATTTGCACACTGAGGCCTGATGGGAAATTCGCCTGATGCCTCCTCGGGCCGGGGGTGGACGTCCCACGGGAGGTGCCTTTTCACCCAAAGCCTGAAGATGAAAGGAGGCACCCAGCTCGGAGGGAGGGGCAGCCTGGGGAGAGGGCGGAGCCGCAGCAGTGCCAGGAACCGGCAGGGACCCGCTGAGCCCCAGCCCCAGGTCTGGAGGTTAAGGCGGGGTCAGGCTGCGGCGGATCTGAGCGTCTGAAACCCCACAGGGCACCGGCTGTAAGGGCTGCTTGAAGGGATCTGGGTGCGAGCTGAAGGGAAACAGTGTTACAACGTATTTATTTGCAACCTGCTCATCGCCTCGCCCAGATGTGGAAGCTCCCCTCAGCAGCACGATCTGTGAAGTGGGCTGACAGACGGAAGAAGCCACCAGAGGGCTTGGGCGGTGACGAGGCAAGACCGCGGTGCTTTTCCTCTGCTGTGTGACTGCTTTCGGCCCGTGGGGCAGCCGCGCTGGCGTGCTCTCCCGCTCTCAGAGTCACTCCTAGTACCAGCCCCTGGGAAGTGCTCACTTGGAAACCTAGGACGAACAGACACCTCTGAGGCTGTCCGCGTCCACGGAGCATCGCGGATAACAACTGAGCGTTGCTTTGCGGTCTTAGTCTCTGCGTTTTACATCATCTAGATAATATCTCCCACAATGTTTTGACTTGCAGGATTTTTAAAAAACTTTTAAAGTATAGTTCTGAGGGATTTTTTTAAGATTTTACTTATTTTTAGAGAGAGGGAAAGGGAAGGAGAGAGAGACACACACATCAATGTGTGGTTGACTCTCACACGCCCCCTACTGGGGACCTGGCCCGCAACCCAGGCACGTGCCCTGACTGGGAATCGAACGGGTGACTCTTTGGTTCCCAGGCTGGTGCTCAATCCACTGCACCACACCAGCCAGGGTAGTTTTGTTTTGTTTTGTTTTGTTGTGTTGTGTTTTTTAAATCCTTACCTGAGGATATATTTTTTATTGATTTTAGAGAGAGAGGGAGGGAGAGGGAGAAAACTTGATGTGAGAGAGAAACATCGATCAGCTGCCTCCCGTGTCCACCTGACCAGGCATTGAACCACAACCTAGGTACGTGCCCTGACCGGGGCTCGAACCTGCACCCTCCCGGTGCATGGGACGGCACTTTAGTGGGAGTGCATAAGCACCTCCCTGTGTCACTACAAACACATCGTAAACCTGGCTCTAGTGCTGTGTCACAGTCCAGACGGAGGATGTGTAATCACATCACATTTAATTTTTGTTGGGCATTTACATGGTGCCTATTTCTTTTAGCTCTGACTAACCCTGTGAAGGTTTCCCAAGTTCCGGAATGTTCCTTAGCGTGGGATTCCAGACGTGGAACTGTTGAGTCAGCTCCCTTCCTGACGGGCCTCCGGCACGTTTGCAGGAGGTGGCATTCCTGCTGGCATTCCCCTAGAGAGGGGCCACTCTGCCCGGCGGTGTCCGGCCGTGGGCAGACCTGTCATCATCGCCTACGATGTTGCGGACCTGAAACTTGACAGGCGCTCACCATCTGCCCGCCCACAGGATGACAGTCCCCTGGGCGTTTGTTGGCGGTGTTCCTGCCGCCCAGGACCGTCCCCTCCGGGTCTGCCTGGGGCTGGGGCTGGGGCAGATCCAGGTCTAAAGCCGTGGCCAGCCACTTCCTAACCCAGATAGGGACAGTGGGAGGGTTGGGACAGAATTCCAGGACAGCGGGCGCAGGCAGTGAGTGGCTGCTGCATTCTTGTCTTTCATGGCTGGTCCCCCCACCGGCGGCCCGTTTGGGGTAGGGGGTTGGTGGGGGGAAACACGGTACCCTGACCCAAAGCCGCTCCCGCCTCCTCCCAGGACAGCACCAGATCAAACCCGCCCGGCTCCTGGCCTTCATCGGCGCCTTGCCTGGTTCTCCGAGCCCGGCACATGTTCCTGTTGAACAAGAGAACCCTCTCCGCGCCCCTCCAGCAGCCCCGCGGTTTGGATGCTGAGGACAGAGGGGGTTGGTGCGGGGCCCCGTGTCTCAGGACCTCCTCCTGTTTGGGAAGCCCGGGGCCCCATGGAGGCGGGACGCCCAGCTCCGTTTCCAGAGGGAAGGAGGGCAAGGGCCCGCGCGCAGAGGCCAGCTCCAGGCCAAGGGGCCCCGAGTGGGGAGCCTGCAGCGTCCGCTCCTCCGCTCACTCATCCGCTCATCTGCTGGCCCGACGTCGCTGGCGTCCTCAGCGTTGGGGCTGGGCTGGGGCTGGGGACAGGGAAATAAGTCAGACGAAACCCTGCCGCCAGCTGCGGTCAGGCTCTGGGGGAGAGAGAGCGGAAACGGATCGTCGCGTCCGCGCGGTCGCTGGAAACACGTTCTCTGCGCATTCGCCGCGGCTCTCAAACTACTGGGAGAGTCGCGTCACACAGACGCTGCCAGCTGGGGACCCACTGCGTCCCGGGCCCTGGGGGCCGAGGCAAACGGAAGTCTGTCGAGGGCCAGGGCCACCCCGGATCACACTCAGGCCACCAGCAGGAACTCAGGACCTCGACTTCGGCCTCTCAGGCTCCACCCACGCTCCATGGGCCGAGCGGAGAGGGGGATGCTCAGCTGCCAGGCCCCCCCCCCCATCCCAGGCGAAGGCCCGCTGAGCCCCTGCAGCAGGGAACGCGCCAGCACCTGTAGGGGGGCGGGAGGGCCATTCCGCCCACAGCTCAGGCAGGAAGCAGCTGCGGGAAGCCAGGAGGGGCGGGGCAGCCATTCGGCAGCCCGCTCCAGGAAGCCAGGGTGGGGATGCTGTTACCTCGCGTGGAGCCCGCACTGGCACTGAGGCCGAGTGCAGCTCCAGGGCCTGACAGTCCCCACGGGCCACCCGCTGCCCTGTTCTCAACCTGCTCCGATCCAACAGCCACAGGGAGGTGGCCACTGTGAACACAGAGGCTGGAAGCCCTCCCAGAGGTGGCTGTGTCCCCAGGGGTGGCCCTGGACCACGAGGTGGGGGGCTCGAGGCAGATGCTGAGAGGGCTCAGGAGGGAGACAGCTGGGAGGACTGAGACCACCATCTCTAGCGACAATCAGGCCTGAGAGAGGCTGGCTTGAAGGCTGCACACACAGCAGCCTCATAAAAATCCCAGCCCCCGTACAGGGACCCCACTCCCGTGGGAGGGATCGCAGCCCCGTCCCACAGCGGAGGAAAGGGAGACCCAGGGAGTTCAGGCCACCGGCGTCCCCGAGAGCACTGGACGGCCCTTCGGGTCCGGGTGCTGTCACCCCAGCTCTGGGAGGCCGCACTGGGGGGCCCATCTGTCGGGCACTCCGGGTCGCATCCCCGGGCCCTCCCGGGCTGTGCCCCTGGATCCTCGGGGAGCAGCCCCCGGCAGAGGGCCCTGTGGCCCGGCCCGCCTTTCCCAGGTGGCCGGACAGGCAGTGTCCCTGCTGCACGGGGGCTGGGGGGGGTCCTGACTCCTCCTCACAGCCACCCACAGGCCACACCCTGGCTGCACACAGGCCAGGCACCCACTCCACCCATCCCCATCTCACAGGGGAGGCCACTGAGGCTCGCAGAGGCCGGCCCCCCGCAGCAAAGCCCACCCAAGTGTCAGTCTAATTTTTTTTTAATTTTTATTTATTTATTTATTTAGAGAGGGAGAAAAGGAGGGAGAGAGGGAGAGAAACATCAGTGTGTGGTTGCCTCTCGAGCACCCCCTACTGGGGACCTGGACCGCAACCCAGGCATGTCCCCTGACTGGGAATCGAACTGGCGACCCTTTGGTTCACAGTCCAGCCAGAGTCCCACCGGCCAGGGCAGTGTTCTGCTGTCACAACCCAACAGCTGTACCGGGTCAGTGAGGATCGAGTGGGAGCAGCCCTCCTCCCTGCCCCTGCAGACTCTCCGCTGGAACAGAGAGCATCGGGGTCACACAGGGGCCACTGGGTCCAAATGGCATCCCTGGGTCCAAATCCACCCTCAAGGGCGAGCAGACAGAGCTCTGGGGCCCAGCTTACTCATCAGGAGGAGGACAGCTCCCCGAGCCATCGCAGACGTCAGCCAGCAGGCTCCTACGGCCTTTGGGGGTCTCACCCCCCACCCACACTCACCTGGAGGCAGGCCCCAGCCCGCTCTCAGGCTCGGGGCCCACTAGTACCTTAACCCCAACACACCCCATTGGTCAAGCCTGCTTGACTGAAAGCTTGGTGGGGGGCCTGGGAGGGGCTCGGCATTGCTGGAGGGTGGGGCGGGGGCGGAGCCTCTTCAGGCGCCTCCTCCCCCGAGCCCCTCCGCCGCCTGCAGCTCTTCCCAGTCCCCACGCTGTTGCCTTTCTCTTTGTTCCTTGATTCCCACCCCGGTATTAGTCCAGGGCCCTCCTCCGTACTAAGCGGAGCCATTCGCTCAGCCACAGGCTCCCCCCACTCCCCGCACAGGAACTGGGAGGGCAGACCCTTGCTCTATTGCAAGCTGGCCGGCGAGCCCGCCGCACGCCGTTCCACGAATGCTCGCGACAGACACGGGTCACCTGATCAGAAACAAAGGCCAGTCTAGGACTCATGGTGGCAGCAGGGGCCAGGGATCAGCATTTTTAGGCACCAGTTCCCCAAGCCCCGGTGCCCACGGGGCAACGCAAAGGGGCGGGGTGGCGCCTGCCACCCGGCGGAGAGGAACCTGCACTGGGAGCCGGAACCTTTTTCGGCGGCGGCGGCGGCGGAGAGCATGCCTGCCCTTTGCTCCGGAGGCGGAAGAGCTGCGTGTTTCCAGACTGTTCACCTACCCTGTGTTGAACAGTGTCCCCCAAAATCACGTCCCCCAGAAAC
Organism: Trachops cirrhosus; assembly: GCA_028533065.1. Classification (NCBI taxonomy): domain Eukaryota; kingdom Metazoa; phylum Chordata; class Mammalia; order Chiroptera; family Phyllostomidae; genus Trachops; species Trachops cirrhosus. The sequence goes on along the minus strand of CM052539.1, from coordinate 2,470,937 downwards.
TGTGCATGCGATCTCATTTAGAAGCAGGGTCTTCGCCGACGTGAGCGAGGTGAGAGGAGGCCCTCCTGGACTGGGGCGGACCCTTCGTCTCGTACGACCGAGCCCTTGTCAGCAGAAGGAAGTCTGCACACTGACACTCGGAGGGAGGGGACCGTGGGAAGTCGGGGGCAGCCGTGAGCCCAGGACCACCGCGGAGTGCCAGCCACCGCCGGGCGCTGGGAGAGGCAGGAAGGACCCTCCCCTAGAGCCCTCGCGAGGAGCCTGACCCTGCCGACCCCTTGAGTTTGGACTTCTGGCTTCCAGAACTGTGCGACAATACATTTCTATTGTCCTCAGCCGACCAGGCTGTGATCGTTTGTCATAGCCGCCATGGAAACTAATGCATCCTGCACGAAATGTTCGAAAGGACAGCCAGGGCACAGGGCAGTGGTGCCTCGCACACAACACCCCGAACGTCTCCCCCTCCCCCAGCAGGCATGCTGACACCCCCTATCTTTCTCGCCTCTTCGGAGGGCGTCGCACGCCTGCAGAGTCCGCTCACCCCTGCCAGGGGGCTCACCCTGCCATCTCCCCTCCTTGGAAAGGAAATGTTTGTGCCAGCCGATGAGACAGATTTCAAAAGCTTACAGCGTATCATTGCTACGTGGTGGGCTTCCACCAAGATGGTCTGAAGAAGGGGTTCGCGGGTTTCAAAAGTTAAAAAGCCAGACTGCCTGGGCCTGGCCCTCTCGGCTGGCAGCTCAGAGGAGGGCGGGCGCTCGCCGGAGTCCAGGGAGGTCTGGGGCAGGGCTAGTCGTTTTCACGAACTCCCGATTTAGCCCCGTTTCCGCCTGTCAAAGTGAAGTCAGAGCGGAGGCCGGCCCGCGAGGCTCGGCTGTGGGCTGAGCAGGGCGCAGCCCCGCCGGTGGGGACGAAGCGCATTCGTAACCAGCAGCATCCTTCCACCGTCCCCTCCCCCTGCCCCACAGAAAACTCGGCCACAGTCGTGACACCCGCCCCTCCCATCCAGACCACTTCCTCGGAGATTTCCATCAGCGGCTGAAGCGCAGTCGGGTCAGCGTGTCACCTAGAAAACCCCGTGGAAAGGGGGCCCCTCTTCAGCGGTCTTGCCCCCCATATCTGTGCTGGTGCCTGGGCCGCTTGCTGACCCCCTCCCCACTCCCTTCATTCCAGGTCTGCACACCAGGCCCCCACCACGGGCCAGAGACGGGGCGTGAAAGGTTCTGCAGCCAGGGTCTGGCCTAACCCCCAGAAAAGGCGACATTGGCCTGTTTTCCGTGTGGGGGTCCGGAGACTCGGAGAGGCAGGCCTTCAGCTAGAAACCGGCCCTGTGGGTAAAATGGGGGCAGAAGTGAGGAGGGAGGGGGCGGGGGAGGGAGGAGGCGGGAGTTACCAGGCGCCCTTGCAGGGGACCACGAGGCACCTCGTTAGCCGATTCTATAAGCGTCTCTACCTTTCACTGTCTTTGACTGAGCGAGCTGACCTCTCTGTAGTCGTAGAAGATGGCAGTAACTCGAAGAGGCTTGCCCACAGAGATGCAAATGAATTGGACCTGGAGGCCTGGGCCCCCCACCCCACGGGAAGAGCCAGTTTGTGCCTTTTAGCAAATTCCCTTCGGCCTTGCCGACTGCCCCCACACAGGTCTGCCCTTGGCTTTTCCTCTGAATTATTGTCACACCCCACTGGCCCTCCCTTTACTTAATGAGCTAACTACGATCTTCACTTAGTGTTTGTGTGGGAGTCAGTTCACCCTCCAACCCAAGGACCCCTGTCGAGGTCCGGGCATCCTCTCAGACTCCGGGGATGCACCAGGACCCCTGGAGAGAGGGCTCCTTACAGCCCAGACTTCTGATTCAGAAAGCTGGCGGGGCCTGAGAACTGGCGTCTCCACCAGCGCCCTGGCGCTGGGGCCGCGAGCACCTCGCCTCGCCCTGCGCCGACCGTGCTTCCTCCACTCAGCCCACGCGGTCCTCTGTGGCAACTCCCAGCCCCCGGCAGGCCCTCAGAGAGGGTGTCAAGGTCTTGTTATCCATCCCTGATCCCGCCCCACTCTGAGCCGAGCACAGTGTTGATGCTCAGGGCCCAGTCTCCCTCCCAGGCAGGGTCTGCTCTCCCGTGGGCTGTGTTGGGAGCGGTTAAGAGGCAGACAGAGCCCTGACTGGTGTGGCTCAGTGGACTGAGCGCGGGCCTGCGAACCAAAGGGTCGCCGGTTTGATTCCTGGTCAGGACACGTGCCTGGGTTGTGGGCCAGGTCCCCAGTTGGGGGCATGTGAGGAGCAACCACACATTGATGTTTCTCTCCCTCTCTTACTGTCTCCCTTCCCTTCTCTCTAAAAATAAATCAGTAAAATAAAGAGCCAAGTATCAAAAGTGCTGCTGGCTGGGGTCTCATAAAAAGGAAGAGGTATGTCCCCCTTGAAAAGCACAGTCCCACCCCACCACCTGTGGGCATCTGAGACAGCAGGCTCGAGGGGTCTGCAGGCTTCTCTGAAAGGCCCCAGGTACCCCGCAGCCAGGACAGCCCGGCCATCTGTCCGGGTTTCTTCTCCAGGGAAGCCAGCCCTGCTCCCCGCCGGGAGGATGTCCCCACCCCAAAGCTGGTACAGGTCACCAGACAAAGACCCCTGTGCCACCAAGCCTTAGCTGGGCTCCCCGAGCCGTCTTCTCGAGCAGGCCTTGTCCTTGGGCCCCACCCCCGCCTGCCGAGCTCAGGAGAACAGGAAGCCCCCACCCTTGGCATCTCCCCTTAGTGAGTTTCCACCCGCTGACCCCTCACTCTGACCCCTCACTCTGCCGTGTCGAGCCCCGTCTCTCTCCCCTGTTGCAGTAGTAAAAGTCGAATAAAGCTTTCCCACTGGTTTTAATATTCAACAAAGAGAATAATGTCTCTTTCACAAGCCCCACTCCCCAAGGCGCTGCTGTTCTGTGAAACCTACGGCAGTGACCTTGGAATGCAGGTCCGCAGGCCCGGAGCCCCGGGTCTCCCGCGCCCTCGGCGCGCTGCCTGCCCAGGTCTCCCTGGCTGAGCCTGCCCGACTGCACGGAGTCACCTCTGCCTTTGCTCCCTCCCGCGGTGTCGGCGCCTCTCATTCATCCTTTTGTCTTTTTAGCCTCCCCGCAAGGACATTTTTTCATTGCTTTTTCAGAGAGAGGGAAAGGGAGAGAGAAGCACCGACTGGTTATCTCCTGTACACGCCTGGGCCGGGGTTCGTAGGCACCCAGACTTGGGACTGGACGTGCCCGGACTGGGGATCAGACCCGCAGCCCTTCTGTTACAGGATGACGCTCCCGCCAACTGAGCCACGCTGGCCAGCGCCGTTCATTCATTCACTCATTCATTCTAAACTTCGGCTAGGCACCCCCCGTGGGGCTTTGTTCTCCCTGGAATGCCGTGGCCTGTCTGTACAGAGATGCCCACATGCCTGTCGCTGCCCGACGCCCTTGCCCCCTTCTGCCAACAGCACCCCAACTTTCTTCTGAGAAATCCCTCCACGCCCACTCGCAGTTCATGTGTTTGGGAGGTGGGGAGGGGAGCTGATGCTATCTCCCGCCCCCAGGGATGGGCCAGGGACCCTGGTCAGTCATCCCGGGACGGCCCACAGCCACGGTGAGTGGTCCAGGAATAGCTACGGGACGCCCTCGGGCCGATGAGAGTCAGCCCCGGGGTCCTCGCTGGAACCCACCCTTTCTAGGGAGGTGGCTAGGCTGCTAGGCTAGGGGTGCAGGAAGGCCCGATGACATCCTAGGGGCCCTGGATCCAGCGGTTCCTGCAGCTCCCTCTCGATGTACCGGTTACATGGGCTGGTGCATTTCCGTTTGCGGCGTCTGTGAAAGGCCGTGCAAGCCACTCGTGTAGAGGGGAGAAGCGAGCACTTTCTGAGCCGTTGGCGTGATCCTGGTCAGTTTCACATATTCTCTCTCTTGAATTTCACAGCAAGAGAGTCTTACCTTCGTTTTATAAAAATAAAGAAGTGAACCAAGTCTCAAAGAGAAGTGCCTCATTCAAGGTCACACACGAGCAAGCGACAGCCCCTTCCAGCTAAGTCCCCTGACGTCCCGTCAATGACCCTTTCCCCACAGAAGTTTCTGGGAACTTCCAGACATGAGAATCCACATGTGCGCGCCCGGATGTTAGCGCGGACCCTGCAGGCCACAGCAGCCGGCACTGTCCCAGACTGGGCCTGTTTCCCCACCCCGCTACGGTTGTGGGACGGGGAGAAGGGGTCTCGAATGACAGTGAACATCCCGAAGCCAGAAGGGACACCTCACGGGGCCTCTTTGGGTCACAGGTCCTGCTGTGTAACTCAGGTAAGTGTGTTGGGGCCAAGATTTCTGTCGTCCAGAGTGGGAGATTCACTTAAGGAAAGAACTCTTGTGTAGGGTTTGATTTGGAGGGTTTGGCCGGTTTTCCACCTGTTTTTGTTTGGGGACTCGTTTATTTTCTTTTTAAATTGCACCTGGAAGCCCATCCCCCCAGGACAACCGGCGAGAAGTAGGGAACTGGCGTGTGTGTGTGTGGAAGGGAAATACCCGTTGGATGTCCTGCCCCATCTGGCGCTCTCCCTCGCTTTCTCCGTGTGGAGCTGGGCAAGCACCAGCAGGCGGAGGGGAGGCTGTGAGCAAAGGCTGGAGGCAGGAAGCTGCGCGGGGAGGGGGCGGCACAGAGGGAGGCCGGCACCGGGCACACAGCCTGGGCCACGGTCAGAGTGGGCTTATCCCGGGGCGCTGGGAAGCCACTCTCGGGAGTGAAGAGCCAGTTGCGGGGGGTGGCCGAGGCTGCCTGGAGGAGGGGAGGTCCTCTCGGGGTAAGACGGGAAGGGCTCCGGGGAGACTGAGAACAGGACTGAATCAACCCAGGGGCCAGGGCGGGGAATGCAGCCAGGATGTCAAGCTGACCGGAAACTTTTTCCATTAGGATACAGAAGGATCTTACGGTAACGACAAAAAAAAAAACCTGGATAAAAATTGAAACAATATGTTTCTAGAGGGCGTCCAGGGGGGCTGGGCCTAGAAAGCACGGACTGAACTCAAGGGGGCGGAGCCAAGAGCCCCAGCGGCTGCGTGCCCGCGGCCAACTGCCCGGGCAGTGTGCAGGCGGGAGGAGCGGCGGGCAGGGACAGCTCGGAAGCGCGGAGCCGCCCTTGACAACGAGAGAAGGAAAAGTGTTTTGCTTCCACCCACTTTAGGGCCTCGGCTGGGCCTGTGCATCAGGGCGAGACAGGTTCCCGAGAGAAAAACCGGCAGGGGTTTATGAACACGAGCGTCGCGCCTGAGGGGTGGCTAGAGCTTGGGCCGCTGGACCACCTTAGGCTGTAAGGAGCGAAAGGGGCTTCCGCTTCTGGGGAGGGTGGTGATGGGAGGTGACCAGGACGTGCGGGAAACAAGGCAGGTCGGCTCCGCAGGTTCACACGGGCGCCTTCTCCGCTGATAAGTTGTTAAGACACCTCCTTCTCCTGGGACTGAGAGCGAGCTTCCAACGTTTAGGGAAGAAGTTTATAAGCACCCCTTCAGACACTAGAGGAGCAAGGAGAACACCCCAAACTGTGTTAATGAGTTAGAATTACCCTGGTACCAAAACTTGGCAAGGATGTTATTATTTTTAAAGAGAAAGAAATTGCAGACCAATATTGCTCATGGACATATAGGCAAAATCCTGAACACAAGTGTAGCAGAGTGAACCCAGCAGCATACAAGTGATATGAACTGTGAGAAAGTGGGCTTTTTCCAGAGATGCAAGATCCGCTTGCTTAGCATTCAAAAACCAGCCAATGGCATTTACTTCATTAACAGAAAATAAAAGATAAAAATAATCATAGGATTTCAATAGATGCAAAGAAAGCACATGAACAAACTCATTCATGACCAAAAAAGAAAAAAGATTTTTCATGTTCCGCAGTTGAGGAATGCGAGGGACCGTCACCAACGGGATAGGAAAACTGCAGGAAAGCCCGCAGCTGGCACCACGGGAAATGGGGGGAGGCTGCAGTTTTCCCCAGAGGGCCCAGGAGGAGACAGGCTGCCCACTGTCCCCGCGTCCACTCCTCCCGTCCTGGAGGTCCCAGCCCGTCTCCAGGTGCCAGCGACAGGAACGTCCGTCCCTGCAGACAGCCCTGCGGGACCTCAGTGACGCAGGGCAAGTTCCCCCTCACTGAGTGGGGTCCCGGAAGCAGAACACAGCAGAGAGCTTCGGGGCTGCTTCTGCCGGGGAGGCCGCCCAGGATGCGAGCTATTTTAAGGCGAATGGGGCCTGGGTTTCCTGTGGAGGCCAGGCCGGCTCTGCCTGGAAATCGGAAAGCGGTGATTGAAGACAGATTCTTGGCCGGAGGGCCTGGCTCACTGGCCTCGGGCGCTTGGGCCAAGTGCAGGGGGTAGGCTGCCAGAGGCTCCGAGTGTGCGCTGGGGGGAGGGGGCAGGGGGCAGGGGATGGGAGCTGGCTGTGTGTGGAAGGCCTCACTCCCACTCCTTTCATCCCCAGTCAAGTCCCCAGTGGAGGGGAGGGTGCGTGAGTGGTCCCGGGGGTGGGACCTCACTGTGGTTGGCAGGCTGGGCCCTGCGGAGTTTGCCCTGTCAGGTCGCCCCGCTTTGGTCCGGCACCTGGAGCTCAGCCCAAGACCCTCACGGACAGGCACCAGGCCTAACGGCTCCGTGTCCCAAGAGGTCCGCCCTCTGTTCGGAGCTTCTGCTGACCTCCCAGGAAGAGAGCGATCTCGGAGTCCAGCTCCCCAGGGCCCTTCCTGGGCTTTCAGAGTCACACACATTGTCATGCCAAGTGGCAGAATTGGTTTCCGGATCTGACTTTTACACCCCCCCCACATCCCCGCCCCCCGCCGGAGCTCCCGGGCTCCCATCGGCATCCCAGCCCAAACTCAGAGCCTGGCACGAGTGAGGCGCGTGGACAATGCTCCTCTAATTGAACTGGACTCAGCCCTGCTGTGACCGGTGGGCCAGCGCTCCAGGCCGCTGCAGAAGACAGAGGGCCTGGTTTTCAGCTGGGACCAGGGCTGGGCAGATAAACCTGGGGCAGGAGCCAGACCAATGGGAGGAAAGCCAGGAGGCCCGCAGCCCTAGGCCAGAGCCCCCACCTCCGGCCCAGCCTGGTGCACAGGTGTGAGACCCAGGTGTGGGGCCCAGGTGAGGTGCACAGGTGACGCAAGCATCCGTCAACGCTCCCTTGGGTGCCGGCTCTGTACAGCGCTCTGCACGGTCCGTGTGTCACTTGCTGAGCACTCACTGAGCACCTACTGTGGGCCAAGCCCTGGGCAGCTCCCCAGGGACCCGGAGCTGAAGGCCAGGCTCTGCCTCGGAGGACTTTCCATTCCAGGGAAGAGGAAAGGGTGAGGAACACGCTCCAGCAGCTACTGCTGTTTGTCGTGGCCTCGGGCCAGGCCGGCTCCGGCCCAGGGTGCCTGCCCAGGGTGAGGAGGGACCGCCATCTGACAGGGCGTCGGAGACAGAGGTCAAGTCTGAGCTGCTACAGCACAGAAGGAAAGCCGAGTTCGTGGTGGGGGAGATGCATGCAAACGTCACGTGATCATCACTCAGAACACCGTATTTCCCTTCAAGTGAAAAAGTGCTACCCAGCACCTGCCTTCTAAGTCTGCAGTCAGGGGTCAGAGCTGCAGGTCCGGAAGGCCAATAGCCGTGGGGGCAGGGTGGTCCCCGAGGCAGTCGGGTGAGGCCCGAGCTGGCTCAAGGGTGGACAGTCGGGTGGAGGGGGTTCCAGGCAGAGGCGGCAGCTGCTCCCCGGCCGGCCTCTCATCCCACACCGGGTTCTAGAGCGATTTTTGCCTCTTTCTACTGGAACTCTGGGGTTTGGGCAGGGCCTCATCTTCCTCCCGTGCCTCTTTGCGGGGAGGTGCGTTCACCCCAGTCCGGCACACCGTTTGTCCCTGGGCAAGCCAAGGCACAAGGCTGGCCTGTTCCTGTCTGCTGTGACCGGGTCAGTGTGTCCAGAAATCCCTGCTGTACAGAGGGCCCTCGGCATTTGCAGGCCCCCCAGTGCCCCCCCACCTCACCCCAGCCCTGCGAGGGCGCTCCTAAGGTTACAGGTGAGTCGAAGGTGCAGAGGTTCCCCATGGACCCCCTCACCCCACCTACCCACAGCCTCCCCCACAATCACCGGGTGTTGTAATTGATGAGCCTACACCACACGTCATTATCACCCAGAGTCCGTCGTTTGCGCTAGCGGTCGCCGCTGGCGTGGGGCGTTCTGTGGGCTCAGACAGACCCGTGATGACGCGCAGCCGCCACTGCAGCCCGACAAAGAATGATCCCACTGCCCCCCAAGCCCGCTGTGCTCTGCTGACTCGCCCCGGCCCTGGTGACAACTGCTGACTGTCTCCACAGTTTTCCCTTCTCCAGAATGTCGTGGAGTCGGAGTCACACAGCGTGTGGGCTTCTCAGACCGGCCTCTCTCACTTAGTCACAGGCGTTCAAGTTTCCTCCGTGTCTTTTCGTGGTTTGATAACTCATTGATTTTAGGGCCGAATACTTTTCCGTTGTCCGAACGCACGGGTTTGTCCATCGCCCACAGAAGGACATCTCGGCTGCTTCCAAGTTTTGTCGGTTATGAGTCTAGGTGCAGCCTTTTGTGTGACAATGAGTTGCAGCTCCTGTGGGTGACACCAGGGAGCGAGAGTGCGGGACCGTGCGGGCAGAGTGCGTTCAGATCTTCGAGAAACGCCGGCTGCCCTCCACTGCGGCTGCGCTGTCCACGTCCCCACCAGCAGTGAGCGAGTCCCTGCTGCCCCTCGCCCTCGTCAGCGCCTGCTGCCAGCGCTCCGAGTCCCGCCATCCCACTGGGGACACGGCGCCGTCTCACTGCCGTTTCAACCTGCACGTCCCCAATGACTCAGGGTACAGAGCCTCTTTTCACACGCTTATTTGCCATTTGTACGTCTTCTTTGGAGAGGTGTCTGTTAAACTCTTTGGCGAGGCACGTTTTATAACCTTTCTGAGCCTCAGCTTCCAATTCTAGAAAGTGGCAAAGGTCATATCTGTGTCAGTCAGGGTCCCAGCAGAAGACAGAAGGTACCCCAGGTGGTCCAGTAAGAGGTGGGGGCCGGTTAGGGAGCAGCCAGAGGCTAGCAGTTGGGGGAAGCTGCCATCCCTGGGGCTGGAGGAACAAGCAGAGAACTTGGGGTTTCCTGTGGAAGCTGGGGGGGCGGGGGTGCTGCAGCGTGGCTCCCTCAGCTGGTGCCAGCTCAGCAGCCCGTGGGAAGTGCAGGGAAGACCCCGCCCCCTGTCCACTCCCTGACATCCAGCGGCCGCCTTCCATTAGCCAGACCCAACCTGGCACCAGAGCCAGGCGCAGTCCACCAGGGTGGGCACAGAGCCCGGCAGCGAATGGGTCCCAGGGGACAGGGGTGCCACAGGCGACGAGTGAGCAGCACCCGTCCTTATCTGCTCATTCCTTCACGCTTCTTTCCACAAATATCTATTAGGCGCCTTCTAGGCGCCAAACACTGTCTGAACCACCAGGCACACTCGGGGTGAAAAAAAGACACCAGTCCCCTCTCTCGGGGAATTTACATCCTACGCGACAAACTTTAAAGAAATAAGCAACTGTAGACCATGAGGCCAACGCCAAGTGTAAAGAGGAAAACAGAGCGGGGCAGAGGGAGTGAAGGGGAGGCTGTCACAGATGGTCCAGAGACGGACGCACCACCCGAGTGTTGGCCCTCTCCCCTCTGGGACGCCCTGGCCACCTGCCCCAGGACCCTGGGGGACCCCACCAACCCACTCCCACTCCAGGAACCCAGTCACCAGGAAGGCCTGTGCCACTAACACTGTTCCTGGGGGCCAGGACGCTTCGCTTCAAGTTTGCACAGTGATGGGGGGGAGGGGTAGATGTGTTAGTACTGAACATGAGCAAAAATATTTGCACAGCTGTTTTTCAACACTTCCCATCACTACCTGTGAGCCTGAGAGCCAGTGCGCACCTCTCGGGGACGCCCCGGCCAGGCCGCCTGGCCCCTGGCAGCTCGGGGCTTCCTGGCTTCCCGGCTTCCTGCACCCAGCGCTGACAAGGCCTCGGAAGGTTCTCATTCCCGGGGCCACCTCTGCCCCAGCATAGTGTCACCCGGGGGTCTTTGTACATGAAGGGGTGGGGTCAGCAGTGCTAGAGGTGGGGAGCTGGATCTTTCCCCCAGGGCCTAGTGAGGCCCCTAGGGTCTCCATCCTCACCCGCCTTCACAGAGGGGGGAACCACCAGGAGGGCTTGTCCAAACCCACATTCTGTAAGTCTGGGTGGGGCCCAAGAATCCGAATTTCTAACCCGTTCCTGTGGTGCCCTTGGCGAGGTCTAACCTTAGCCTTGGGCTGTTTAGATGCTGGATGCGTGGGTTTGCTGCCTCTGTCTCCTAAGTCCCCGGCAGGGACTGGAACTGACGGCCGATTTTCCCTCCCGGCTCCCAGCACCTAGCACAGGCCGGGGCTTGGGGAGGAGGCGATCAGAGGACGTTACAGGGACCCCACGGAGTGGGTTACTGGTCAGAGCCCATCTGGGCCACTGGGGTAAGCGGGACGCCCCCTTCCGCGGCGGGCACCACCCACAGTCTGCGCAGTGCACCGGGGTGGGGGATCCGGGAGGAGGCTCTCGGGCCCCCGGCTCCCAGCTCCCAGCCTGGGCGGGTCCAGCCCCCGGCGGGCCCGAGTCGGTGGCCGTGCGTCCACGGCCTCACTCGCCGCCTGGCCCGGGTCCCCCCGCCGCCCCAGGGTTCCGTGGCCGTGGCTGCGCCGGGCACTCTGCGCGAGCCGGGGAGGCAGGCAGGCGGGGAGGCGGGGAGGCGGGGTGGGCGGGGCCTCGAAGTCCCCCGCCCTCGGCCCCGGGCTCCGGCTCTGCGCGGTGGCAGCGGCGGCGGCAGTGGCGCGGGGACCGAGGTAAGTGGCGGCGACGGTCCCGGAGGCCCCGCTGGGGGAGGGGGCCGGGTGAGCCGAGGGCGACAAGAGCGCCGCTGTGGAGGACGGGGGCCTGGGGCTGCGCGGGCGAAGTGGCGTGTGCGCGCGCGTCCGTGTCGCGCCGAATGCGGAGACATGGGGTGGGGTGGGGTGGGGTGGGGTAGGGGGTCCACCTTGCGGGGGTTCCACCCCCTCCCACCTGGTCTCTTCCGGGACCTCCAGAGCTCATCTGCTCTCCCAGTCTCTCTCTCGCCCCCTGCCCCGCCCCCCTTTCCTTACCTGTCTCTGAGTTTCTCTGGGTCTCTGTGGGTGCGTCTCCGCCTGTCGGTCCAGCCGCCCATCCAGCGCCTCGTTTCCTGATCTGCCCTCCAGACGCCGCCCGCTCCCCATCAGGGCTCTCCCTCCCTTTCCATGGCCCCTTTCACAGAGCAACAAAGATGGTGAGGGAGGGAGACACCTCCTCTGACAGTGTCCTGGCTCAGCGCGGGGCCCCACCCCTCCGGCCTCTGGCGGGGGCCTCCGCCACCTTCCTGCAGGGGGCTGGCCCTGCAGAGTGTGGGGGTGGGCTTGGAGCAGCAGGCTCCTCTGAGGGCAGGGACCCCAGAGCTGGAGCAGGGGAGGGTCTGTGCCCTGGAGCCGGGGGACACCACCCCCCACACACGTCCCCTGACAGGGGCACACTGGCCAGCTCCGCCCGGTCAGGGCCTGGGCCTCTGGCACAATCAGGTCATGCGCCGGACCCTGCTCACATGGGTGACCGACACTTTCTAAGATTTTTTTCCCATGGAGCCAAGGTAGGGAGCACTTGCAGGGCCAGAGGAGGGTCACCGGCGCCGGGGGGCCTAGGGTGTGGTCAGCACTGCCCACCAGGCCACTTCCTGCCGGCAGCCCCTGTTTCCCCACCCTCGGCCTGGGCAGCTATAAGAGGCTGCCCTGAGGTCACGGGTGCAGGGGGGGAGCTGTCCAGGTGATTAGTGAGCTCTTGGTGAGGGCGTGGCTCTACCCAAGTTCAGGGGCTCCCGAAGGCCAACCCCTGGACTGCCCCCGGAGGGGGAGGGGCTCCCTCAGACCTCCCGGGTGGGCCCACCGCCCCCTTCCTGGAGGGCAGGCTAGGGGCCCTGGGAATGAGTCAGGGACTCCTGCCTTGTCCTCTTTAGAGACAGAGCTTAACAAAATGCCCCATTCTGGGCTCCTGTCCTGACGCCTGATGGGGGCACCAGGAATTTGCATTTTCCAACCCACTCCCCCCACTCTGATTCCCATTTGGATGTGAGCACCCCTGGGTGGTGGCCGTGGACGAGGGGACAAGGCCATACAGCTCCCTCACTGGCGAGCAGGCAGTGGGGTGGGCCCAAGAGGGGCTCATCCTAGAGGCCTCGGCCCTGCCACCCGGGGGCGTTCTGTGGAGTCCGGCAGACCTGGGCAGCATCCGAGGCCCACGCTGGCCCGCTGCGGGGCCTGAGCAGGTCACAGTGCTTCTCCAGGCCTCGGTTTCTCACCCAGACACTGGGGGTCACACTGCCCGCCCCTTCCGGGTAGCGGGGCACGATCCCAGACACCTCACAGGCCCACCGCCAAGGTGGGGATACCAGCCCCGGGGCGGTGGGCACTGCACATGCAGCGGCTCTTTCGGCCCTCTGGGGACGGGAACAGCCCGTGGACTTAATGTGTCACCGGCGGGGGACTCGGTCTGTGCAGAAACAGTTGTTCGCTAATGGACTTCCGTCTTTCTAATGGACGGCCTAAAAGTCCTGGCGGCGGCCGAGCGGAATCGCCCGGTCAGAGTTGGGTGGCGTTCGGTGGGCCCTGGCGGGGCTGCTGGGCCGGCTCCCTCGCTCCAGGCAGGCACCCGGCGTGTCCCAGAGGCTCCCGGCAGAGTGAGAAGGGCAGAGACCTAGGAGGGGCCCGGCCCAGGAACCCCGGCTGTGGGTGCCCGTGGGTGCAGACGAAGCCCTCTTCCAGGACATCTGTAAGGAGAACACAGCCCTCAGGAGACACCCGGAGAGGGACAGAGAAAGTCACACCCTCCTGCATTCACTCACAGGTCTCTTGGGCGTGGTGGTGGCCAGGGCACCCCAGGGAGGCCAGGAGACCCGGGTGGGAGGGGCTGCTGCACAGCGGGCTACGGGAGAGGCGGGGGCGCAGTGGTCCTCAGAGTCCATGGGCAGGGCCGGACAGCTGCGGTGGGGTCAGGCAGCCACGGTGGCTCCCAGTGGTGCAGCCGCTGAGAAGGACCCGCCCCCTCCCGGGTGAGAGGTGGGAGATGTGAATCAGAACCTTGGGCTGTTGTGATGAGTTAGTGGGACAATGCGGTGGCTTCCTGGTGACAGTACAGCCCTCTTTTCTTTTAACCACATCCCTCTTTTATGTCTCAGAATCAAACCTTGGTTGGGGACTGCCGCGTGGGACGGGGGCTTTGAAGTCTGTGTGCGAGCCCGGGTCTCTGATGCGGGAATCCCTCATTCCCGGGACCGGAGCCGCCCACGGGCCTTGGCCCTGGCCTCAGCCCGTCAGCAGGTCCCAGGGAGGCCCGGAGGGGCAGCAGAGGCTGGGGAGCCACTTAGCAGCTGCGTGGCCTTGGGAGAGCCGCCCGGCCTCTCTGAGCAGTGGGGACAGACGTGGAGTTGATCACGGCACCACCGGCAACTGTCCACATGCCGGGCAGGTGGCAAGTGCCCAGGCCAGGCCCCTGCTGAAAAGATCACTGAGAAAAAAATATCTGCGGTTCATTTCAACTCGGGGTATTGCCCTCCTTCGTCCTGACTCTAAAGCATGGGTTTACCTCTTGAAGGCAAGCACCTGCTGTGTGCCAGGCCTGTGTGAAGACTCCCCCAGGCACCGTCCCACACACCCCGCCCCCGGCCAGCACAGAGGGGACCAAGGCCAGGCCAGTCAACAGATGGGCATGCTGAGACTCGGAGAGGCCAGGGGGCTGCCCAGGCCTTTTTCGCTCAGTGTAATACGAGGAGCATGTGCCCTGTTCGGCAAAGGCCGGCTAGCTCCGGGGTAGGGATGGCGACCTGCTTAGTGGCCGCCCAGCATCCTGCCCTGTGGGTGTCTCATCCTTTGACTTGGACCACATCCTCGCTCTGTGGCGCCACCACGTGGACAGTGATGTAAAAAGCAGGTGTGGACCCCTGAGGTCACGCCCCCAAGGCCCAGCAGGTCAGCTGCTCAGCGCCGACAGCCCGCAGAGTGTGTGGCCACTGGGAGGGCCCTGCACCTCTCTGAGTCTCAATAGGGTCCCTGCTCAGCTGGGAATGGGGGGTAAGAACCCCGTGTCACAGGGCTGCTGGAGGAGGAAGTGAGGGGATGGGATGTCACGTCTCTGGCCGGTGGCAGGGGCTTGAAACACAGCAGCTGTGATCACTGTAGCTGTTTAGGTCTTACCGCCCCAGGGAAAGTGAGGACCGCTGCACGCAGGAGCCAGGCTCTGTACCATCCCGGGCCCCACCCCGGGCACGCTCAGTCACATTTACTGACCCGATTCCTGACCTCTGGGGCCTCCAAATAGAGTGTCTCCTTGTGGGCGAGGCACCAGGACAGTTACACAGTCTCATCATGTCCCCTACTTCCACAGCCATCAGCTCCATTTCAAAACAGGCTCAGAGAGGGTGGTGGTCCTGCCCAAGGGCACACAGCGGGAAGTGGAGTCCGGAACACTTCCTGGAGGAGGTGGCAGTGGCCCTGGGCCAGCAGGACGGGGCGTTTGACTGGGCCGAGGGGCGGAGAGCTGGTGTGTGTTACACGGTTAGACGTGGGAAGAGAAGGTGGGAACCATCCGTGGGGCAGGCCTGAGCCGAGCACCCAGCACCCAGCCCAGAGTGCGGGTGAGCGCTTGCTGACCTGAGCTGGCCTGAAGTCACCGCAGGACAGGAGTAAGCTGGCTGCCTGGGCTCCTGACCTCACCCCACACGCACCCCGCCCACCACTTCCTTCTGTCTGGGCAGGAAGGGGTGCTCCTGGGGCTCGCAGGCTGCAGACACCTTCCCAGGACCGCTCTGTGAGCAGTGATAAAAGATTCATCAGAGACTCCGGCAGCTGGGCTTCCCTGCGTGGGGCAGAGCTGGGGGCAGCCCCCGCCCTGGGCTTGCAGCCTCGCTGTGTTCCGCTGAGTCACAGGGAGCCGGGCGCCACCTGCCCGAGGCCTCCTCGCCCCCGTGCCCTTTGGCCACATGGGCGCCTCCTAATGTGTAAGCCATTCGGCTGCCCAAGAGACCAGGGCTTCCAGCGCGGTCAGTGCTGAGGATTTCAGAGCTCACCCCCAGGGAGGGCACAGGCCTCGGCCAAGGTCGCGCAGGCAGAGAAGGCCAGAGGGCCAGGAGCCCCCTGCACCCACCCCTGCAGGGTCACACCTCCTTACTGCTCAGGGCACCGCGCAAGGTAGGTGGTCCTTTTGCCCCTCCCTCGCGGGGAGGACGCAGGGGCTCAGAGCTGGGCGCCAGATGTCCCGTCTCTCGGCTGCTGGTGGCCGAGCGGAGGTCTGGCCCTCGTCTGACTCCTGTCCCCGCCGTGCCGGACTCCGTTCTTGCCCTGAAACAGGGCCTGTGTCTCTCCTTCTTGATCCGAAGTGGAGCTGTGGCTTCAGGTCTGTCGTTTTGATTTCCAGAGTAACGGCAACAGGAAAAAACAGTAGCAGATGGCCTCTTCCTACCGCCTCGCGGAGCGGCAGGATGAAGGGCTATCAGACGCTTTTGTTCGCTCATTCATAAAACACGCTCCGGGCGCATGGGCCAGGGCGTGGGGGGCGCTTCGCCGTGGGGTGGGAGCCCGCGGAACCAGAGAGGGCGGGTTACGGGCATGCGCCTGCGCACCTGCATGTGGCCTCCGCCAGACCGCTCCGCCGCTCCGAGCCTTGGTCTCTGATTTGTGAATTGGGGGTGCGCGCTGCTTTCTCAAGTGAGGGTACACCTGTGTCCCTGTTCTCTGTCATCCTCACATCCATCCGATGGGCATCAGCCATTGGCCTTGGAACGGGTCTGGTTTCCAGAGGCCCCAGCAGGCTTGGCGATCGGCTCTCCAGGAAGTAACCGTAACCGGAGCTGGTGTCGCGAGGGCTTTTGGAGGTGATGGGGAAGGTGGGAGTTTCTCCTAAGTCGAGTTGTGAAGGAAACTGGTCCCTGGAGCCCTGGAGCCACGCTCACCGTGAGGGGGAGCCGGTCGGTCCCACACAAACTATTGGTGTGAATCCTGTGGGTGGCCACGGTCTCCTCCACCCCCAGTCCTGGACCCGGGTCCCTGTCCTGCCCCCACCCCCCCCACACACACACACACTGCCTGCCCGTGCACTCAGGTCCTGTCCCTGGTCACCCTATGCCATCCCCTCCCCCCTCAGAGCCTCCCCCTGCCATTGCTCTGCCTGGAACACTTTTCCTCCCTTCTTCACTTGGGGGCTTTCGTTGCTTCTCCAAACCCCTGGTAGCAGGTGCCCTCCTCTTCCGGGAAGCCTTCCTGGCTGCCCCAAGTCCATCCCAGGCCGGTAGGCCGCAGGCCCTCCCATACCCTCCACGCCGGAATTTTGCTCAGTCTTTGATGTAGCCCTGGAACCTCCTGTTGGAATGCCTCTTCCCAGGCCTCCTTCCCACAGCCCGGGGCTCCAAAGCCATCTCTGGGTCCCAGGGTCCAGCCCAGGGCTGGCCCAGAGCGGGACCCCTGGGGGCGTCCAATGAATGGAGCGGGGGGAGGGGTGAGTGAGTGGTGGACGTGCAGGGCTGGGGCGGGGCTTAGGACCTGCCGCTGAGACCCAGGGAGCCTGGAAGGTGTGCCCCACGTGACCCGGCTCGTGGCCGGGGCCTCCTTTCCCCTGACCGTCACAGACGATTGGGCCCAGCGTGCCACGTGACCCAATCACGTTTACCTGTTCGGCTGGACAGCAGGGAATCCGGATTTCTAGGGCTGAGGCTGGGGTTGGGGGCGGTGCAGAGCCTCGGGGGTCAGGAGGGCTGCCCTCTCAGCCTCAGCTCCCCCTCTCGGAGCTGCGTGCGGATAGCGACTCACCCCCTGCCCCCCGCCGCTGGGCCCTCGTCCATTCCGCAGACCCAGCATTTCGTGTTGGAGGGAGGGGCCAGGCAGCAGGCTTGTGGACAGGGCGCGCGCGGTGGTGTCCCCACTGGCTGTGTCACCCCCTGGCACAGAAAAAGGGCTGGAAGGAAAGGCACCAAGACAAGTGGCTGGTTTCTTAGTCCAACTTTTTTGTATTTTTCAAATGTTCTAGAGTTCGCTCAGCGACTTTGCGTGTGTGTTTGAGATCCTCTTGCTAACCCCTGAGAGACAGCTGCCCCAATGCCCCACCCTGCCCGCCGGGGCACCGACGAGGGAGGCAGGCAGGCAGATGGGGCACCGCCCCGTGGCTCATGGATGTGTCGCGGGCAGATGGAAGCCCCGAGGGCGCCCCAGCCCTGCCTGTGGGCTGCCAGCTGCCAGCTTGCTGGAGGGCGGGTTTGCCAGGCAGGCAGGTGTGCGAGGGCCAGCGACGCTGTGTGGCCACAGACCCAGCGAGGGGCAAGGTGGTGGTGGGAGAGACCCTGCAGGGAGAGGGGCTGGACCAGGTCCTGAGTGACTGTCGGGGAGGGAACCCGTTCAGGATCAAAATAGCTTCATCCCCTGAGGACACACCCAGCGGCCTGCCAGCAGGGTTGAGGGGGCCTTTGCACTAAGGAGCCCTTGAGACCTTTACCCGGCCCTATGGGCAGGCACTGCTGTGTCCCCATTTTACGGAATGGGAAATCGAGGCCAAGCCCTAGAAGGGATGGAGCCGCACTTCAAATCCAGGTCTGTTTGTCCCCAGAGCCCAGCTCGGAACTACTGGCCCCTCCGACAGCCTTCACTGGTCACCGAGCCTCCAGGGCCTTTGCTCCGTCATTGGCAGAGTGGAGATTAGGAAGTGATGTGACAGACCCAATGAACGCCCTTCCCAGAACCAGTTCTAAAGCCCACCCCTGGAGCCGACGCACCCTGCCCCCCCAATCCCACAACCAGCTCCACTGTGGTCCAGTGCTGCCCCAGGCTGCTAATCAGGGGACAGGCCAGAAGCACAGGAGGGACCTTGGGGACAGGGCTCTGAGAAGGACAAGCCACAGGTGCGGGAAACGCGCTCAATTTCACAGGAGCCCTGAGCAGCGGCCTAAAGGAGGTCAGCCCAGACCCGGCTCCCGGGGCCGCCCGAGGGAGCGGGGACTCAGCCTCGGGGTGGTGGAGAGGGGCGGCCCCCAGAGAGAGTGGCTTTGGGACCCTGGGCCTACATGCTGAGGTCTCAGAGGCCCTGGGGAGCACGTCTGCCTCCCAAGTCACCGAGGGGACCTCTGCTGTGCCCCAAGGTGAGAAGAAGCGGCCCAATGAAGGATAAAGGCCTCCGTGCTCACGGTCACGGGCAGAGGCCGTCCCCTTGGTCTGAGTCAGGTGGGCACCGTGGGCAGCGGGTGGGAGAGAGGGAAGGAGGCCCAGCTGGGGCCCACCGTCCTCCTTCCCTGGCTCCACTGGGCGGGGTCCCCTGCCCACTGTGGGTTTTCAGCTGCGTGGGCAAGATGGGTGCCCTCGGGGTCAGCTCAGAGGCTGGGCTGTAGATCCCACAGCATGCTCCGTGTGGGCTTCTGTCCCCCGACTGGTAAAACGAGGACACCCCCACCTCCCCCACATCCTGTCTCCCTCCCAGAGCACTCGTGAGGGCCACAGAGACACTGAGGTCAGCACAGGGTGCCAGACCTGGCCAAGGTCAGAGTCAAATCCAGGGCTCAGCTCCGTGTCTGGCGCATAGCAGGCCTCAAGAAACACTGATTAAATGAAAACGAGGGAAAGGGCCAGTGGCCTTGGGCACGTTGCCCTGCCCTCGCGGCCGGGAATGCAGCGGGCCCGGGCCCCGGCCCCGTGTGGCGCTGTGCCACCGCCGTGTGTGGTGGGGCCGGGCCCTTGGAAGCGACTTGGGGGATGAGGTCGCCCTAAGCAGGGTTTTGCAAGATGAGTAGGGGTTGGCCGAGCAGACCAGGTTCAGGGGAAGTCGTCCCAGACAGGGTGAAGGGCAAGCGCGGGGCTGTGAGCTTGGCCTGGCCTCCGGGGACAGCCCCGCTCACCAGGATGTTGGGCTCCCCCTGCATTTGCTCGGGAGGCCTCGGTGAGGCTCCCGGCTCCCCTCCACTCCCCTCAGGCACCCTAGGACCTGAGGCCTGGGCCCCCTGCACGGGCTGGGAGTCCATGACCTTGTGCTCACCCCTTTGTCCCACCCCTGCAGCAAAGTCGTGGAGACCCCTTCCTGTCGTGGGCCCCTGGAGCCCGGGGAAACCCCCGCAGCTGAGCCGGGGGGAGGGGCTGAGCAGGCCACAGCTGCTGGGAGGCCTCCTGGCAGCCTCGGCTCCCAGGCAGACGTCTTACCTCCGTCCCCACCTTGTCTGCCACCCACACAGGGAGCCTCAGAGAAAGGCCCAGACCTCGGTTACTCAGAACCAGACACTGCCGGGAAGAGGTGAGGAGAAGCCCTCCGCGGGGGCCGGGCTGGCGTCTGGGCAGGGCTGTCCTCCCACGCCCAGCATCCCAGGGGAGGGCTCAGGGGACAGCAGGCACCAGGACACCGTGTCCACCTGCCAGCTCCTGGCTCTGGCCCAGGTCCCAGTGGGCTGTGGACCTGCCCAGGCCCCGCTGCATGGGCAGCTGGTAGACCCACAGGGGCTCCTGCCTCCGAGGCTCTGCTCTGAGCACTGAGCCTCAGGACCCCCACCCAGCCCGGGAGCACACCCCCAGTCACCACAGTCCCAGCGGATGAAACCGGTGACCCTCCTCAGTGGCAACCACCTGTGGCATCAATGAAAGCCAAGGAGGCCTGAGCGGGTCACACCCAGGGGCTCACGCCGCCGTTCCCCTGGCGAGCGGCCCTGTGAGTGTGGTTTCCCATCCTGCAGGTGGGGAGGCTAAGGCTCAGAGGATGCAGCAAGGCCGAGGGGTGGGGCGGCTGCACAGTGCTCTGGGGGCCCCAGAGGGCCTGGATCCAAGGCCAGCCGGCCTGACCGGCCCACAGACGAGGGGTTCCCGAATTCTTGCAGGTGCAGGAGGGCAGGCTGGGCACCGGGCCTGGGGCTTTTCAGCTCAACAAGCCTCGTGTGACCGTTTCCGCCCAACCCCTCAGGGCTCACGGAGCCTGAGCTATGGGCCTGGCCTCCTCTCAGCACCCGGGTGGATGGGTGACGGGAGACCCCAAAGGCCCCCACCTCTTATTTCACATCCAGGGTCCTTTCTCTCATCGCCACAACCTCATGTGCCCATGTCACCATCCCCACAGGCCATCCCCAAGTTCTAACTTTTGCTGGTGGCAGATCCTGGGGCCTGTGAGGCCGGGGATGGAGAGGTGGGGCTGTGGAGCGGAACTCAGAGTCTCCCCGAGACACCCCCCTCCAAACCCCTCACCCCCCGAGGTCAGCCATGCAGCACCCCCTCTGCTCCCCGCCTCCAGGCCCCTGCCTCCCTGGGGACCTGGCTCCTGCCCCCTTGGACAGCCCTCACTAGGCTTCAGTCCCAGTGCAGCTCAGGGCCGTCCCAGAGGGAGACCCCGCCTGTCTGAGCACCAGCCGTGCAACCTCCCCACCAGCTCCGGGCAGCAGCTGCATTGGGGCAAAGCTGGGGAGGTCAAGGGGCCCGAGGGTCACCTCTCGCCTTTACCCTGACTGACCTCGTGGGCTGCGCTGCCCCCTCCAGAGCCCCTCCCAGTGGACTGTTGTGGCATTACACCTGACTCGCAGAGTTGCTGACCACAGGGCCAGACCCTGGGGGGGCAATCCCCGTCCTGTGGGCCTGGTCTGTGCCCCACCCCACTGCATGCTGGGCGAGGTCACCCCTCCAGGCCTGTCTGAAATGTCACCACTGCTGCACAACCGGAAGGCAGTAAGTGTCCTTCATAAGTCCCCGCACGCCCCCCCCACCGGGCTCTGCAGGGAGGGAACGTGCTGCTTCTGGGGACTCACGCTGGCTACAGCAGGTGCTCTCGATGACTGGCTGGCAGAGGCGGAGTGACCGTGTGAGGTGTGGGCTCCGGGTCTACGCTGGGCTCAGGTCTTGGCCCTTCCACTCACCTGCCGCGCGACCGGGCGGTCCGTTCCCTCCTCTGGGCCTGGTGGGGCGGCCCAGCACCCAGTGGGACCTCACGTTTGCTGCTCTTCTCACTCACTATCACAGCCCTGCTCTCGGGAGACCCGGCGTGCCCCGCCCCCTTGTGAGGCCTTGGTCTTCCCATCTGTAAAGTGGGCAGCTGAGCTGGAGGAACTCCAGGGGCCTCTGGGGGGCCTGGCTTCCGGTGGGTGACAGCAGGGTGGGGAGGGCCTGGGGACGGGGTCGCCCAGCGTCCTTCCTGAGGCCGCCAGACCACTTCCTCCTGCTCACATGGTGTTGGCATGAAAAGGAGGGCCAGATGGTTTGTGTGCAGTAGTACCCTTGCTTATCCTCTGCGGCAGCTCCCAAGTTTAGGGACAGGAAGGTGTGGGACCCCTGACACGGGTGTGAAAGCCGGACGAGTGAACGGGGAGCTGGATGTCTCCGGGGTCGCAGAGCCTGGCAGAAGTGCCCCTGCCCTCCAGGCCCCCCCGGGAGAGGAACCCGCTGGTCTCCGCGCTCGCCCACCTCTCCCAGCCCAGGAAGCCAGCGGGTCAGACTGCGGCTGCTCCCCTGCCAGGGGGGCCGCCAGGGGAGGCGCCGCGTCTGCTGCTCTGCTCCCGGCCGCCGCGCCTCCACGGCTTCCCTGGCCCAGTCTGGAAGGCGGGGGTGGCGGTGCCCGCCTCAGGCCGCGTTGCAGCAGCCTGACTGTTAGAAAGCGCTCGTAATGCAATGCTGGTGCTCGTGTTATGGCTGTAATTGTTATAGGATGTACCCAGATTTGTTTTATTTTTTTATTTTTTTAAGATTTTATTTATTTATTTTTAGACAGAGGGGAAGGGAGGGAAAAAGAGAGGGAGAGAAACATTAATGTGTGGTTGCCTCTTGCACACCCCAGGCATGTGCCCAGACTGGGAATTGAACCGGCGACCCTTTGGCTCACAGGGCAGTGCTCAGTCCACTGAGCCACACCAGCCAGGGCTACCCAGGTTTGTTTTAAAAAAGGACATGCCAGGAGGTCCAGTATGTGTGTGAGATATGGACGGATTTTTTGACTGAGCTTCCTAGCAGGAAGAGCAAAGAGGGGAATAGGATGACTCAGTGGATTCATAACGCCCTTAAGATGAAATCACAGCTTTTCCTGGTAATGAGATCCAAGGGATGACCCTCCTAGGGGTCCCCATCGAGGGTCCCCGTGTGATGCGTTGAGCAGCACCCTCGGTGCCCCACGCGCCTGTGTCTGGAGCACACCCAGGCTCTCCTGACCGCTAGGGAGAGGGAGTGGGGCGTCCTCAGGGGGCCTGCGCACGGGACCCAGCAAGGCCCCAGAACCTTGAAGTTACATGTGTTACCTTCAAAGTCCGTGAGGAGTTCACCTCAACCTGTAATAGAGTCAAATGTGTTTAACTACAAAAGTAATGTTTTCCCTCCTCCCCTGCATTCTTTGGGGACCACGGATGCTCCACAGAGGGGGGCTGTACTCATTCCTCAGCCCTTTAAGGGAGGTCCCTGGAAGCCACGCCCTTCTCCCCAGAAAAAGGCGTGCTGGCCCTCAGGAGTGATGCAGACAATTTCGGGGGGACTCCAGGCCCCGGCTTGGCAGGCAGGCCCTGACCTAGGGTGACAGGGGCACGGCGTACTGCCTCCCGGGTCCGCTCACGAGTGTGGTCCCTCCCAGCTGGGCTCCTGTCAGGCAGCAGGAGCAGGACCCTCCGGCGGACCTGACCCAGACGTCAGTGCCTGCCCCCTTCCCAGATGTGCCCAGGCACTTGAGTCAGCGGGGACTTTCACACGGACCGTGGGGCACCAAGGAAGGACAGGGAAGTCAACCCGGAGACTGCGGGCGCGCCCTTCTCCCAGGCCCTGTCCGCTCCCGGGGCCCTAGGTGCCCAGGAAGCAGGCACCGCGGCGGCTCACACCCTGAACCCGGGCTTCCCGCCGGCCCCGGGCTTCACGGCATCTGTCCGTGTAAGGACGGCCCCACCTGTGGAGTTTTACAAAAACGCATTTGAGCCAAATAGAGGACACACCTGGAAGCAGGATCGCCAGAGACAGAAATCCGCTTCCGAGAGGGCAGTGTGCAGCCTCTGTGATGCGTTCGGAACTGAGCAGGGAAGGGAAGGAACGCGAGAGGAAGGTGGGAGAAAGCAAGGCAGGATCGGATCGGATGGAAGGAGAGTTAGCGAGATGGTGGGCGCGCTCAAGGGTAAGGATTCTCCTCTGAGGGTCCGAAAAGAGGCCTTAACCTAGGTGCCCAGAGACCCTGGACCCGGCTTGCTCGAGATGAAGGTCACCCTCGAACCAAAGACCTTCTGTGCCTGGGGAGTGACTCCCCGCCCCCCCGCCCCGCCGGGACCTGTGATCAGATCACCCCTTGCAGTCCTCTCTGAAGGACCCTTTTCCGGCCACACGTCTAGTTCTTTTCTACTTTCCTTGCATGGCTTTGAGTGATGTCGAGCAAATTCATTTCACAGCCTCTTTCCAGTCTCTCCTTGGCTGGGGCACTGGGGGACTTCAGTGTCTGCTCTCCTCCCTCGTGGTGGCCCGACTCCTTGTGTGAAGTGTCACCTGGGATCTTGAGTTCATTTCCAGCCTGGCTTTCTCTGAGGACACTTAGGAGGCCTGGCCTGTGGGCACCCCGCCCCCGGCCCCCGCAGCCTGGGGCCGCTTTTATGTTACGTTCTGGTTTCCCCACCAGAAGGTGGCCACAGGGCAGCCTGCGGTCACAGAGCCTCCGGGGACTTGGTGCTTTTTCCTGGCGACTTTTCTTCTCATCTCTCTGTCAGCGAGGGAAACACTCAAACCTGTAGAGAATTTTTGGTGAGTTTATCTGAGTCCAACGGAGGACGGTTGCCGGGAAGCAACATCTCAACGGACTGAGCAATGCCCCCCGAGAATGGCAGTTTAGCACCTCGCTTTCTGGGGCGCAGTTGGAGAACGAGCCCTCAGGGGGCTGCGTGAGGTCCACTGGTGACAGCTTAGGGGGGCGGGAGCCGGCAAGGGGGGGGGAACCTCTGGGACCGAGGAAAGGAGAAGCACAGACTTCTTTCCCGTAGGCGGGGACCGGAGCGGACGCTCCACAGTTAACACTTACAGTAACTGCGAGGGGGGTGTGGTCTCAGCTTGCGCCCCCGGGGGTTGGCGAAAAGGGAAGTTACTCTGACATTCCAAAGGTGTGTTATCACAGATGTGAAAAGACCTCAGACAGGCTCAGGTAAGGTGCAGGTTGTCCTTTGTTAGGGGAAAACACTGGCCTAGGACCGAGGCCTAGGACCGACTACCCGCCCTGAACCGCTTTTAGTTGGTAAGTTCTCATTTTAGCCCATCCTCTGTGGTTACCTGGGGTCTCTGAGTGTGTAAGACCTCCTCTCCCGTGCGGCCCCTTTCCTTCCACATCTGTGTCCGTGGGCAGACCTTTCTCTCAGCTCCCCAGCTGGGGGGCGGGGGGTGCAGCCCCCTGGGGCCCCCGCTGTGTGTGAGGAGCTCAGTTGCCTGTCCCCACACCCTGCTTGTTTGGGGTCTTGTCTCCTGACTGCTGGTTTTAACCTGTCTCAGCACCCCCTCCCTCCCTTCCGAGGCTGCCGTGGACACGGGAAAAGTCAGCATTTATGCGGCCGGTCACTGCCTGACCCAACGAGCAGAGACGGGGATTAAATCTTCATGAGCGTTTCATTCAGATACTGTCCATCTGGGAAGATGACAGGTTATGTGCCCTAAAACAGGGGTCCCCAACCCCCAGCCATGAGCAAAGCTCGCCTTCGATCCACCTCCCGTCTCCCCCCGCCCCCCACTATCCACAGCAGGGGAGTGAGGCTCACCTGAGCTCCACCCCCAGCCCCTCCCCGTGGACAGTGAGACCGGCGAAGCTCACCGGGCCCCCTCCCACAAAACGGGTCCGTGGTGCCCAAAAGTTTGGGGACCGCCGCCCTAAAAGACGGTCTTACATTTCACTTCAAGCTGACCCCTTTTATAAGGAGAGAGAAGGTCTAGGTGAGGGGTCTGGGATTCAGGAGAAGGGTGAATCCGGTAACAGCAGCAGCCCTGCAGTTTTCCCAGTGGCCCCTCATCCGCGGGCCGGGGGATCTCCATCTGTGTCTGCCGCCCGCCGCCCGGCTCTCCCGGGAGCGCAGGCTCCGACTCCGTCTTGATCGCTGGCCGTCCTCCCGGGGCACCAAGGTCGAACGCCTGCGGTCTCTGGGAGTCAGGGTGGGTCATACCTTCAGTTGCTGGAACTGTAGCGTTTTACATGCATTCGTTACAAAGATTAGTAACTGTAACTTTACAACTGAACACTTTCCAGCCCTTGAGTCCCCCGTCACTACCACCACCTTCGCTTAAAAGTCCAGGCTGTCAGCTCGCGGCTCGTTCCTGCGGCAGCTGTGGTGCTGGGACCGGAAGAGCCGGCGTTCATGCTGCCTGTCACCTAGTACACTCCGTAGGCCGAGGTGGGGCTGACTCTGCGGGCGCTTCATTCCGATGCCCGCCCTCTGAGACGCCGGCGGTCTGTACCCTGACAGACCGTCTTAAATTCCATTTCGGCCCACCCTTTTGATAAGCAGAAAAGTGTAGGTAAGGGGATTGGAATTCGGGGGAGTGTCAGTCAGAGGAAAAGCCGCAGCATTCTTTCCTCTGCGCCCTGGGCAGTGGACGGCTCACCCCAGAGTGTGATGGCTCAGATGCCACGGTGACGGCTTGCAGTCCCCCAGAGGCACAGCGGTGGGACTGTTTAGGGTCTCCTGGAGTCAGGGTGGGCTGTACCTTCAGCTCCTGAAACGATAGCTTTTTTTACATGCATTGATTGCTAAGCTTTTATTAGCTATCACCTGAAACTAAAATCTTTCCAACATCCGAGCCCCCATCAGCGCCACTTCCAGTGCATCGGTAGAGTAGAACGACTAAGAATACACATGCCAGCCCTGGCCCGAGCGGCTCCGTTGCTTCGAGGTTGGCTCACAAAGGGAAGGGTCACAGGTTCGATTCCCGGTCAGGGCACATGCCCGGGTTGTGGGTTCGGTCCCTGGTCGGGGTCATGCTGATATTTCTCCCTCTCTCCCTCCCTTTCCCTCTGTCTAAAGATAAAGAAGTAAGTAATCTTAAGAAAAGCGAACGCAGACTCTGGAGCCAGACTGCCTGCCCCGCCAGCCGGGAGGCTCAAGCTCCGTTTCTTCATCTGTGAGGAGGGGGTGGGGGGGGCTGGCAATAGCGGGGGTCGCTGCGCCGACATAAGAAACGCCCAAACCTGTAGGGAACGCTCGTAAGAGTCTGTTTGAGCCAAACGGCCAACATTGCGGAGGAGCAAGAGCTCAAGGGCTCCTGAGAATAACAGTTTTGCCGTTTCTTCTCTGCACTGGGACGGCAGGAGGGAACGGAAGAAAGATTCCAAGAAGGCGGGAGACGTCCGGGGGGCGGGGTGGGATTGCGGACAAGGCCCAGTGCTTTCTTTCTTGAGGGTGTTCAGCCTGATTTCCAAGGGGTGTTAACCTAGATGCACAGAAGCAATGCACGGGCTTTGCTGAAGGCCAAGATGGGCCTTGCACTGGGGAAGCCTAGGCCCGGGGCGGGACTGCCCCGTGACCTGCCCGGTGAGGGGCTTAGGGTCAGGACGCCCGCGAGGTTACTGTTGGTTCGCTTCGTGCCGGCCGGCGCCCGTTTGGCCCGCAGCTGCAGGGGCGGAGGGCTCGTGCGCCCAGGCGCAGAGATGCGCCGCTCTGTGTGAGTGGCTGCGCACTGCAAGCGTCACGCCAGCCTCTAGTGCCATGGGCATCCCGCGTGGTGTAACTACGGGAGCAATGCTGTCTTAGCGATGACAGGGACATCGTTGGCCTGGTCCCCGGTAATGCTCCGCACTGCCTTACAAGCTCACTGGTGCATCCAGATGTCTGTGGTGTTTCCTTCCAGCACGTCTGGGAGAAGGGTCGGCAGGAGCTGCTGGGTTTCGTGGTTCTCAAACCATCCGGCCTCTTGGCCTTTAAGCGTCGATGCAAAGTCGTCCAACCCTCCCCCACGGGCACCGACTTCTCGCCCAGCACTCGCAGAGCCCGTGACGCTCCAGTCTCTCACTCTCCTGCAAAACTCAGGCCGTCGTAGGGTCCCGGGGAGTCCAGCTTGGCCACCAGCCAGCTCGATGACTCACCTTCCCACCTGCGCAGGTCTCCCGCCCTGATCTGCCACCCTCGGGCCCAGGCGTGGTTTGGGAATTCCTGTCGGATCTTCGTGCTGACTGCAGAGTCTGTCCCACCTCTAGGTGGGGACAGTTTGTGCACGACCCACACCTCGGGTCAGGGTTTGCAGCCCTGTGGACGGTGGGAGAGGTCTGGCGATCGGGTGGGGGAGGGGCTGGACTCAACTCCAACAGGGACCCGTGGGGCTGGACCGCCAAGGGGCCCAGCGGGTCCGTATGCAGGGAAGGACCGAGAGGAAGTGTCTGGGGTCAGGGGGTTCTTGTGAGGTCCGCTCATCAGAGTCGGGAAGGCAGACCAGGCGATAAGATCCCGAGTGGGGGGACTTTTCCTAAACTGACCCAGCAGGGGTCTGGCTCAAGCTGGATTCTTCAGCAAGGGGGAGGGGAGCCCAAGATGGGGCCTCATCAGCGCAGGCGCCGGACCAGTCAGGCCGAGGCCGTGGTGGTCAGTCCGCGTGCCCGCAGTGGCCTCAGCGTGCAGGAGCCTCGGCCTCGGGAGAGCCCGGTTGAACGGGCGCCCGTCCTGAGACCGAACACAGGCAGAGGGCGGTGGCCGGGGACCGTTAGCTGAGTCGTGTCGGGAGGAGAAAGGGCTGCCCGCTGGTTCCGGGGCCGCATGGGGCAAGCGAGGCCAGCGGGTGACCGTAGCGCTCGGGCCAGGTCCCTTCTCAGCATGTCCCAGCCGCGGGTACGTTCCCAGCCTCGGGCTCACCCAGGGAGGAAGGGCTCAGGATTCTGTGGGGGTTCAGGACGAGTCACCCCAAAGAGGTGCCTCTGCGGTATGTGCGTAGTTTTGAGCTAAAAGCTGCTTGAGCTGCGGGTTCCAGAGAAGGGTCTGTGCGTCCCCTTCACTACCATGACCTGGAAGCAGGGGGCCTTGCTCGTCAGCAGAGTGTCAGAGGTTGCCCTTTCCGACCGGCCTGTGGGGGGAGGCCGGAACCACTAACTACGGGGCACCCGCACTTCCCGATGTTCAGCAGCAACCAGAACCCCCACGGCTCCCAGCCTCGCGCCAAGCTCGGGGCACCTCATGCACCCCGTTCCCCTCTGCCTCCGAGGCTGAAATGCTCGGGGGGACTCTGGCTGTCTCCCGCACGCAGGGCCCCACACGTAGGTACGTACGTACACGGCAAATCTGGTTCTTTTCTCTGGCCGCTGTCTCGTCTATTGATTGTTAGACCAGCTAACAGAACCTCGAGGGTACCGTTTCTTCCTCTCCCACGTTCTCATTTTTACAGAGGAGGAAACTGAGGCGCAGGTAATTGAACAGCCCACGTGGTCAGCTCCGACCAGCGGAAGCCAGTCCCGCCCAGGCCCGCTGCGCCACAGCCCACCCCCCAGCTGGAGGCTGCCCTGCCTCCTGCTGTTATCAGAATCACTGAACCAGAGACCAGAGGGAGGGGCGGGGGCAGGCAGCCAGGCGGAGGGCAGAGCCTGGGGAAAGGCCCAAGTGGGAAGCAGGCAGTGAGTCTGGAGAACAAGCCACGGCTTTGTCTCTGGCTGGGGGGTGGGGCGGTGAGAGAAAGGGGGCCCGGAGGGGCAGAGTGGGAGATGAAGCAGAAACGGAAGGGACGGAGGGCTGTGCCCGGACTGTGGAGGGTCCTGGACGCCCAGCACGGAAAGTTGGAGGTCATCCTGCCGGCAGAGGGCATCGTGGGGGGCCTCCATCCGAGCCCGAGGTGCAGGTCACAAGTGGGGGCACAGGCAGGAAGTGCAGGTCACGTGGGGGGGCCAAGTGACCGCTAGCGGCAAGGTGCATTCCAGCCCCCGAAAAGGGGTGGCAGTGGCACAGTCCTGAGCCCTTAGGGGCTTGGGGGCCCAGAAAGCTTCAGGGACAGGGACGGGGCCGGGGCTGGGGCCCAGCTGGGGCGGAGAGGACAGTAGGGGAGCAGCACATGCCTGGGCTTGAGGTGGGGAAGGTCCCAGCCTCCACCGGGGGTGCCTGAATTCAGTCCACAACCTACCTTGGGGGAATCCAGGGACTGGAACGGGGACCCCGGCGTCCATCCTGGTCCTGCCCCTTGCCAGCCTGTGACCCTGCAGGTGACATCAGGATCTGGGGCCTCCGTGGGCTGGCAGGGTCACTGTGGGGACACGTGGGCCAGACCGGCTGGGAAAAGTACTCAGTAAGGGGCACCTCTCACCCCCATGGGGAGACGGGGCCCCACACGCCCGTCCAGAGAACCTCAGCCTCAGTTTCTCCTTCATTTAGTCCGTCCCTTCATGGACTGAACTGCGTTCTCACAGAAGTAGGGGTGGTGAGGGGAGCGCCCTCCCAGGGGGACACCCTCCTCCGAGAGCAAAGCCCTGGACTTGGCAGCGTCCAGGTGACCTGACGCCACCTCCTCGCTGAGCCGTTTGGGCTTCATTCACAAAGTCAACAGCACAGGCCAAGTCTCGATACCGATCTGTCCTTCTTCCCGGGCCGGGTCTGCGTGTGGCTGGGACAGGGGTACCCGCCTCTCGGGCCATCGGGGGCACAGTGAGGGGGTGAGCGGGCGGGGAAGCATTTCCTCAGACCCCACCTCCCCACCAAACCCTGCCCGTCACCGCAGCTGCCTCCCTCCGGTGCCCGACCAGCGTGAGTTCTGAAACCCGCAGAAGCACTCCTTCTTTCCAAGGATCCTTCCAAGGAAAGGCTGCGGGCCAAGAAGGAGCCCTGGGGAGACAACCTGGCAGTCAGGCCTAGGCCGTCCGTCTCCGCCCGGTGTGGCCTCCGTCTGCACATCCACCCCGTGCGGGGACGATCCCGGGGCCTGCCTCGCAGGGCCGCTGCCGGTACTCAGGTCAGGAGATGCCCGCGGGGCCCTGGCACTGGGCGGGCACAGCGAGGCCCAGCGCCCACGCTGTGGGTGCGCAGGGGCCAGGGCTGCGTGTGACGCCTCCGGCCGTAGCCCCTGCTCTGGGCAGGACTCCTGGACCTGCGGGTTCCGACCGGAGAGACCAGTTAGGGGAAGTGGGGAATGGGAGCACTGGGGCTGGCCTTTCCACGCTCGGGCGGGGTGGCCTGGGGGCCGCGGTCAGAGTCAGAGTCAGGGCCCGGGGAGAGTGCGCACTGCCTTAAATCAGCTCAAATGCGGCGGCTTGCGACAGAAATGCGTTCCTCCCGGTCCTGGAGGCTGGAGTCTGAGGTCACGGGGTCACGGGCCGTGCTTCCTTGTCCCCTCCAGCTGCTGGCGGCTGCCTGTCTGCACCTGTCCAGTCCCTACCTCTGGCCTTCGTATCAGGGCGTCGGGCACGGGGTTCAGGGCCCACCCTTCTCCAGTGTGATCTCCTCTCAGCCCGATCACACCTGTGTCCAAATAAGGCCAAGGTCACAGGCACGCGGGCTGGGACCTCAGCACGCGTTTGGGGACCCAGCGCCACCCACAGCAGGAGAGCAGCGCGCGATGCCCGGGACTCGGCCCTGCAGGCAGGTGGCGGTTTCCGTGTCCAGCTCAATGTGCGGGCTGCGCGCCAGGCGGGCGGGGAGGCGTTCTCTGGGCAGGAGGCTGGAAGGGGCGGGCACCCGGGCGGCAGTGGCCTAGCGCCCGCCCACCCCCTCCCTCCACCCGCGCCGCCTCCGTCCACCATGCTGATGAAAGTGAAGAAACCGCAGCTGCCGTTTACCCAGGGCCACTCTGTGCTGGGTCCCGGGAAGACACAAGCTGTCCTCATTAGTGTGACAGCTGGTGTGCACCGTGACGACACAAATGGTCTCGCCCCACCTCACCCGTCCTGGGACAGGTGTGTCCCCTTCCCTGTCCACCCCAGAATAGGGGTGAGATGGCTCCCTGTGCCGGGCACACCGGGAAGCCCCTCCCTGGGTGACCCCTGACCCAGGCATCCCCGGCCAGTAGGGGGAGCAATGCCAGGCCTCCCCACCAGGGGGCAGGAGTCTGGCCGGCAGGAGAGGCCGAGCTGGGGACAGTCTCTCTCCCGCTCCGCTGGCCTGGCTCCAGCTCCTTGCTGACTCTGACCTTGGCCTCCCGAGCCTCAGTTTCTCTGCCTGCAGCCCTTGGCTGCCAGCCTTGTGTGGACTAGGTGAGGCAGAAGGACTCCAGGGGCCTCCCTCTGCCCTGCCTCTCCCCCGGCCCCTTTGGGGACAGACGAACTCCCCCGGCCCCTTCACATGCAGGTCGGAGGCACGGAGCTGGCGGACTCGGCCAGGTGGACCCGAGTCCCTGGTCCCAGTTCCGGAGCTGCGCTGACTCGCTGCCGGCCGCTGGGCGCCAGGCTCTCTGTCTATGCCAGGCTCAGGGGTGGCTGAGCTCAGGGGACCAGACCCTCTCCCCACCCCAGATGCTCAGCGGCCATTGTCACGCAGGCCCTGCCCCCAAAGGTCCCGACTCCCAGGGCCCAGCAGGGGCCAGGCCCGTCCTGAGGGCCCCAGTGTCGTGCCTGTAGATGTGAAGCCCCTGGGCCAGCCCCCTGGGCAGACACAGGGATCAGAGACGCCAGGGTCACCGTCCCCAGCCACGTCTGTCTACGGGGTGCACACAGCTTTTAAAGGGCTTTACAGGTTCTCACCTCTCCGACTCCCCTGCGGCAGCTCTGGGGGGGGGCGGGGGGGAGGGGTCCCACCCTCGACCTCCCCTCCCACCCTCGACCTCCCCTCCCACCCTCGACCTCCTCTAGCTTACAGGCGGGCAAACTGAGGCCCTCAGGGTCAGGGCCAGGTGAACCCCTGTTGTGGCCACCCAGCTGAAGGCTCCCTCCCTCCTCAGAAGGGGATAGTGGGGTTTTGCACCAGCTCCTGACATACTACTGCCCGGCAGGGTCGGGGGGGGGGACTCAGGGTCCCGGGGAGGAGAGGAGGTGGTCGGTGCCATCAGGTCCCTCTGGCAGCTCTGGGACCCAGAAATGGGTCCCCCGAGTCTCCTGTTCCCTTTGAAAGAGAGCATGTCCCTTCCCCGAGTCTCAGGCACAGGCGGCCCCGCCCAGAGTCACCCCTCAATACAGTTGCTCAATCCCCCACCCCGGGTCAGGCCTGGAAGGTCCCGGAAGCGAGCGCCGTGCCTGCCGGTCTGCAGGGGCGGCAGCTCTGTGAGAACCATCACGTGAGGCCTCGGGCCCAGGAGGCCCGGTCATCTGATGCTTCCTAGGAAGCCAGAAATCAGGGTTTGCATGTTGATCTCACCCCGGCTGCTCGCAGCTCTGGGTTGGGGTTTCCCCGCCACGCTGCAGGCAGCGCAAAACACGTGTGCTCAGTGGCCCCCGCTCTGCGGGGTTGTGGTGGCTTTGTCCCCTCCTGGCCTCTGTCTCGGAGTCTAGGGCCCCGGCGGCTGGCTGCTCCCCTGGGCTGCCACCCACCCCCAGCACCTACGTGTCCCCCTCCGCCAGTCACCAGCCCACCCTCTGCTGCAGCGCCTTCCCCTGAGTCCCCGCTGGGCCTGGGCCGTGGGGTGAGGACTGCTGGGGCCACGGCTGATTCCCTTCCCATGGACCGTGGCCGGCTTTTAGCTCCCAGGACCATTCCCACGTCTGGAATTCCCTGCCGACCACCTCTCCCAGACCCTGCCGCAGCCCCAGCCCCCTCTCCACCCAGCTGTCCACCTGACCCTCTCCCTCTCCTCCCCTCCTCCAGCCTCCCCTATCGCCTGACTTCCTTATCTGAGCAGTCCAGCCTCCTCCTGCCGGCCAGCCCCTCCCACCCCAGTGTGCCCAGTGAAGGAAGCCAGCCCTCTGCCCCGAGCCCGCCTGCAGCGTGGGAAAGCTTCTCCCACCCCGTCCCCCCCAGCACGCTCGGCTGTGCCTCGCCAGAGGCAGCTGCCCACCTTTCCCTAAGCGTTTGCGCCCGTCCGCCCGATCACCCCTTCCTGGGAGAGGTGCTTCCCCAGCCGTTCCGCCAAGCACTGCGGCGTGCCCGCTGTGTAGGGGCGCGGTGATGTAGAAGTCACCCAGCTCGGGCTTACGGCAGCGGATGAGACAGCCACCGAGTGACAGAGGGCGGTCTCTGAGCCTAGCCCAGGGCGCAGAGAGTCAGGGAAGGGGAGGCACCTTTGCAGTGGTCCCGGGAGAGCAGCCAGGAGGCGTCTGTCATCCTGGCCAGAGACCCCTCCGCTCTGCCTGGGGAGGTGACAGGGGAGGTGGAGGGCGCAGAATCCATAGATGTTTCTAAAGGGGTGAGGAACGGGGTGAAGGTGAGGCAGGGGCGACCTGTGAGGTCGAAGGGGTCCCAGCCTTGGGGACGGCAGCTCTGGGAGCCGAAGGTGTCCACGCCCTGTTTTGAGGGCAGGGTCACGGGGTCTGTCGGCCCTCACTCTGCCCCATTAGGACGAGGGTAACATCTGGCACACAGTAGGTACTCGGGAAATGCTGGGTGGTTTGAACTGGACCCTGTTTCCTCACGAGCGCCTAGGTGGGGGCTGTCCCGGCTCCTGGAGCCACAGAAGGAGCTCCTCAGCCTCCCGGCCAGGCCTTGGCAAACCGGGTCCCCTGCCTCCTTCACGCTGAGGTCCAGGTTTCTGTCTCTGAGTGGGAACCACCTCGCCACACGCCACGTCACATCCAGCGGCCCCAGGCACCTGTGCCCCGCCCCCGCCCCCTGGCAGGGAGCCTCTTTCCCAGGGAGCAGGCGCTTTGGCTCCACCATCGAGGGTGGAGTGCAAGGCGCACCCTCTGGGACAGGGGACCCAGTGGCCACTGGGCCTCGGTTTCCCTCTTCTGTACAACACTGGTGTGAGGGGGCTCTCGGGGCGTCCTTCTCAGGCTGAGGTTCTGGGATCAGCCCCCCTGTCCTCACTGACTCACACAGGGAGCATCGATGAGAGGGCATGGGACTAGGGCTCTGGTGGCACCAGGGCAGCCATGCTGTCTTGCTGTCGGATGGCAGTGGCAAGGGCGGGGAGGGGGGCGGGGGTGAACCCTGTGGCAATCCCAGAAGCGGGGGCAGGGCAGGGGGCGGGTCTGCCCTGTGCTCAGGAGGCCCGGGTGGTTAGGCCCATCTTTGCCGTTTGCTGACTGCATGACACTGGGCAGAGTACTTCCCTCTCTGAGCCTCAGTTTCCTCAACCGGAAAGTGGGAAATTTCTACTCCTAGAGGAGACGGGCCTGCGATCAAGCATCTCGAAGTGCCGTGCAGATCTGGCCTGGGGCTCCCTTCCGAGGCTCACTCTTCGCCAGCCACGGGGTCTTGGGGGACCCACTTGTTTTCATCGTCCCAGAGACCTGGGGTGGGGGGGTCGCAACAGCTTTGTAGGGCTCTGCGCTGCGGAGGTCACTCCTGATTCCCCCCGTCCCCCAATCCGGCAACTCCTCCTGTCCCAGGCGGGAGGACGCCGTTCAGAGTAGCCAGGGTGGGTGGAGTCGGGGCCTGAGGCACCCCAGGGGGCTGACGGCTTTGGCTCTGTTTTCCTGAGAACCATGGAGACGTCTGTGTCCAGGTGGCAGGATGTTGAGGCATCTGTGTGAACACAGCCTTTGTGGGGAGGGACGGGAAGGAGGGGGTGACTTTGGTTGAGGCATTGCAGAGGAGGGGATTTCGGGTATGGGGGAACAGGAATCGCAGAGCGTCCTGTGGATGTGTCCGCAGTGGCGGGGCGGGGCGGGCGCTCAGGGTAGGTGGCTGTTCCTACGGTGCGTATTGGTTTCCGACGGGCAGGTGCGGCCTTTGGAAGAGCCCTGCGGGTCTGGCTGGACAGAGGCAGGGCTGACCAAGGGGATTTCACGCGAAGGCGCTGGCTTTGCCCCCAGCTGGTGGCCCCGCCTCGGCTTCTCACAGCCCCGCCCCCTTTCCAGTTCCAGTCGGGGCCTCCCCTGCTCCACCCCCGGCCTCAAGCCCTGCCCATGGCCACGCCCCCGGCCTCTGTTTGCTCCGGGTCCGCGCTGCCCGCCGCGCTCCAGGCACTCCACGCCGCAGCCGCTCGGAGCAATGATTAACCCGGAGGGCTGGCCGGCGCCCGGCCCGGGGCGGAGGCCTGGGGCCGGGGCGGGACCCCGAAGGGCCGCTCGGCTTCCTGCTCTCTCCCAAGTTTCCTCGTAGAGAGCACAGCGCCGGCTAGGGCCCCGCGGCGCGGCGTGGCGCAGGGCGCGGTGCCGGTCGCGCGTGGGCGCGGAGCGGGCCACTGGGGTCACCATGAGGACTCTCCGCAGGTTGAAGTTCATGAGTTCGCCCAGCCTCAGTGACCTGGGCAAGAGAGAGCCGGCCGCCGCCTCCGGGGACGAGCGGGGCACGCAGCAGCGCCGGGCCTGCGCCAACGCCACCTGGAACAGGTAAGGCCGCACCCTCCCGGCCCGCCTGTGGGCCTGGGGGCCCAGAGCCCCAGAGCCGGAGGAGGGGGCGCCCTCGAGCGCGTCTGCGGTAGAGGGCGGGCCCCCTGCGGGGAATGAAGCCGTAGGCTCCGCGGCACTTCACTATTTGTAAGAACTTGCTCCGCCGGAGTTGTACGGGCTGGGAGGGAAGTTTAGTGCAACGTGTTTCTAGAGCGGAGGGACGAGACCGCGGACCTCGGGCTGGTCCCGAAGCGCCTGGCTCGTGGGTGGCAGGGTGGGCGGCGCCTCCCACGTCTCCGATCCAGTGCTCATGGCAACCTGGGAGATAATACAGCAGGAAGTATTTTTCCCATTTCGCAGATGAGCAGATGAGCCTCGCGGGCGCAGTCGGTAGGTTGCTGCCGCGCTTCCTGCCTCTGCATTAAGGTCGGGGGCGGGCGGGCGGTTTTCCCTCCAGCGGCCCCCTGTCCTCCCAGCTGTCTGCAGGGTGCAGCAGCTGCCCGCATTCCTCAGCCGACCCTCCTCCAGGGGCCGTTCCCAGACAGGCAGGGGCGTGGGAAGGCCCCCCACCCCCAAGCTTTGTTTGAAGAGCAGGGCTGGGATCCGGAAAAGAGACGGTTTATTTAGTGGGATTCCCCAGCGTGTCTGCTCATTGGCCCTTTTCAAAAATAGATATTTTCACCAAAGGGCAACTGGGAGGGGAGGGGAAGAGAGTGAGGCAGGCTGTTTAGGGGGTCTGTGGATGCTGTCCCCCCACCCCACACACCTGGCAGTGAAATCTTGCCAGATGCTCCTCGGGCTGTGGTCTTGGCCAGACTTCACGAGCATCGTGGTGGGCACGGGGCTGCCAGCCGGGGACCCTCCCGTCTGTGCACCAAGCAAGACTCTGCCATCCGTCTGCTTGTCGTCGGCCCCCTACCAAGTTGCACACTATTTGAGGGCTGGGACGTTTCTGCCCAGTTTCCCTGTGTGTCTGTGTGCACGCACATTCCTCCTCAGAGGACCCGCGTGGGCCCGGGAGAGAAGGGCTCCGGGGACTCTCACACACCGTCTTACAGCTGTGCCCTCCTCCCGCAGGACCCAGAGAGGAGCAGCCTTCCTTCTCCCGTCCCTGCTGTGGTTTAGTGGAAGGCGCCCAACAGTGCTAGTTAGAATCCCCGTTCTGCCCCTTCCCTGCTGCGTACGCTTTTTGGTCCTCAGTTTCCTTACCCGTAAAATGGGCTGACGAGTGCCTCCCTCCCGCCAGGGCTGTGGCAGGGATGAGATGTGAAGATGGGGAGTGAGGCCCTCAGCGCAGTGCCTGGCACGCAGCGGGTGGACCTGGAGGGGTGGGGTTTGGGGGTGCTCCTCGGAGTCTGCTGCTTTGTGAACGGCACTCTTTGTGATCGGCCCTGCCAGGGGCCCCCCAAACAGAGGTGGGGGCGCCCTAGGCCCTGCTTGGAGTCTTCCAGGAGGGGCCGCCCGGTCTCCCAGCCGCCTTTTACCTAAGGGAGCTGTGGGACTCCAGCTCTGCCCTGCCTGGGCCCGCACGGAGGTGTGCGCCCCTCCCCACAGCCGGCGCCCACAGGCTCCCTCAGCTCCCCTGCCGGCCAGCACTCCTGCCAGGCCCCTCCGTGTCCCTCGGCTCACTTCACTACCATTGCAGCCCAGGGAGAGAGAGACTACTACCCCCCACCCCCAGTTCAGAGGTGCAGAGGGGGACGCAGAGCCCCAGGAGACCTGCCCACATAGGCCGTGGCAGGGCCAGAGCCCTCCTCCCCCCTCCCCAGGCCCAGGGCGGTCTGAGCCAAGAAGGGAGCAAAGCGCCTTCAGCCAAGCCCCTGAGTGACAGCAGTGGGGGCCAGGGCCCCTTCTGGTCTTCGCAGTGCCCTCGCCGGGCCCACGGGACAACAGCCTTGTCTGCCGGAACAGCCTGCGCGGGCCCTCCTTGCTGAGCTGTCTGAGGTGCACCGCCTTTTCTCCGTGTGGCCACACCCACACTGGTGTCCCGGGGCCGGCACAGCCCAGCACTGCAAACTGGGTGACTGGCGGCAACAGGTTTCTCTCTCGTGGTTGCAGAGCCAGAGGTCCGAGACCAAGGTGTTGACGGGGCGTGCTCCCGCCGGAAGCGGAGGGTCCCCCCTGCCTCTGCCAGTTCCCGGTAGACCCTCACTCCAGCCTCTGCCTCCGTCTTCCCTCGGCCTGTCCCCCGTGTCTCTGTGAGCAAACCCCCTCTCCTCTCTCATAAAGATCCAGCCGCTGGATGGAGGGCCCGCCCCAGGTCCGGGGCGACCGTCTGAGGGGCCTGAATGGATGGCGCCCACAAAGGCCCTGTTTCCAAATGAGATCTGAGATTTCAGGCAGACACGGCTTTCTAGGGGACACTGTTCAACCCACTGCAGTGACCCTGGGCACCCCCTAAATTCCCCGTGCCTCGGTTTCCTCATCTGGACATGGAGCATGAGCAGAAAACAAAACAAAAAAGACATAGCTTGTTCTTGCAGAAACAGAATTCGTGCGCTCACTTAGGCACCCGTTCATCCGTTCATTCACCGACTCACTCCCGGGGCACAGAGCCGGCGGAGACTCGGCAGGCTCCCAGAGCTCCCAGCATGGAGTCGGGGAGCACACGGGACACAAGCAAGCCAGTCAGGGGTTCGCAGGCCGGCTTCAGTGCCGGGAAGGAGACGAACTCGGGGCACCCGAGTGCTGCCTGCACGCGGCCGGCAGCCCGTGTTCCGTTCTCGTGGATCCCGTGGGTGTGCAGGAAATGTGTGAGTGAGGGTGGGTGCCAGGCTGCCCCTCCTGGGCTGCCCTTGCAAACTGTGGGCTAGAACCTCCAGGGGGCGCATAGTCAGGCAGGTTTCTCCCCGTGCCAGGCCCAGGGCAGGGGCTGCAGAGGCTGCGGCGTGGGGGAGGGTTAGAAGACGCACCTGCCAGTCCCACCTGGAGCCCCTCGTGCCCTCCCTCCCCAAGGTCTGGACCCAGGTCGCGTTCTGAGATGTGGGTGGAGGGAGCAGCCCGGACCCCAACACGGGTCCCCTGCACCTGCGTCTGGCTCAGAGGGTGCTAACGATTCCGGCACCCTACTTGCCAGGCCTGCATCTGCCCAAATGCTTGAGGTTCGGAGAGCCCGGCACCCACCCCACCCAGATGTCAGAACGGAGGTGCCCAGCCAGGCGGAAGCCAGGTGGGGGGTGCTCCCCTGTGGTGCCGGTGACACTCGTCACTCCCCACAAACTCGCTTCCAAAGCTGGGTGACTGTCTTTAGCTTACAGGGTCTGCGGTCTGAACCCAGGTCCACTTGCAGCCACTGCCGGGGCGAAGTGGGCTTTGGGGGTGAGCCAGAGTTCGCCCCCGGTCCTGGCGGGGCCCTGGCCTGACCCCCTCAGAGTGTTCCCCTCCCAGATCTCAGCTACGCTGAGCTGCCCTGAGCTGCCGTGACACCCTGTTCCCCAGACGGTGCTGCTTTCCGAGCCTCAGGTGGGAGGAGCTCCTTTTCTCCAGGAAATGACTCCGGGTGCTTCTCCTGACGCCCACCCTGCAGATGAGGCTCAGAGAGTCCCAGGGACCGCCCCAGGCTCGCTCTCAAACCTGTGCTTCTGCCACCGGGAGGGTCCCTGTGGAGGGCCAGAGGAGGTTGGTTGAAGACTTCGAGGTGACTAGTTGCTTGAGAGTGGGATTGGAGGCGGGGGAAGGCCCGTGGGGACCCCCACCTTCTCCCTCGCTCAGAGCCAGGCCCCAGATCTGGAGCCCCCCACCTCTGAGGCAGTCCGCATGTGGTCAGCAGAGTAATAGCCCCCAAATATGCCCACACCCTGATTCCCCAGAACCTGAAAGTACGTTGTATTGCAGGGCAGAGGGGCCTTTTCAGATGCGACTAAGTTAAGGATCTTTGGATGGGGAGATGACCCAGGCGCCGATGTCCTCACAGGGCCTCCGTGAGAGGGAGACCCAGGGCGGAAGCGGAGGAGCTGGGGATGGAGGGAGGAGCCCGAGAGCCCAGGACTGCAGGCGCCTCTGGGAGCTGGGGAGGCCGGAACAGACGCTCTGCCCTGGGGCCTGCGGATGGGGCCAGTGCACCTGCCGTGGTTTCCGTCCCCCGACACTGGCCTGGACTGTTCAGCCTTCAGGACGCCAGGAAAACAACTTGGGCTTGTAAACCAGCAGGCTGGTGGGCTTCTGATGCGGCAGCCACAGGACAGCCACGCTCTGGGTGTCCCTTCCACCACTTGCCCTGGCCCTCACCCCCCCACCCACACAGCTCAGAAGGCGGGAATGTGAGGCCCGGGCAGCCCTGGGAAGACGGGGGTGAGCCACTGTACCCACTGCAGCTTGTCGAGATGGAGGGGGGCGGAGCCCAAGCAGGTGCCTGCCTACCTGGGCAGGTGAGCCTTTCAGAAACTCTCCGAGCCCCGGCCTGCAGTGGGTGGGGGCGGGGCCCCTCCTGCTCAGCCAGGAACCGGTGTGGGGGATTCGAAGCCAGGCAGACGGAAGCCAGGGTATGAGCGGTACCTGTTCGCCGAGGAGCAGGGACACCTGCCCCCGGGTCTGTTCTCACCCCTGCTTTCCAAGGGGTCGGATTGGGGCCTACACGGGGGTGGGACTGGGTTCTGAGACCCCTGCCTCCCGGTGCCTCTCACCTGGGCGTGAGGAAGAGGCCGGGTGGTCCTGCCACTTACCTTCTGGGGGCTGGGTGTGACCCCCTGGGGTACAGATGAGGACACTGGGGCTCCGGTCGCCCTTGGATGGACGGGGCAGGCAGAGGGGTAGTGCCGGGCAGTCTGAGGTGGGCGGGAGCCGGGGTGGGCACTAACCAGCCCCGGTGGCATCAGGAGGATCCTGAGGGGACCCGTGGGGACCCAGAGGAGCCCAGCACCCCTGCCTGCATCTGCCCACCCCTTTAGCCCTTCCCTCGGGCCACTGGCTGGGTGTTGGGTCCTGAGAGGATCCAGGTCTCGATGCTACTCAGCGGGGCCTGAGGAAGAACAGGCCTTGCCCAGGGCCTGGTCGGCCCTCTGGGGCCACGGAAGAGTGAGGAGGACATCGGAAGAGGCCCCCGGAGGCCCGGTCCAGAGCCGGTGGGGGTCCGAGGAAGGACAGGGCTCCACCTCCAGGGGTCCCTGAGTGTCTATCGGGCTGACTCGCCAGAGCCCAGGCTCTGGGTGGGCCCCACCCACTCGCTCCCTGCAGGGCAGGCGTGCGCAACCCTGAGAGGCGATGCCGTGGTCCCAGCCGCTCACAGCCCCACGCTAGCCTCAGCCCGGGCCGGGATGGCCACCGGCAGGTGCCCCGAGTTCCACAGTCAGCCCTTCCTCCCAGCCTCACCACGGCACCCCCCGCCAATCCTGGACAGCCCTGTGCCACCAGCCTCAGTGGCTGATCTCGGCTCCTTCCTGGGTGCCCTGGAGCCTCCCGAGGGTCCTGCACTTCCACCCAGTGCCCACCCAGTGCTTAGGCAAGAGAGGCTGGGCCTCGGCCCACCTCCTGTCTTCCTCTGTGGGATAGGGAAGGACAGGCCCCCATGCAGGGAGGGGCTGCCCGGTGAGAGGAGGGGGTGGTGGGTCAGGGTCTCTCCTGGAAGCTCCCCAAAGGCCACCTGCAGTTTCCCCGGGGACCGTGGCCCTGCCCCGGGCTGGGCCTGCCCACCTCTGGTCTAGGCCGCCGTGGGCTGGAACAGCTGGGGTTTCGCTTCTATTCTGGGGGGAGGGGGTGATAAGTCACGTGAGGTCCTTCCTTTCACCTTCTCCACCCTTCCTCTCTCCCCCAGCGGCTCACAGCGAGGTTTTCTTGTTTACCCAACTTGGTCTTTGGAAAGAACATGGAACCTCAGCTGGAGAGAAAAGGGAAGGAGCTGGGCCCTGCCTGTCCCCACCCCCCACCCCGCCCTGCCCAACGTGTGGGTAGCAGTGGGGGTGGGGGGCTGGCTCTGGGGCTCGAGGCCGGCGATAAAGCTGTGTGACTCTGGGCTGCCCCTCGGCCTCTTGGAGCCTCAGCATTCTGTGGCCTGGGCATGACAGTCCCCACCTCGTGTTGTGGTTAGAAGGAAGACATTGAGAAAACCACAGGGCAGAAAAGGCTGAACTTGGGCGGCTGCTTCTGGGGTCACGCCCCTCCCGAGAGGCACCCGCTGACCGGCACCACGACAAACAGCCCGCAGGGCACGGCCTGCCGCCCATGGCGTCTCCTTTAGGGGCTGTAATGACGAGCCCATTGTGTGGATGGGGACATGGAGCCACAGCTGCTCAGCGCACTCGGCCGAGGCACAGAGCCGGGAAGCCCACGGCCGGGACCCAAACCCACACCCACCCCGAGCCCGCCTGGGTGGGGGCTGGAGTGGGCAGTGTGGATGGGGCGCTCAGACAGAACGAAGGGCCATCACCGGGTCCCCGACAGATCCTCCGTGAGCGACCTCGGCTGCCCCACTGCCAGGTGGGGGCTGGAGGCTAAAGAGTAAACCAAACAGACGTCCCCTCGCCAAAAAGGAGAGGCGCTGGGTACTTGCCCCGCACAGGTGTGAGGGAGGTGGGCGGAAGGCCAGCTCCCAGACCAGGGAGCAGTGAGGACAAGGGCCATGAGGCGGGAGGGGAGGTGGTGCACGAGTCACAGAGTGGCCAGACCCCCTGGGGGCCCAGACTGCCTGCCTTGCCGTTCAGACCCGCGTGGTGTGGCATCAGCTCTTAGGGAGCGGTAGGGGTGGTGGAACCAGAGTGGGCTGGAGTCCCTTGGAAGGATTAAGGAGAGAAAGGGCACAGAGAGGCTGGTATGAGTAGGTCCCTGAGAGCGGCTGGACCAGGCCTGAGGGCTCGCCGAGGCCTCGAGGTCCCGGGCCCCACCCCTCCCACCACCCCCAGGCAGACAGGGCTGGGCCCCCCAGCAGCCCCCATGAGGTGGAGAGCGAGTCCCCAGCTGTCGGGATTCCAGGGGGGCGGCCGCCATAGGACAGCTGGCTTCCTGGTGGCCTCCGACCTCCTGTCGGACTCTCATCTTTTTTTAGTGCAGATGGGGAGCTGAGCCCGCCAGGGACTGGTAACAGGCGGACACGCCCCCAGCCGTGACCGAGAGGTGAGGCTGGGGCAGGCCGGCACGTGACCCCGGCCCACAGACAGGAGCCAGGTGGAGGGTGTGTGTCCTTGGACACGTGAACAAGCAGCGTTCCAGTGTCGGTCCCAGAGGAGCTGGGCGCCTGGGTCAGGGGACAGGTGTCCGATCTGGTCACAGCCTCTGGCTTAGCTGGGGCCAGCTGTGGAAACTGGGCACGTCCCCACACTGCCCAGACCCTCCTCCTTCACCCCCCTGGGCCGCGGGGACCTGCGCCTGCCCCCCCCCACCCCTCCAAGGGCACTGGCCTCTCTGAGCCTCAGTCTCCTCATCTGAGAAGTGGGCAGCCAGTCCCCTGGAGCTGGGGATGGCAGACAAGGGCACCAGGCACTCTCTGGCCACTGCCTGCCCTGGGATGTGACCAGCAGCACATGTCCAGCTGTCCCCTGCATACCGAGAGTCATGTAGCCATCACGAGGTGGTGAACCTCAGGGAGCAGCAGCCAGGTGCTGGGCAGAGGGCGGCGGGACCTGGTTGTTACCCTTGGGAGCGGGTGGCCCGTGGGAGGGGCTAACAGGAAAGTGAATCAGCAAAGTACTGGGACACGAGTCTGCACAGAATGGGGAGGGCATCAGGAGGGCTTCCTGGAGGCGGTGGCCTCTGAGTGGAGGCTCTGATATGACTAGTAGCTTGCCTAGGAGATGAGGAGAGGGTCCTCCAGGCAGAAGGGGCAGTGGGTACAAAGACCCAAAGGTGTGGCACCCCTGACAGGCCCTGCATTCTAGGGGATTAGAGTGCGGGGTGCCCAGGAGTGCGGGGAAGGGTTGCTTCCAAGGAGCCTTGAATGCCACGTCCAGGCCTTGCTCTGTGCTGGGCAGTGGGTGTGGTGGCGAGACCGGGAGACGTAATCGGAGGTCCGGGCGGAGAGGAGGGGCCCTGGGCTGGAAGGCAGAGGAGGGATGCCATGGAGATCCAGGAGGCAGGGCCGATTGGATTTGGAGGGCAAGGGTCAGGGTGAACTTGACCAAGTACGCACCGAGCTGCTCCGTGAGCCCGGTGCTGTCGTGCGGCCGTGAGCAGCACAGGCCCCGCTCCCGTGCTTTGTAAAGATGGCGGAGACAAGCTAGCCTCACAGATCACTCGTAAACGTGCCGATCCAGGCTGACAGGTGCTGCCCAAGCGGACAGCCACCTGCGACCTGAAGGAAGGGAGGAGGGGGAGGACCTGCCGGCAGCTTCCCTGGTGCTCAGGCGGGAGCAGCAGGGGCTGGCTCGGGGCCACCGAGAAGCCCAGGGTGACCAAGTCAGTGGGCTTGGATGCGCTGAGGCCATCAGTCAGGAGGTGGCCCTGGTCTCTGGCCTGGGCTTGGAGGGTTTGAGAGCCCAGGAAGGGAAGCGGAGCGTGTGCGGGGGACACGGATGTCCTGGAGAGGTGACCAGGAGGTGCCTGGGGCACGGGGGAGGCCGGGGGCTGGGGGCTGGGGTGGGAACCGAGGGTCCCACGGGGTCGATGGGGCCCTGCTGTCCCGGTGCCCTGCCTCCAACCCAGCCCTTCCTGTTGCTCGGCCGCAGGAAGGCTGCAGGGGAGGGTGGGCTGAAGGGAGGTCTGAGGGAGGCGGGAGGGGTCCCGGGGCGTCTGGACGCAGTGCTCCTCTCTCCGGCCCGCAGCATCCACAACGGGGTGATTGCCGTCTTCCAGCGCAAGGGGCTGCCCGATCAGGAGCTGTTCAGCCTCAACGAAGGTGTCCGGTGAGTGGCCGCCCCGCCCCCACCCAGGTCTGTGAGAAGCGGGGGTCTGTGCCAGGGTGGGAGGCCCCGGCCAGGCCCCTGGTCCACCAGCCAGGTCCGCAGTGACCGCCACGTGGACCTGTTACGTGGCTCTCGGGCCTGGGGGGCCTTCGCCACCAGCCCTCCCGAGGACATCTGTCCAGGGGAAATGGGGTGGGACCTGAGGGCGGGTCAAGACAACGCCCACATTCCCCGCTGGTGTAGGGAATCAGGAAAGACACTCATTCTGTTAAAGAGGAAGGACCCACCTGCCTAACGCCGGGGGTGTCATTCCCGGAAAAGCCATTACCGCCGGCGCACGTCCCGCATTTCCTGCGAGCGGCCGAGGCACGAGCGCTTGGCAAGGAGCCCCGTGACGGCCCGGCTTCGAGGGACTCTGCGAGGCCTGCCGTGGTCGCGCCGTGTAGTGGGAGGAGCCCCTGAGGGCCTCAGTGGGGCCCG
The DNA here is from genome assembly GCA_028533065.1 of Trachops cirrhosus. Classification (NCBI taxonomy): domain Eukaryota; kingdom Metazoa; phylum Chordata; class Mammalia; order Chiroptera; family Phyllostomidae; genus Trachops; species Trachops cirrhosus. The sequence continues at coordinate 2,426,348 of CM052539.1, read as the reverse complement.
CGGCACCCCCGTTTTCTGCCCTGCTCTGCTGAGGGAAAGGGAGTTTGTGGCAAGCCTAAAGAATGTGCTAGATGCTGAAACAACAGAAGGAAATACTTCTGAATTCCTGAGCAAAGCGCCAGGGACGGCCCACCAGCGGGTCGCACAGCCTCCTGCTCCGGCAGCACCAACAGCACGGGGGTGGGGACCGTCCCCCCAGACCGCACGCCCCCCGTCACCAGCCCGAGGAGACGCACACGGCCCCCCCCAGGAGTGTGCGCGGGGTGTCGGCACGGGTTGGAAACGGGGCCGCCCCAGCCCCCCGGGACAGCCCCAGCAGCCTTCACCCGGGAACGAGGTAGAGGGCAGTCGGCGTGAGATGCCGGCTCCCGGCCGGGCAGGTCACCTGGGGCAGCAGCGTCTCGGCCAGTTCAGAATTATTCACCTGGCAGGGGAGATACCGCGGTCAGGGGCGACCTTCCCGGGCGAGGCTTTCCCACTGCAGTCCGATGCGCGGACCCCGGCGATCTCCCCAAACGTAGGAAGCTCAGCCGCGTGATTTTTGTAGTGGGGGGGCCCCGTTCGCGCTCTCCCCTGACCCCTGCTCCCCTCAAAAAAAGGACATGGCGGGCGTTGTTAAGTGCTGAAAACAGGGCCTTTCTTTCGAGAGTTTACTCTCTGCTGGCCTCGTGCCACGAGCTCGCACACCTTAAACTCTCCACGGCGCCTCTGAGCAGTGGATGCCCCTTTGCTTGTTTGACAGATGAGGAAACTGAGGCACGGAGAGGTCGTGGGGCGCTCGTGGAGCCGGGGCCTGGGACCCTGATTCCAGGGCCCGCGGGTCCTTCAGGACCTCCCCCACCCCAGCCCGTCCCCATCACACGGCTGCATTAAATTAAGTGAATTTAACTGTGTTTAATCCGTAATTGGTTGTTAGCTTCGATCGCACCAGAGCCTGGGCCTGGAGCCACAGGTTGTGCCCTTGCCCGACACTCCCCTCTGCTCCTGAAGCTCACCTGTGACACCGGGTGGTGCCCGGGCGCCGGGAGGGCCAGACCGTGACTGGGAAGGGGGCGCTGATGGCTGGCCCTCGCTTGCCCCCGCACCCCCCATTTTGCTTGTGTATTTTTGTATTCGTCCTCGTGAAATGTGCAGTTCGTTGTTGTGGCTTATTCACAAGTTTCTACGACCATCACCCTATTTAATTCCAGAACATTTTCGTCCCCCTACACACACAAAAGACTGTCTCCATCTCCAACCCCTCCTCGTCACCCCTCCCTCCTCGTCACCCCTCCCCCCAGCCCCTGCCAGTGCCTGTCCCTCTGTCCGTCCAGATGGATCTGCGGGTTCAGGACACTTCGTAGGGGTGGCGTCCCTCAGTCCGCACGTGGCCTCTTGTGGCCACGTCCTTCACTGGGCACAGTCCTCCAGGGTCCGGTCACGTCGGAGCAGGTGTCGGGATTGCGTCCTGTCCGCGGCCACGCAGAAAGCCCACTGGGCGTTGTTCAGGAAACACGCCCTCCCGTTTGTCCTCTCCTCTGCCGCTGGGCGTCCGGGCTGTCCCTCCCTGTGGCCCTGCAGACGGGCTCCGCTGCTGTGAGGTCGTGCGCTGGGTTTGTGTGGACGGACACGTGCTTCCCTGTCCCTGGGTCCCTACCTGCGGCAGCATTGCTGGGGGGCCGCAGCTGTGGACGGTGGAAGTGTGCAGTCCACCCAGCCCCGGCAGTGCGGGGACAGGTGGACATGCCCGGCCCTCGAGTTGGATTGAGCAGGTCAGGGTGCCCTGGCTCCCAGGCGGGCCCCTGGGCCCCCCACTGCCCCTCGATGGCATCTGACTCCCACCCTCCCTCACTGTCGTCTCCCCTCCCCCCCACAGGCAGCTGCTGAGGACGGAGCTGGGGCCCTTCTTCACAGAGTGCCTGCAGGTGGGTGGTCCTGCCCTCCTGCTGGGCTGGGTGGCTTTCTGAGCTGGCGAGAAGGACTGGACTCCCCTGATCTCAGTGGGCATTTGGAGCACTGGGTTGCAAAGACTCCGCCTCCCGTGACTCGGTTTCCCCATCTGCCACCGCAGCCGGTTGGGAGGTTAATGATTTGATGCAGGTGCAGCCTCAGTGCGGTGCCTGGCATGTGGCAGGCTCGGGCGGCTTTGTCATTAGTGGTTCACCCCCCCCTAGAATGTCAGCCTGGCCCCCGACGTCCATGTCTGGGTTGCCCCCTCACCCCCCCAGGGCCCTGAGCTGGGGGTGTCAGCGTCACCAGGTTCCCTCTGCCCCAGGCGCTGCGGCTCTGGTAACTCCTGGGCCCCCTTCTGGGCCGCAGGTCGGCAGTCACTGAACACAGGGGAACCCCGTGTCGTACGGTTTAGAGGGTTCGGCTCAGTGGGTCTCAGCGTACCCCCAAATCCTGCCGCCCTCGCCACTGGCCTATTCCAGAACATTCTTATCCCCCCTCAAGAGAAACCCCATGTTTTACAATCCGTCCCATCCCCTCCATGCGCAGCCCCTGGCAACTACCGATCTGCGTTCTGTCTCGGGCCTTTCCTGTTCGGGGCATCCTCGGGGACGCAGCCACGCCCACCCTGTCTGGCCCTCGTGTCCGGCAGCCTTTGCTGGGCACTGTGGCTGGTGTCTGGGCTTCGTTCCTCCGCAGCCGGACACGCCGCCCCCTCGTCTGCGTGCACCCCGTTCTGTCTGTCGGTCTGTGGGTGGGCTCTGGGCCGTGTCCACCCCTTGGCTGTTGGGAACGGTGCCGAGACCACCCGGTGCCATCCTCAGCCGGTGCCCAGGGCAGCGTGCACAGGACCCCGCGGTGTGAGCCTCACGTGACTGGTGCAGTTCCCGAACCAGGCCCTCGTCACAGGCCCCGCAGGCTCAGCGTCCCTCATTTGTCGTGGGATGTGAAGGCAGCCTGCCTGCCCGGCTCAGCTGTGGCTGCAGGGGCCGCCCCTCTCTCGGGATCATCCCTGTGGCCACCTCCTGTCTCGTGACAACCCCTGGTCGGGTCAGTTGTCAGTGTCCTCCCGGGAGGAGCTGAGGTTCGGGCTCCGCGGCAGGCGGGAGGTGGGATGTCAGCGAGCCCCTCCCTTGCTGGGCCTTGGCTGCCGGTGGGGGACTGGTGGGAGCCCCGCCTGCCAGGACCCCAAGGGCACCCTCAGGGCTGTGACAGCGTCTCCGTGTGTGCCTTCCAGAACCAGCTGCTGACGAAAGGCATGGTGATCCTGAGGGACAAGATCCGCTTCTACGAGGGTGAGTCGGGCAGCCCCGGGGCGGGGACCGTGTGCTGGGCCTCGCTGCTCGCCGGTGTGGCTGCTGGGCGCCCTGGCTCGTACCAGGGCCGGTGGCACAGCAGGTGTGCTTGTGGGAATCATGGCAGTGTGGCTGTCCTGGTCGGGGGCTCGGGGGCTCGGAAGGGACAGCAGGGAGAGATCCGATCCCCAGAGGGGACCCCATCGGGGAGACCGTCTGCCCCCCAACTTGCTGGAGCCCGGGAGGCCCAAAGAGTATCAGGGAGAAGGCTCCTGCCCCACCCACGGTCCCCAGCAGCCTGGGAGCACCCTCAGGTGCTTCACAGGAAGTGGCTTGAAGAGGCAGGAGCAGCCGATGGGGGCTCCCTGCTAGGCATGCTCAGGGGTTCCCTCTTTTCATACCCACACCCACCCCCTGTGGGTCACTGTTCCCGTTGCACAGCTGGGGACAATGCAGCGACGACAGGTGATCTGTCCATGACCACACTGCACTTAAGGAGTGGAGGTGGGGTTTGAACCCAGGTCGTCCTGACGCCAGAGCACACACCCTTTGCCCTTCTCTTGGCCCGGAGTCCCAGCTGGCCTCTGTGCTGGCCTCAGGCCTCAGCAAGCAGGGGACCGCCCTCCCCTGCAGGCACCAGGTCTCCGCAGGACGGGCCAGGTCCCGGCACCCTCGGGCTCCCCGTGTCTGTGGGCCCTGGGGCCACAGCCGAAGGGTGGGCCTCTTAGGGAGACTTCGAACAGTGGGAGCCCCGCTCCAGCAGGTCCGCCTTTGCCCGGGGCCTGCTGTGCGCCAGGCCAGTGCTGGGTCCGGCCCCGTGACGGCGTGTTGAGCGCCTGCTAGGCACTGCGCGCGTGCTTACTCTGCTCAGTTCTGTCCCGACTCTGCCAACTCACTGCGGCTCCCAACAACCTGTGAAGGACATTCCGTTGCTATGGCCACCAACCATTGGGGAAACCGAGTCACAGAGGGGTTCAGTGACGCGCAGGCCATGTGGCAGCCTGGGTCCTGAGCCCGCACTGTTCTCTGCAGCTCCAGACGCATCCTCGAGTCCTCGCCCTGGCCCTGTGCAGAAGGGGCGTTAGCCTGTTTCAGAGAGGAGGGGACGAGGGCCCGGTGGCCTGGTGGCTCTGGGTGAGCCTGGAGCCACGGGTCCTCCCGTGCCCTTCTGTGCATATGGGGCAGAAGTCCCTGAGGCAGGAGCCTGAGAATCTCAAGCTACAGGCACAGCCACCAGGGGTCCTGGGCCAACTTCCTGGAGGAGGCGGCACCTAAGCCAGCAGGATGGGGCAGCAAGGACTTGGCACCTGGTGGAGACGCCCTCCCACGCCCCTCTCCTGACTCGGCACATTCCAGCGGTGCCTGTGCCTCCCACCAACCCCAGCCCAGGGGGGCCGGGATCGTCGGAGAAGGGGAGCTTTGTGCGGCTGGCGGAGCCCTGCCCACAGCAGCCAGGCTGCCAGGCCACCCAGCAGGGCATGCCAGCCCGTTCAGACTCCCTGGGCCTCTGGGACAGGCCATAGGGCCTGGTGTCCCGCTCCCATCCAGCCACAGACACAACATTTCCCTCTGGCCTCAGTGTCCCCGTCTCAGCACCAAGGGGTTGGTCGAGCTCCATCCGCATGCTCAGGCCCTGTCCAGCAGGGCCTCACAGCTGTTCGGAGGCACAGACAAGGCTCAGATGGTGAAACTATAGTGTGGTGAATGTCAGGGTACAGGGCAGCCCTGCGGAGAATGGACCCATTCCACACAGGCAGTCAGGGAGGGCTGCATGGAGGCAGTGGCCCTTGAGTAGAGCTTAAAATACAGTCTGTTTAAGATGATGTCTGGCCCCCTATGGCCCATGCCGTTGGAATAATAACCGACCCACACCCTGAGGGCAGCCTCAGGAGCCTCTCCTTCCGCCTCTCAGCCCTGTTTGGGTCCCAGGGAGAGCTCTTCCCTGAGGTGGCTGCAGGCGCCCCACCTTGCCCTTGCCTGTGTTTCTGATGAACGGGGTGCTGCCCCTACACAGGGCAGCCGGGCCTCACCGCCTGCCGCTCCCCTCAGCCCCGCCCAGGCTGGAACGTCGGCTGCCCAGCAGAGGTTCCTGAGCACGAGGAGCCTGGACGGCAGCCCAGAGGAGGAGGCTCCTCCGGGACCGGGTCCGAGGCTGCAGTTTGCCGCCCTCGGCACGACGGACGGCTAATCGGAGCGAACCCCCTCGGCAGCCAGGCCCCTGGAGGCTCCCTGAGACCGACCGAGACCTGAGCCGCCGCCATCCATTCGTTCTGGTCTCCGGGCCCTACAGTTGGCCCTCGGAACTCGGACGAGGAGGACTGACCCGCCCCCTGGGCAGAGCCAGCTCGGCCTCAGCTGCTGCCTGAACCCTGCTGACCGTCAGCAGGACACGGCCCACCGGTCACCGCGACACCAGCCAGCACTTCCAGAGCACAGCCGCAAAGCCACATTTAGCCCTGCCTTCGACGGACGGTCATCGCACCCATTCCACAGAGAACCACACTGAGGCCCGGGGTACGGGACACCCCTGGGGCCCCCCAGCAAGGCTGTGCAGCCCGACTCTGTCACCTGACGCCCGCAGTGCCCCCAGGCACAGCCCCCAGCGGAGGGCCTGGCCGGCGGACACGGCCCCGCTTCCTGGCTTGGCCGGCGTGCGGCTCGGCCGGGCCTGGACTTCGTGTTTCTCGACATCTGCTTTCCGCTGTGTTTCCGGGCCGGGGGCTGGACAGCGGCCTGAGCTCAGCGGACACTGGCCTGGCATGCACCCAGGGCCACCCCACGGCCGGCCGAGGGAACTGAACTGCCTTTCTTCTTGCCCGCAGCGGCGGGGACCTGAAGGGACCTTTGTGCTCAGGCAGAGCCCCTGGGGCACCAAGTGCCTGCCTGTCCCGCCGCAGACCCAGGTGTAGGCCCCAGGGAGGACCAGAGTTGGCCACTTGGCCGGGAGCCCCAGTGCCAGCCGACGGCCGAGCACAGAGGCCAGACCCCCCTAACCGCCAGCCAGGCTGCACTGCACCTCCCACGCCACCCCGCCAGGCTCCCCTCCCAGAGCCCCGGCACCTACACAGACCTGGGGCTTTGCAGGGTGGAGGCAGTGGGGCCCAGAGCCCAAGCAGAGTGAGGAGAAGAGAGGCCAAGGCTCTTGTCTGGCCCTCTCGTTCCCATGGAAACCGCCGTCATTGAGCAGTGCAGTCTGGGAGAGCGGCCAGCAAGGGGCACTCTCCCCTCCCCTCTCGGAGCCGCCCACCACGCCCCTGCTGACAGCAGTCTGGTTTCCGGGCGGGGGTCCGCTCCTCCCGCGCCCGGCAGCCCTTCATCCTTTTGCTCTTTCCAGTGGAAAGGCTGGGGGCTCAGCACTTAGCATTTCCTGAGGGATCCCAGAGCCAGTCTGAGGGCACCTCAGCTGCCCCCATGCCCCGGAAGCTGTCTGCCCCGAGGACAGCACCCCTCCTTCCCAGGGCAGGCAGAAGAGATGGCACAGCTTGCCCAACTGCCTGCTTTCCACACACCTGTTTTTGTGGGTCACACACCAAGGATGTCATTCAACCTGGCAAACCATCCCAAATCAGCATAGATAGCACCTCCTCCAGGAAGCCCTCCCTGCCTGACCCTCTCCACCTTCTCTACCCCTCTTCCACCCGTTGCCATGATTGCACATGGTCTTCCTGGCTCCTCCGATCCTGCCTCAGGCAGCCTGGGGTGGCAGGGCCCCAGACCCTGGAGAAAGAGGCCTGAGCCCCTCACAGGCTTCCACTCTTCACAGGGAGGTCGCCCCTTGCCACCATCCTCACACTTGCTGTTCAGTGCCCTGCTTCTTGACATGTAGTGGGAGTGGACTGTTCGGGGTTCAGCAGGGTCCCCGGTGTCAGGCCCGGCACAGGGTGGGGTGGTGGACGGACGCCTCACTCCTGGGTGGTGAGTGAGGTGAGTCAGATGACACAGGATGGGAGCGGATGCTCCCATGGGGGGTGCCTGCTGGGCCTGTGTGGACGGGGCCGAGACCAGCAGCCCACACACAGTCTCACTTCTCTGCCCCAGGCCCTGTGTCGGCTCTGAGACGTGGGCCTGCTTCCGTCCCCTTTTATTAACGGGGAAGCTGAGGCACAGAAAGGCTAAGCAGTGGGCCCGGGGCCACGGAGCTGCCAAGTGCTCTATACCCTAAACCTCGGGGGCGCCTCCAGGGCCTGGACCCCAGCCCTCAGCCCTGGCACCTCCTGCACCTCCTTCGGACCGGAGAGGGGACTTCTGACCTGGGAGGGCGGGAAGTGTCCGCTGAGCCCGTTGGAGACGGGCAGCAACGGCTCCCTGTGCCCACAGGACAGAAGCTGCTGGACTCGCTGGCGGAGACGTGGGACTTCTTCTTCAGCGACGTGCTGCCCACGCTGCAGGCCATCTTCTACCCGGTGCAGGTGAGCGGCCCCTGAGGCCATGGGCCCCTGGCCACGACGTCGCTCACCCCCTCCACTGCCCGGCCTGGGGGTGGACACGCCCTTCTGGCTCTCAGTGCCGGTGCCCGCTGTCTGCACCCGTGACAGGACCAGACACGCGGTCCCTGGACCTCTCAGAACCCGTTTCCCACCCACAAGATGGAAATAAGGCCAGCTCCCTCCGGAGGGCCCCGTAAAGCCTGAGCAGCACGCAGTAGGCCGTGCCCAGCGCAGAGTAGGCGCTCTGTGTGTGACAGCGACCCTCGCCCCGCCCGCGGGTCGGTGGGCCCCCCGCGACCACGGTGCTGTGCGTCCACAGGGCAAGGAGCCGTCCGTGCGCCAGCTGGCCCTGCTGCACTTCCGGAACACCATCACCCTCAGCGTGAAGCTGGAGGAGGCGCTGGCCCGCGCCCACGCCCGCGTGCCCCCCGCCATCGTGCAGATGCTGCTGGTGCTCCAGGTGGGCACGGGGCCCGGCTCCCAGAGGCAGCGCCTGAGAGGGGGTGTGGGTCCGCGTGTGTCTGCGGGGACGCGGTCGGGAGGAACCGGGGAGGGAGGAGCCGTGCAGAAGTCTGGTCTCGGGAGAAGGCTGGCCTCAGCCTGGTCCCGTGGTGGCCCGGCGGCGAGATCAGAACCAGAGCTCCCTGTCGTGGGCAAGGAGCTGGGCCCTTACAGCCCCATCGGTCAGGCACCGGGGCTGAGGGCGCCTCCCCCGACGCCCCACAGTGGCTCCGACATGTACGGTGCGGACGGCTTGGGTCCGAGAGGGCAGCTCTGGGGCGGGGGCAGCGGCCAGCTGTGGGGGCGTCTGATGGGCCACCAGCAGCCCCGGCTGCAGACTGGCCCTTTCGGCGAGTCCCGAGCCCTGGGGCCGGCACAGCAGTCCGCAGTGTGCCGGCTCGCCTCACGGCTCCGGGCCCAGGCGGGCTCCGCCAGCCGCCCTGCCTTTCCCACGGGCGAGCACGACCAGCAGTCTGGCCTCACCCGAGCCTGGCCAGCCCCAAAGCCCTGCCTATCACCCCGAATTTCTCATCCACGTGGAAATCCTGCTGAATTAGGGTCTGTCAGTTTGGTCCTGGGGTCCAGGGCAGCTGGGGAAGGTTCCAGAGCGAGGAAGGGCCGGTGAATGTGGAGGGTCAGGGGTTGCACCGCTCGGGCCTGTGGTCGTGTGGCAGCCGTGGGGGCGCTGAGCCTGTGGGCAGGGGTTTTAATGGTTGCTCCCGGCTGGGTTGCAGCTGGGGGCTTTGAGGGACTCTGCCTCTGGGCCTCTTTTCTCTTTGTGTGGTGGAGTAAGACCACCTGCCTGGCGGGGCAGGGCCTAGGGTGATGGAGAGAAATCAGCTGTGAAGCCCTCCTGGGAGCAGGCAGCTGCAGGGCTAGGATTTGGAACCGAGGAATAATCCCCGAAGCCTCGTCTACGTGGGCAACCAGGCTGGGGCAGTGCTGCCCCCTGGTGGCCATCACTTGATGCAGCTTTCTGGGCTCTGCCCCTCGGCCACCCAGACTGTGGGTGTGACTCCAAACCACAACCTTTGCCATTGCCCACCCCCTTTGGCCCACACTTTGAATGACCCTGTCCCAGCTCCCCGAGGAAACTCGTCCCTACTGTTTTCATGTCCCAAATGGATTTGAATTCACAGCTGCTGGTCGGCACATGCTGAGGACCTACTGTGTGCCCTGTGCTTTACCCAGAGAGGCACGGTTCCTTCTCACGGGGTCCCAGAAACCGCAGGGACAGCCATGCAGTGGAGGGCGCACAAATAATGCAGCCCCGTGCCCCGGTTCCCACTGCCCGGGGTGGCAGAGGGCAGACTTCCCGAATGAGTTCTGGGAATGAGATGGCATGAGGTTCCTGGAGGCCCGGCACAGCTTGGCGCTGCCGTCGACATCCCGGGCACCGCTGCCGGGGGCGGAGACAGCTCCAGGGGCACCAGGGGTCACAGCGGGGCCCACGGGGTCTGTCCTTTCTCGTCTCTGAGGTTGGTAATGTGTGTCTTCTTTCTCCTCGGTCCGCCTGGCTAGAGGCTTGGTGATTCTGTTGCTCTCTTCAAAGAGCCGGCTTTTGATTCTGCTGGTTTTTCTCTCTTGCCCCTGTTTTCTGTCTCATTCACGTCTGCTCTGGTGGGCATTTTCCTCTGCTTACGCCAGACTTGACTCGCTCTTCTTTGTGTGATTCCGTGAGCTGGCAGCCTAGGTGTCGATTGTTGAGCTTTTCCTTCTCTAACGTGTCCGTTTGATGCTGTAAATACCCCTCGAAGGGCTGCTTCCGATGTCGCGATAAATTTGACCGTCTGTGTTCACTTTCATTTAGTTCCAGGTCTTTTACACGAACCTCCCCGAGATTTCTTCTTCGACTCGTGTGTCATTTAGACGTGAGCTGTTTAATCTCTGCCTAGCTGAGAATTTTCCAGTTTCCTGTAACTGGTTCCTGGTTTCGTTCCAGTGTGGCCTGAGAGCTGACACTCCGTATTCTTAAAAACCTTCAAGGATGTGCTCTATGGCCCAGACTGCGGTGTGTTCGGCCAGTGTGCCGCGTGAGCGCGAGGAGGACGTGTGTCCTTCCCCTCGTGGGCGGACTGGACTGTCACAGATGGCTGACCGCCGGGCTGTTCGGCTCAGCCTGGCCCCTGTGACTGCCTGCCCCCCGGGGCTGCAGTTGTGAGAGGGGCGTTCAAGTCTCAGCAGTGGGCCTGGATCTGTGTCTCTCCCTGCACTTCCAGATTCCTCCCATAGTTGGCGCTCTGTCGTCAGGCGCATGCGTGCAAAGGACCGCTCTGGCGTCTTGGAGAAGAGACCCCTTCATCCTCATGCCATGGCCGTTGTCCCTGGGGCTTCCTCGGTCCGGAGGCTGCCCTGTTTGAAATGAACACAGCCACTCCCGACCACCATGTTCGGGTCAGCAAGAGCCCGGCATGGCTTTCTCCTCGCTTTCCTGTCCATCTACCTGGTCTTCACAGTTTAATGGGTTTCTGGAAGGCAGTGTGGAGTTGGGTTCTCTCTTTGTCTGCTCTGTTGTTTAGTGTCATTATCCTAACTCTGCCTTGTCCTTTACCGACTGGCAGCTTCTTTAGCAGTGGTGTCTTTCATTCATTCATTCATTCATTCATTCATACATCAGTCATTCAGCAAGCACCCACCAAACACCTGCTGAGTGCCGGGCCCCGGCCGGGGATGCTGGGACCCAGAGCTTGCCCTGCCGATCAGCTAGACCAGCCTTGTCCTGTGGGCAGCCTTGTTCCTCGGGCTTTGGCTCGAATGAAACCGGAGGAGGCAGAGATCCCCGCAAAGCTCTGGACAAGGGGAGGTGTGGGGAGGAGCCGGATGAGACCTGGCAGGGGACGCAGTGTGGAGCGCACGGCGGGGAGGGGCAGCTGTCAGGAGCAGGGGCCCTGACTGCCCGGCTTGGATGTGGACCCCGGGCCTGGCCCCGTGGGCAGCCCTGCCTGCCTGCAGCGCCCCACAGGCGAGGGAGGGCTGGCAGGGGCCCGGGGTGGATGACCTTGCCCCCGCAGGGGGGCTTCCAGAGTCTCTAGGAAACCAATGCCTGGGACCCTCTCTCGAGGGGCAGATTGAAGACAGCCCAACTGCGCTCGGCTACAGGGTCCTTCCGCTTAGGGCCACATGGGCCCCCAGACGCACAGCTGCTGTGCGCAGCCGGCAGCCGGCAGCCGGCAGCCACAGGGGCTGTCAAAGCAGGAGAGAGGCTACGAGGCTCCAGCTCAACAGAGGGTGAGGGAGCAGGGCTTGGTAGGCGCTGTCCTCGGGGCCCGGGCCCCGTGGGAGTGGGAGCAGGACAGGGCGGGCATAGTGGCTTCCAGCTAAGCCCTCTGGGTGAGGGAATCAGGGACCTGACCTTGCCGTGCGGTGACCCTCCCGCCTCTCCCTCTTGCAGGGTGTACACGAGTCCCGGGGTGTGACCAAGGACTACCTGCGCCTGGAGACGCTGATCCAGAAGGTGGTGTCGCCCTACCTGGGCACCTATGGCCTCTACTCCAGCGAGGGCTCCTTCTCACACTCCTGCATCCTAGGTAGGGCCTCCCAGGCCTTGGGCGGGAGTGGTAGCCACTGGACCCATCCACCCGGCCCATTATTGCTGGGCTGACGGAGACCGCGGGGCAGACCCCATTGCTGGTGGTGTGGCGCCTGTCCCTGAGAGCCCAGCAGCGTCCTCAGTGTCCCCGAGGGCGTCCCACTTGCACTGTATCCCAAAAGTCAGGTGTGGGCCGGGCACAGTGGATGGCACAAGTCAGAGCCCCGGAAATCCGGTGCATGTGGGGGGTCTTGGAGGAGGGGCGGGGCTTCGGGGTGGGGCTGGTGCCAGGGGGCTGCCTGGTGTGTCCAAGAAGCCAGGCCCCATTGCTCCTTTAACTGTCGGCCCGTCGGTCATTCAGCAGTGGGGACTGAGCACCTACTGCGCGCCTGCGCCTGTCCTGGGTCCTGGGGGTTCAATAGAGACCAATCCCCACCTCCCCCGTCAGGGAAGGCCGACCAGTGAATGCCCAGTCCCCAGATAAGTGCCCAAGGTGAGCTGTGCCCAGGTGACCTGGGGCCTCGGGCAGGGAGCTCAGGGAAGTCCACGCTGGGAGGTGACCGCCCGGCTGAGGACGAGGAGGAGCCAGGCCTGGGAGCAGGGCTGGGAAGAGCACCAGTGGACAGCTGTGTGAGAGCTGCTCGGGAGTGCCCCTTCATCCATGGTGCCCCCCCACTTGCTGGTGTAAACCCGCCAACCAGGCATGTCTCGGCACAGGTGGGTCCCTGGCAGCTGGAGAACTTTGAGTTGCCCAGGCTCCCTGTGGCCCTGGATGACAGGCCCCTCGAAGGGGGAGCAGGGAGCCTCGCCTCCTGCCTCCTGCCTCCTGTCCAGGAAAGGCCCGAGTCCCTCTGCACACTCAGCCCTGCCACTCGGTGGCACTCCGTGGAACTGCGGGTCCTGGAGCTTTCCCCTGTGCAGCCTCTGCCGCCCCTGCGTCCTCTCCTGCCTTCCAGAGGCCAGCAGGACACTCGCAATGAAAAACCCAGCCCTGACCACACGTCGCTGGGCCCCTTGTTGTCCGTCCCCACCGTGGCTCTTACCACTACTGACTTGTGGGCCACCCACGTGCGTTTGTCATCTCGTCCCTCCCCACCGCCCTCCCCCGCTGTCCCCCAGCACACACACACTTTGAGACTCCAGCTTGGAGGACAGGGCTGAGTCTCTGAGTCTGCCCAGGGAGGTGCTGGCGCGGAGCACGTCCTGGGGTGGGGGAGGGTACAGGCACCTGCAGCTGCCAAACCGGAGAGCTGCGCCCCCATGTGTCCGCCCCCTCACCACCTCTCCAGGGTCAGAGGTGGGGACTGAGGAGACAGCTGGGGTGGAATCTGCACCCTCTTCCCCCCAGACCAAGCCGCCCCTGCGGCTGCTTCAGTGGGACTGGCCCGGGGTCTGCACCAGTCCGGCCTCTCCTGTGGCCGCCCTTGGAGGGGAGCTGGGGGCCCTGTCTGTGCTCACAGCAGGAGCTGCCGGGCACCTGGCAGAAGGAAGGGCCCAGAACACCCAGGTGCCCGGGGTTGCCGCGTCCCCTGGCCTCCGGTGCCTGACTCCTGTCTGTCTGTCTCCGCAGAGAAGCACTTCCTGCGCCGCTCCCGCTCCGGGGACATCCTGGCCAAGAACCCCGTGGTGCGCTCCAAGAGCTACAACACGCCCCTGCTGAACCCGGTGGCGGAGCACGAGGCAGAGGGCGCGGCGGCCGGGGGCACCGGCATCCGCCGGCACTCGGTCTCCGAGATGACGTCCTGCCCGGACGCGCCGGGCCAGGGCCCCGCCGGGGACTTCGCGCCCGCCCCGGGCCTGCAGCCGGGGCCCTGCCCCAGCAGACTGTACGCGGACCGCACGGAGTCCCCCGAGGCCGGCCCGGCCTGCGGCTCCCCGCCCTCCTCCAGCCCCGAGAACCTGGTGGACCGGGTCCTGGAGTCCGTGGACTCGGACTCCGAAGGCATCTTCATTGACTTTGGCCGGCGCAGTGGGCCTGGCGCCTCTGAGCCGGAGGGGGACAGGGGGCGCCAGAGCGTCGTGTGAGGTCCTGGAGTTTTTACTGAGCCCGAGTGCGAGCCTGTGTGTGCGTGCGCGTGCGCGTGAGTTTTTTTACTCCGTCCCGTCCAGTCCCCGGCCAGCCTCATCCACTGTGGCTTGCCCCCAGCCCTTGGTTGGAAAAACCATTTTCAGCAGCCCAAGCCCCGCTCCGTCCTGGGGCGTCTACCCCGGCGTCTCACCTGCCGCCCGCAGGGCTTTCGGCGCACGGATCAGCCTCACGTGCACGGAAGGGCCTCCGCCGCTAACTCCGCCCACCAGGCCACCCAGCACACCACATCCACACCCACGGAGACTGTGAATCTGGCGTCCGGCCAGGCCCCAGAATGACCCTCGGACACACCTGCCCCTCCCCACTCGCCACAGCACGACCTGTGGGTGATTCTGTCCCGGGCTGTCGGAGCCACCTGCTCTCACTCGGCCAGGGTGGACACGGGCAGGAAGAGGGTGGAATAAAACTCGTCAGCCCTTCTCCCAAGTGTGTCACGCCCGGCCTCACCTTGCTGGGGCTTCCCCTCCCTGCTCTTGGAGGGGCAGGTCCCTGTTACCCGCTTTCTCTGTCCCATCTTGCCTGAGGGGCCCAGAGACCGGGAGAGAGGAGCCAGGAGACCCGACAGCCTCTCAGGAGCTGCGGGGACCATAAGCGGTAGAGGCGGGGTGCAGACCATTGGCCCACACAAAGGGGGCGGGCCCTGCCTTTGCCCCCAGCCTGAAGCACAGGAGCCCAGAAGGGGGAGGGAGCTACCTGGTCCTCCGCCATAACCCTATTGGAGAGACCTGCCTGGCGAGGGGCCGAGGACACCTGGTCTTACCCCCACGGCAGGCAGCGCCCTCCCCCGGCCCGGGGATCTAGGCCCAACGGGGAGGCTCCCCAGCCTGTTCCCCCTGTGGCGTCCGTGAGTTTGCCAAGGTCTGGGCCCCTCAGTTCTGTCCCTCAGACACACCTCTGCCCGTGCCCCTGGTGGACTTCTTACACCCGAAGGTCCCCGTCCTCCTGTCGGCCCAGAGAGCCCTCTTCTGAGCGCCGGCTGACCCCGCAGGTCACCGACGGCCACCTTTTCTCACGTCCTCGCCGTGGAGAGGGTCCCTCTGTCAGGACCCATCCCGTCCATTGGGCCTGCCCTGTGACCTCGTTTAACCTCACTTAGGGACTGCATCTCCAAACACAGCCACACTGGGTGGGCTGGGCTTCGGGGGACACAGCTGACTTCCATGGCTCTCTGGTGGGGGACGGACCATTCCTTGGGCAACTGGCCCCCAGGCCCACCCCGGAAGTGGGGGGGTGCCTCGCCCCGCTGTGAGGGGGGCAGTGAAGGTGCCCTGGACTGCACCGTCTCAGTTAACATTCGTTTTGGGGTATGTGGGCACCCCAAGATGCCCTCGGGCCCAGGGGTGTTCTTTGCTCCCGCGGATACGAGTCTCTGGAAGGAGACTTTTGGGGAGGTACTGCTGGGCGGCTGTGGCCGGGGAAGCACAGGCGCGCCGGGGAGAGGGAGGAGGGTCCCTGCTGGGGTGGGGGGCAGGGGAGCTGCCTGCCGCAGGGAGCCCAGAGAAGGAGGGGAGGGACCAGTATAGGGGAGAACGGCTAGGAGCGGGCGAGCCAAGGGTGCGCCCTGTCAGGTTTTGACTTGTTTGTTGTTTTCCATTTGACCACGAAAGTGGCACTTGGCCTATAATTAAAAAGAGCTGGCCCTGGCCGGTGTGGCTCAGTGGATTGAGTGCCAACCTGCGAACCAAAAGGTTGCAGGTTTGATTCCCAGTCAGGGCACGTGCCTGGGTTGCGGACCAGATCCCCAGTTAGGGGTGCGTGAGAGGCAACTGGTGTTTCTCTCCCTCCCTTCCTCTAAAAATAAATAAAATTGAAAAGAAAAGAACTGAATATACCCCAAAGGAACTGGTGGCAGAGACTCAAACATATGCTTGTCCACCGTGTGCATCTCTATTTCCGAAAGCCCAAGGTGGAGGCAGCCCAGCTGCCCACCAACAGATGAACTGGTCAGCAGAGTGTGGTCTGTCCGTGCAACGGAGTGTGACTCAGCCTCAGAAAGGACGGAAATTCTGACGTGCGCCACTACGTGGATGAATCTTGAGCACGTTACGCCCAATGATATACACCGGTCACAAAGGAGGCAAATGCCGTGGGATCCCACTGACATGAGGCCCTGGAGGAGTCAAGTTCACAGGTGTGCACCATGTCCCTCTGGGGCTGTGGCCTGGCCGGCGTGCCCCAGCACCCAGCGTGGGACCGTGGTCCTGAGCTCCAGGAGTGTCCAGCAGTGACGCGGGCGGTAGCCTTGGGGATTCTGGGAGCTGTGGGGAGGCAGCTGGGTGGAGGACATCAGCCAGGGCTGAAGTGGAACAAGATTTTAGGTAAGCCCCAAAAATCACGATGCTCTTCTCTTTCTGGTCCCCTTGTGGTTAGTGGGGCCCTATGACCAGCTCTGGCCAGTGAGTTCTGAGCAGAAGGGACTTCGGGTCCTTTGGAGCTGGAGCATCACTGCCACGCAGAGACCCTCCAGAACTCTTCCCTCTGTGGAGTCACATTCCAGACGGGACTGCTCCAGCCAGAGGGGAGTGGGGGGCTGCAGACAGGTCTGAGTGAGGAGTCTGGGGTCCGTGTAAGGCCCTGAGACTGGCGGGTGTTTGTTACTGCAGCACAACCTGGCGTGACCTGACTAATACATGTTTACCTGTTTGGTGTGGCTAGCCCGCCTCTCAAGGGCAATGCCAGGACCCTGGGTTCTCCTCCTGAACCGGTCACTCACCTGCCGTGTGGCAGTGGGCAATCACCCCATCCTCAGTGCCTCTAGGATCTTTCCAGATATAAAATTCTGTAGATGGTGATATTTCTCTGCTTGTCTGCTGTGCTACATGGACTGCACGGAGCCAGCCAGGGCCAGCCGTGAGATCACAAACTCTCAGACAGCAGGCGTCTGATGAAGGAGCTCGGCACAGGCGACAGTGTGTTGGGCAAACAAGTGCCTAATGGGTTTTGCCCTGAAGGTGACCGTGGCTTAGTAATGAACTGAGGGTTTCACCTGCGAGAACCCTTGTGCTCACTGGGATGTGTTTGCAGAGAGCTCAGACTGCTTAACCAGGCTGTGAAACGCTATAAAACTTAAGTATCGGTGGCATCATCACCAGAAGAATTTCTCACACTGACATTTCTCTCCTCGCTATGGGGATTTATGTCAGCCTGTGTGTAGAAGGGGAGGAGGGACAGGATAACATTAAAACGGAGGCCGCAGCATCAGGCAGGACTCTTACTTGCAAGCCACGAAAGCAGATCCCAGCTGGTTACACAGCGAAGGAGCTTATTAAAGGATGTTGGGAACTCCTAGGGTTGTCGGGATGCGAGAGAGCATCCCTGGAGGCTTAACTTCCAGGGACAATGCCTCAACCCCCCCCCCACAGCACAGGCCTGATGGGAAAATGGGGATGCTCCATTGCCCGAGGATGCTCCCACTGCACAGAGATGCCCCCACCACTCAGGGATACTCCCTCCACAGAGATGGTCCAGTTGCACTGGACCAGACCCGCTATTACCACCAGCTCCGATGTCAATCCCATCCCCTGTGCTCAACCTTCCAGCCACTGCAGCCTCCACATCGCACCCCCGCCCCCGGGCCCACACGGAACATCAGGCAGCTGCCCTCTCCAGTGTAACAAATTCCAGGGCTGCACCCCACCCCTGCCGGGTGTATGTCCCAGTGATGGAGCCTAAGTCCCCGTCTACACCCCGGTTGTAAAGCCGGCTGAGTCGACCTGTTGTCTGACTACTTTGGGCAGAGAGACTAGTGAGGACATTTGAAAGGTGCAAGGAGCTTGGGCCCCGGCTGGATAGCTCAGTTGGTTAGAGCATCATCCCCATGCACCAAGGTTATGGGTTTGATCCCCGGTCAGGGCACATGCAAGAATCAACCAACGAATGCATCAGTAAGTGGAACAACAAATCAATCTCGCTCTGTCTCTCCCATCCTCTCTAAAAATCAGTAAGTTAAAAAAAATTTTTAAAGTTCCAAGGGTCCAGAGTACAGCACTAGAGTCCCACCCTGGTGTCAAACAGGACACCAAGGGTGTGGCCTGCCCAGTTGCAAATCAAAGAGCTTCCAGAACTAGGTCCAAACTATCCCAAAAGCACCGCAGAGCAGGCACGGACTGGGCTCTGTTCACAGTTGGTGCTAACAACCAAATGCGCTCACTCTCAACGGGGACAGACCCACAACAGCCCACGTGGGCTTCCTCGTGGGGCCCCAGGTCCTGGCCCCTGAGGGAGGTTCAGAACGTGATCTCCTGGACGTCCTGGGCTCCAGCTGCACTCACACCCACACTCGGCTGGGAAGTTTTGGTTTTGTGGTTTTAGTAGTGTTCAAAGCAGACAGTCTGTGCTCAAGCAACTGGCTGGGGGAATTAACTTGGGAGAAAAAGAATGAGAAGCCCCAGACCCGGGATGGAGCGGGGTCTGCATCCCTTCCCTCCCTGCGGCTGTCCCTCCCTCGGTGCCTACTAATGTGGAGGGCGCTGCTGGGGGGGTCTTCTCTCCCGCTTCATAAACACTGGCGAGAGCAAATGTAATAAAGCTGGGACTAACGCCACTCAGATGCCATTGCTTCGCTTCGCACCATTCTTCTCTCTCTTCTCCTGCAAAGCGCCCGAAATGCAAGGAGTTATTGTCGCAGGACAAAGGGAAGTGGCTGACTGGTGGGCTGCTGATTGCCCGTGTTTGGGGGGGCAGAAGAGTGAGCCCGGAAGGGAGCCTGCCTGGGGTTCGCCCTTCCTTTCTGCTCCCTTCTCCTATTGTGAATGGCGGGCGCACCTGCATTCTTGTGCCCACAATCATTCTGCATTATTGCTTTAGTGCGTGTAGTTTACATCCCTGAGCGGTGGTGTGGAATTTGTATGAGCTTCGCACAAAACACAGACCGGAGGAGAGGGCGTCCCCCACCCCCCGCCCCCCGACGTCTCTTTATACGTGAAATTACGCCGCCAGCCGGGCACCAGCGGGGGGCGCTTTCTCTCACTTCGGTCCAAAGTGCTTTTCACAACAGAAAAGCTGCCCATTGTCCCTCTTTCTTGAGAGACTGGTCTGACATTGATGATAAAATAGCGATGTTTACATTCCTCAAGCAGAAGAGAAAACCTGGCACAAAGCTCTGGACGAAACCCGCCAAGTGAGTTGCCGGGAAGAAGAGTTTTGGGGGAGAAACAGGCCCCGTTCCCGATCCATCTGCAGCCTCTGGCTTATATGTACCGGCATGTTCAAGGTCAGCACCACAGTGCCCTCGGCCTTCTCACCAACCCAAGTCCTCTGGGAGCTAGGAAGCTAAAGAGCACTATGCAGGCGCGCTGTGGGAGTGGAACAGCCTTCGTGGGGAAAAGGCAGTTGCGTGGGTGATGATAGAATGCAGCTGAGGCCATTCCTTCATTCAGATGGATGGGGTAGCGCCTACTGTGTGCCAGGCGCAGCACCAAGCCCTGGGGACACTACCGTGAGGCTCTATGTGTCCCAGGACTAGCCAGTAGAGGCCTTCCTGAGTTTTTTCTGCAAGTGCTATTAGGAGAGAAACTCTTTGCACTTTGTTTAAAAGGAATAAGGATACTTCATCATGTGACACTTTGTAAGAAATAGAAAGTTGGAACTAGATTAAACAAGAGAATTTATTGGTGCACTTAATGAGAAAGGCTGCAGACAGGGCAAGCCTCAGGGTGGGTTCGATCCAGGGGCTCTGCACTGTCACCAGAGACCCAGTTCTGTGCCACTTCTGCTGCATCCTAAGACTAGGTCTCTTTGTGGTCACAGGATGTCTGCCGGGTGTCCCTCCTGTGCCAGGCTCCTCGTCTAGGCTGCGGGGAGAGAAAAGGAGACACAGCAGAGCCTTTTCTTTCCCAAATTTCCAGGCGAAGTCCAGCAGTCCGTCACACCGCCTGGACTGGCCTGAACTGCTCACTGTGGCTGGATGAGCACCCACGCAATTGGCTTGGGCCCGGTTACTTCTGGAACCTGAACCAGTCGCTGTGGCAAAGGGGTGATATTGTGCTAAGGAGATTGGGAAAGCTGGATGTCACCTTCCGTGCAAGGCAGCCTGGGACTGTGGAGCTGCTGGTGCCCCCCAACCCCAACCCAAAGGGGCGGGAGGGAGAAGAGGGCGAGGGACACTTGAGCAGGGGCAAGGCAGGTGTTCATGAAAGGCCCCCGGCTGCTGGGGTGACACAGACCCAACGGGGCGAGGGCAGAATCAGGGAGGCCCGTTAGGGGACCTCGTTGGGAGCTATGTGAGGGGTGCTGGTGGCCTGAGCCACCTGGGCCAGTGCCGGTGGGGAGAAATGGTGGGCCTGGGACACGCTGTGAAGGAAGAGCCATCGGGGCTTGCTGAGGGACCACACGTGCGATGTGAGGGCTGGGGAGCCGAGCATGAGCCCGAGGGTCTGGATGGGGCTGGCGGGCGGAGAATGGGCAGGGAAGCCCAGGAGGGGAGGCTGGTGTGGGGGGGCCGTGGAGCTCGAGCTGCCCGCCAAGGTCTCCAGGTGGAGATGCTGGGGGCCGGTGAGAGGCAGGAGTCTGGAGTCAGGGGATGTAACTGGGGGTCAGGGTGCAGGCACACTGAAAGCCAGGGGCAGGGGAGTGTGGCTGAGGGGGTGCAGGCCCAGCCCCGGGGTACGGACCTTTGGAAGTCAGGGGGAGGGGGAGGAGGCGGCGAGGCTCCTGAGAGGTGGGCCAGAGAGGTGGGTGATAGGCTGGGCCTGATACAAACCCATTCTTCGAACTCCACCTCACTGAGCTGCCCCCTGGGGTGGAGTGGGATGATACTGGAGGACCGGTCATCCTCTTGCCTGGGGGGCTGGACCAGCAAACACACCTCCAGGGGAATCCAGGCCTTGCCTTCCTGATTGTAGGACCCCTGCCTCGGGGCGGGGACAGTGACTGAGCCCAGGTGCAGAAATGCAGCCCTGAATGACCTTCAGGAGGCCCAAGGATTGGTCGCCCTCTCCTCCTCCAGGAAGTCCTCCCTGATCCTCAGCCTAGGTCAGAGC
Organism: Trachops cirrhosus; assembly: GCA_028533065.1. NCBI lineage: Eukaryota > Metazoa > Chordata > Mammalia > Chiroptera > Phyllostomidae > Trachops > Trachops cirrhosus. The sequence continues at coordinate 2,405,598 of CM052539.1, read as the reverse complement.
TGCCCCTGGGATCACCCAGCCCCTGCCACTGTGAGGTTGGGGGCCCACCGTGGGACCTGTGGGGACCCACCAGTCCTGGGGAGTCGGCACCTGACTCTGAATGCGCTTGGGGAGCCAGCTGTTGAATGTTTGCGTGCTCGCATCTCCTCGCAGATCTCACCCCTTCCCGCCTGGCTTTGCTCGTCCCTAAAAAGGGGAAATGGATTAGCAAGGACAAGGCCCGCTCGGGCGCGGGTGCTGCGCCAAAGGCGGGCTCCACTCAGGCGGCGCCCCGGGGCGCCTCCAGGGCTATGGCAGCGAGGGGCTTCTGCCATCGCAAGCCCCCCGCCCTGTCACGAGGTGGAGCCACCGGCCTGGACTCGCCCTGTCCCCCACAGAGACGGAGCCTGTCCTGGGGCGTCCAGGGCACTAGGAAAACACCTGGCACGGGCCCTAAGGGGCGAGGAGAGGGCGGGGCCTGCGCGGGAGCCACGTCCGGGGCGGGGCCAGGTGAGTCGCAGGTCGAGCTGCTCCCAGGTAAGGCGCCCGCGGGGTTTGCGGCGCCGTAAGGCTGGGAGGGAGCGGGCCTGTGCCGCGGCGGGGACGCCGGCGGGTTCGGCGGGCGGGAGCCGGCGGCGGGAGGGGCTCGCGGCGCGGGTGGGCTCTCCGAGGCGGCGCGGGACGCGGTGCGAAGACCGGCGCCAGCGCAGATCGAGGTCCCGGCCCCGCCCTCGCCTGTTTTCCCCTGCGTGCCCCTTTCCCACTCCTGCGCCCCTCGTACTCCCTCCCTCCGCCTCCCAGGTTCTTTCGTGTCTGGTCTGCTCCCGTTGCGCTGACTTAGCCCAAACTTCCGCTGGCCCCCTCCGACCGCCCCCAACTCGGGGTCTCCCGTCCCGGGCTGCGCACGCTGCAGACCGTCAGCTCCCTCTCCCCGAACCTGGGAGGCGGGAGGCATCGTGCGTTTCACGGACAAGAACATTGAGGCAGAGCAGCTGCTGCGCGGATTCAGACCCAGGGCTCTGCCGGGGGTGCTGGCCCGGTCAGCACAGGGGTGGAACCCCAGGAGTTAACAGGCCAAAAGTCAATCAAGCGGGTCGTCACCCTCCAAAGTCGCCGGTTAGAGGACAGGCGCTGGCTGCTTTCACTTTTCTCGGACGAACCCTGGCGCGGGGCCACCCTGTGGCGGCGGGCGGCTGCGCTGCCTGGGGGTTCCCCACTGCGCGGCGGGAGTGCCCGGCGGGAGAAGGATCACCACCCTCTGAGAGACAGCCAGCCAGCGAGGAGGGATGCCTGTGAGCCTTCGTCGGGGTGGGGACAGGGCTGGCTGGGGCAGGGCTGCAAATTCGGGAGCTTTGTTTCAGCTGCGAGGGTCCGGGGAGGGCTAGGAAGTGCGGTGTTGGCCTGTGTCCGAGTGAGAAGTCAAAATTTAAGCCTCCACAGTACACGTCCTTTGATGGTCTCCGGTGACAGTTTTGTTTAAGAAAAGGTTTTATTTATTTATTTTTAGAAAGAAGGGGAAGGAGCGAGAAAGAGAGGGACTGGGGATCTGGCCCAGCCCACAACCCAGGCATGTGCCCTGACCAGGAATCGAACCTGCGACCTTTCTGTTTGCAGGTCGGCGTGCAACCCACGGAGCCACACGCGACAGGGCTCTGGTGGCAGTTTTAGAATCTCGTTTGTGAGTTTCTCCTTTAATGCAGTGACAAACCATTCCTTAAACCAACACCAGGCCTGGGAGTGAAGGGGGAAGAGGGACACAGGGCAGTAGCCGGGGCGCAGCAAGTCCCTGCCCACAGGGGACCCAGAGTCTGCTCTCTGTTAATACAGGGAAGCCAGGGGCTTGTAACTGGTCAGGAGGGCTTCCTGGAGGAGGTGACCATGGAGCTGGAAGGTGCGATTGGATAAGTGATAGGCAGGGAAGGGTGTCTTGTTGTTTGAAGGCCCCACAGAGACCAGGGGACTATGTGTGACCGGAGGTGACTCACATGAAGGGTGGGGGGCGGAAATGATCATGGAGTCATTCAAATGCAACCTCACTGAGTTTTTCTTAAAGATTTATTTATTTTTAAGATTTTACAGAGAAAGGAAGGAAGGGAGAAAGAGGGAGAGGAACATCAGTGTGCGAGAGAAACACCAATCGGTTGCCTCTCGCACGCCCCCAGCTGGGGTCCTGGCCTGCCTCCCAGGCCTGTGCCCTGACGGGAATTGAACTGGTGACCCTTCAGTTCGCAGGCCCGTGCCCAACCCACTGAGCCACACCAGCCAGGGCTCGTGGAGAGCTTTTAAGGTCTGAACACTTACTCGACTAAGCATCCCGTGGGCGTGTGGCACCTCCCCAGCAGGCTGGCTCCAGGCCGAGTCGGTCCTGGGCTCGCTGTCAGTGGTGGCTTCAGTTAAAGAGAGGACAGCACGAGCTCAGGCCACCCGGGAGGTGCCCGATGCCGGCACCTTCCATGACATTTAGTAACCCATCCCGTCCCCTGAGGGTGCCCCTCTTTCACTGATGGGGAAACCGAGTCACCGAGGCAGCAGGAGGGTAGGAAGGAGGCGCAGGAGGAGTCGGAACCGGTTTCTGAGCAGGTTTCTTTCCCTGTTGGGGACTCAGCCTCCTGACCCACAGTGACCCTGGGGGCCATCCCTTCCCGGGATGGTCACGGTCACTCCCTGCCAGTAACGGCCGTCAAGCCCTAACGGCATGCTTGGCTGCCTCATCCCTCGCTCACTCCCATCAGCCTCATGAGGCAGGGACTGCTACTGTCCCCTCTCACAGGGGAGGACACCGAGGCAGGGAGGTTTCAGTGACTCCCCGAGGGCACACGGCCAGGGAGCGGGGAGGCGGGCAGGTGTGCGAGGCTGCAGCATCCACACCCGCCCACCCCCCCACCGGCCTCTGCCGCCTCCCAGGGCACCGTGGTCAGCCTCCAGGGAGGCGCCCGAGGCCTGCCAGCGACTGCCCCTCCAGGCTGTGTGAAACGAGCATGGGGACCGAAAAGTGACATTTTCAGATGAATTACTGAACTTTTTTCTCAACTCCTTGATTAAAACCGATGCCCCAGGGTGATGTGCCACTGGCCCCCGTGTACCTGGAGGCTTCCCGGGCCTCCTGGGGCTCCCCGGGCCAGGTGCTGCAGGGGTGGGGACAGCCGCAACAATGCCATTTTGAGTGGGGGTCCCCGCAGGTGAGCACGCCACGTCCTGCCCTGGCGACCCTTCCCTGCGGGCTCCCGGGACTTCTGGCAGCCGGATCTGCCGCGGTCCAGGTTTCCGGGGGCCTGGAGGGCAGCAGAGCTGGCTCAGGACTCTCCCCAAGTCACTGCTCTGGCCCCGTTTCTCACCTCTCACTTGCGCGCCCCAAGGAGCGGGTCGCCCTGAGGCTCGGAGGGAAAGATGTCTGTGGTTCGCGCGTTACCGGCTGGCTCCACGAGCAGGGTTGCTAGCCTCTGTGCCTCGATTTCCCCACCTGTGAAATATGGGCAGTGTTGACAGCTACGCACAGGGTTACTGGGGGAATCCAGGAGTTAATTCGTGCCAGGTGTCTACCACGGCCTGTTATGTGTGTGCACTTACAAGCATCAGTCCCCCCTCCCCCCACCCCGGTGGTACAGTTCCCGGTCCCTGGGAGTCAGTGCGGAATGACCCCGTAGGGACTGTTCCTGCCCAGGCCGGGGGCCAAGTGGTTCTTGCTTCAGTGACCCGGGACAGCGCAGGGCAGCCAGACACTCATTTTCAGTTGCAGCTGGTGACCGTCCCTGAGAAGGAACTGGTTTGGCAGGTCAGGAGTCCAGAAACTTCTGGGGAGGCGTCCCCCTCCCCAGCTGGTCATAAAATTAACACAAGCAATGGGGACAGTGTCGGGCAGGGGCTGGCGCATTTGCCACCCATGGGAAAGCTGCAGGTGGCTGGGGCCCGCACAGGCCCCCCACCCCAGGTCCCCAACCGGCTCTCCCAGGTCCGTGCAGGGGCTGGCGGCCGGCACGCCCGGGGGACGGAGGGTCTCTGGATGGGGGCACAGATGGGATCAGAACCAGGTCCCTGGTCTGGGAGGTACAGAGTGGCCTGACCTTCCCCTGGGACCTGGGTGCCTCTCTCTCTGGCCACGTTGAGGGAAAGTGCTTGCCTGGCTGACCTGTAACCGGATCTTCCTGAAGAGAGGCCCCTGAGGGCGGGGGGCAGGTGTATGAGTCTTGTGGACCCCGAGTCAGCCTCCCAGGAGGCCGAGGAGGGGGCAGATTTGAATTCAACCTGAATGACTGAATTGGCTTGAGCCCAAGATAAAAATAGAAACTGCTTACAGGTCGCTCGCCCCGCAGCTGCACGATCCAGGCAGAGGCGATGGCGTGTGCAAAGGCCCTGCGAGGCCGGAGCAGGGAGGCTGGGGCTAGTGGAGGTGGCATGAGATGACTCCAGGGGGCGGCGGAGCCCGGCGACAGGGTCTTTCAGGGGTTTGGGGGGGGGTCAGAGTTTTATTCTCAGAACTGCAGGCAGCTGTTGGCACCCAGAGGGGCCAAAGGAGGCGTGGGGCAGGCAGTTGGGGGATTTGAGTCCGGAGTTGGGGGAGAGGTCTCTTCTGAGATCTGAGTTTGGGGTGCAGAGCAAGAGATTACTATCCCTTAGGGAGGCGGGAGAGTGCTTGGGGTACCCCCCACACACACACAGGTCTGGGTACAGATGATGGAGATTACAGAGAGGCCCCAGCTGTGCCCTCCTCAGGGCCAAAGCAGCCTGGGGTGGCAGAGAACAGACTCGAGGCAGGCTGTGGCCGTGACACCTGGCCTGGAGGCCTTGAGTGCTGGGCTCAGTCATGTGCCTGTTCTCTTATCTCACAGACCCCCACCCCACCCCACCCCGGCCACCAAGCTCCCGCTCACGTCCCTGACCGGGTGTGTAAGGCTGAGACTCGTGGGGGTCAGAAATGGCCCCGGCTGTCAGCACGCAGGGATGGGTCAGGAGGGACACACAGACCCGTGAGGCAGGCTGAGGACAGCTGGGATGGAGCTGAGGGCGGCCAGGGCCCAGGGGAAGCCCCTCTCCCAGCCGGGGTGGTGAGGCCCCCGGGGGCACCACATGACACTTGTTTTATGAATCCTCACCCGAGGACATGCTCATTGGTTTTAGAGAGAGGGGAAGGGCGGGGGAGAGGGAGGGAGAGAAACATCAATGTGAATGACATTGATTGATTGTCTCTCGTGCGCACCCCAACCAGGGATCGAACCCGCAACGCAGGCGTGTGCCCTGACCAGGAATCGAACCCTCAACCTTTCAGTTTTCAGGATGACACTGCAGCCACACTGGCCAGGGCAACAGGACACTTTTGACTGTAGTGAACAGGAAACCCAACTCTGGCCCAAAAGTCAAGGGAGATATATTGGCCCATGCAGCTGACATGGTCTGGGGACAGGATGGAGATCAGATATGGCTTGATCAGGGCTAAGCAAGTGCCTGCCTTTTTTGGATCTCCCAGGGGGCAGTGAGTTGTCTGCAGCCCTTCCAGGTCCCATCTCCATGTGTAGCAGTGCGGAGAGAGACCACTCCGTGGTGCTCTCCTGACACGCTCTTCCTTCCCAGAAGCACCTGGAGACTCTTCCTGGTCCCTCACTGGCCTCAGGGAACTCCTCCCTCTGGCCGGGGAAATTGCTGTGTGCTGATTGGCTCAACTTGGGTTCTCCGTAAACCTTTGAAGAGGGAGATAGGTATCAGGTGGGCTCTGGGAGGTGGGGCAGGTCTGCACCTGGCAGCTGGAGGGCTGTGCAGGTGAGAGGTGCGCACCTGAGTGAGCACCTGGGCCCCCCAGGCAGAGCCAGGCGCCCAGGCGAGCCCTGCGTCTTGATGTCAGTGTAACCTCAGGACAGGGTGGGCAGCCCCAGCAGCTCTTTACAGACCCCCGTGGCCTTTCTGAGGGTCAGCAACAAGCCATATTGCTATGAATTATAAATAGAGCCATTGGGGGATTTGAAACCTCTGTTGCACGACAGCCACGTGGGCTGCCGGGCCCCGAGTCCCCGTCCAGGGGAGGCTCCCCCGGCGCCCGCCCAGGCCCACAGGGAGTCGAGGTGTGGACTCCGGTGCAGGGTGAGGCGGAGCGGGACAGAACCGCCTTTGCTTCCATAGTCGCAGTAAAAGCTCGTTTTCAGGAGAGAATAAAATAGGACCCTCATCATAAGAGGTAAAAATGAACACATGTTAAAGATTTCATGTAACTCAGGAGAGAAGCTGGCAGATGTTATCACTGGTTGAGAAGAGCTAGGGAAGGACCTTGGCATTTACACGTCAGGGACTTACACATCAGGAACCAGGAACGGTGACAGGCAAGTGCAAGTGGAGGCGCCTTTGGGGGCTGGGGGAGGCGGGGGGGCAGGTGGCGGGAGCAGGAAGGGAGAGAAGCATCTGAAGCCTGGAATGACTGTGTTGCTAATTGTCTGCAGCCTGTGGGGTTGGCTCCCAGAAGGAGAGTCAGACGTGGGGGTGGGAGGCTCTACAAGATCCCCCAGGGCGGTCTCTGGTCTAAACAATGCGTAGTTTCCCTCGGGCACAGGTGTGCCCCACAGTAACCAGAAGGCCCCCGGGGGCACCGGTAGTAATTGCCAGGTAATTGGTGGGCGGCCTGAGGTTTCAGTAGCAGCTCAGACTACAGCCTTGCAGGAAGTGAGAGAGTCTTCCAGGAAGTGACGGTCTCACTGCGAAGAGGGGCCGGGACAGAGCAACACCTTGGACGGCGGCCTGGGAACAAAGGTGGGAAAGAATCAGCTGTGGGTGGTGGTGCCGTGGTGAATGCGCCAATGGCTATTTTCTTCCTCGCATTTGAAAAGAGTCATTCTGGTTCTAGGCTGGAGGCAGGAGACCCTGTTTCCAGAAACAACCCCCCAAGGACTTGCTGTGTGGCTTCGGGCGAGCCCCTTACCCTCTCTGGGCCTCCGTTTTCCCGCCGTCCAGTGACAGTTGGTGGCACAGGACGCTCCCTGGGACCCTTCCTGGCTCCACTGTTTGTGATTCCGAGCATTCACGGGAAGGAGAAATCTTGAGTGTTTACAAGGGCCGTGTACCAGAGGAACGGAACCTACAGGGGGTATTCCCATACAGTTGTCCCTCGGTGACCACGGGGACTCGCTCCCTGACCCCCGCAGACCCCAGACCACACGGATGCCTCTGTCCCTCGGATGAAATGGCGCAAACACACACCCTGCCGTGGATTTGAATCATGTCCAGGTCCCTTGCGATACCTGATACAATGTGAATGCCGTGAGTAGTTGTCACACTGTGTCATTCAGGGAATAGTGACGAGGAAAAAGGTCATCTTGTGTTCAGTGCAGGTGCAGCCCAGGCCTAACTCCTAACTCCGTGGTACATGTCAGCAGCAACAACGTAACATTAAGAAAGTACTCCGGGCCTGGGGTTGGTGGAGTGGGTGGGGAGCAGAAGGCCGAGCGTGTAAATGAGTGTAGGGTTAGTTCATGCCGCTGCAGGTGGGCAGGTCCGAGGGCTGCGGGGCAGCCAGCCGGCTGGAGCCCGGGCAGGGGCTCAGTGCTGTAGTCTGGGGCAGGTCCCTTCCCCGAAAACCTCGGATCCCTTCCCCAAAAAGCTTTTGCTCTTCAGGCCTTTGCCTGATGAGACGAGGCACACCCACGCTCTGGGGTGTCTGCTTCACCGGAAGTCCGCTGGCTGTAGGTGTTCGTCACATCCGTAAACACCTTCGCACAATGCCCAGACTGTGTTTGACCGCCAGCCACGCGGACACACAAACACCCATCGCAAGGCGGGCGGGACCAGCCGCACCCAGGTGGGGAAACGCACTGCTCCTGGGGGCGCCTTCCAGCCACCCAACGCCACTTGGGGCTCTGGGGGTGGAGGAGGCCTGTGGGGACCGGATGCTGGCCTCCCTGGGAGCCCCCAGGCCCCTCAGCAGCAGCGCCAGCCCCTCCCACTGACCACACGCAGGAGGAGGTGGGGAGAGGCCGCAGGACTCTGCTCCAAGGGGCTCCCGAGCTGGTGGTGGGCAGGCCGTGTTTTACTCGACTACAGGGCTTTGGGGGGACAGAGGCTCTCAGGGATCCCCCACCCCGCAGATTCCCTCCCCCAATGAGCTGCTGTTGCCGAAACAAAGCACGGATTGTGGGTGACGCGGGCCCAAGGGTGCAAACTTGAAAACAAGTAATGGAGTCTGCACCTCTGCAGACAGGCGGTGGGTACATGCTCTGCGCCCTTAAAGGGAAAAGGGACCAAACATCCCTGTCTGGTCAAAGCGGGGTCTGGAGGGGAAGCTTCCTGGTTTCAGAGGCTCGGAGCTCTGAGCGAGCGGTGGCCCCGGGGACCTTGGGGGCCACAGCTGTGCCCCCAGGGGCTGGAGGTGAGGGCTGTTTTACTTGTTCACCCCGGCGGTCAGGGCCTCCTGCGAGGCTCTCCAGCAAAAATGCTCTAGATGTGTCCCCTGTGGCCCCGTCCCATGGGGGACGCAGACCCCAGGAGGTACCCTGCACTTTCCATCAGGGCCACCTGGCGCCCCCAGAGGATTGCGTCCCAGCTGTCTGCCTGGCTCGGGACAGGGTTAGCCTTCCAGGCCAGCCCACAGAAGGGCCCCCCCGGGACCCTCGGAGGCCTGGGGGATGGAAGGGGTGGGGTGGGAGTGGGGACAAGTGGCCCCTTCCCGGATCAGACTTCAGGGACCCCCTCCTGCCTGTTGGGGGGTGTAAGTGGAATGACGGTGTCAGTAAGTCCCCCACAGGACCGCCCCCCACACCAGGGCAGCCCAGCCCTGGCCACCCCGCAGTGGGCAGCCCAGCTGGTTGGATGGCCACCAGCAAATGACAGAGTTCTCAGGTCCCCAGGTCTCCCGGCCAGCGCTCAGCGCTCCTGCAGACCAGCTGCCTTGACTGCGTCCAGAGCTGCGGGTATAGGTGATCGGGTTTCTTTTCTCACTTTCCCTGCAGGTCAGGAGTAGCTCCTGGCCAGGTGTGAGCACAGGTCTCAGGCCTGGAGGCCACCCCCAGCGCCCTCCCAGCTCTCCTGTGAGCTGCCCCCCAACTTGGGGAAGCTGGACATGGGAGGCGGCGGTGGGGTCCTGGTGTGGAGCCCGGGGGGCAGTGCTGAGCTCCCCTGCCTGGTGCTCGGTGCCCGCATCCTGCCAGGGAGCAAACCTGATCCTGTGTGGGCCCGTGGCCCCGACCAGCTGGCTCGCTCCTCCCACCTGCCTCCCTGCCCTCCAGGGTCAGGTGACTTCGGGCCCGGGGGATGCTGAGGTGTGGAAATGGGGTCGTGGGAGGCTGATGTGGAGCTGTCGTCTGCACAGCAGTGGGGAGGAGTCTCACGGCCAGGGGGCCTGCTGAGGGCGCCCGCCCAGAGCTGCAGGCAGGGAGGAGCCAGGGCACAGGTGCGCACGTGCGTGTCAGTGTATGAACTCGCGTGTGAGAGCGGTGTGGAGAAGGATGCGCGCCTGACTGCTGAGACCTCGCCTGCCCGTCACCCTGGGGCCTTTCTCTCCGGGGTCTGTACCCCTCCGCCGTCCTGCCCTGGGCTCCCCACTCCTGCCCTGCCCAGGTCCTTCACAGCACGGCCCTGGCAGCCTTCCGGGACTTGGTGGCAGGTCAGTGAGAGGGAAGGGCAGGGCTCTGCTCTGTCTGGGCCCAGAGAGGGCAAGACGCCAGGCAAGGCCACACAGCCGTGTGTGACAGCGGAGTCCAGCTGAGGGCTGGGTGGGGCGGGCCGGGGACCGTCAGGAGGTGGGGGGCTGGTTGAAAGCCGCACGTGTCACTGTGGCCGTGGCTCCGAGACAGCGGGGGGCTGTCGAAACCAGGGTCCAAGGTCAGAAACTGGAAGGAGACGGGAGAAACAGGAGGCGTGCTCAACGGGGTTGGGGGGACTGTATGACCTTCAGCCCACTTCCGCACCTCCCCGGCCACTGTTGGGGCTATTTCTGTAGTGCCGCTCAGAATGTTCCAGCCCAGGGCTTTCGGTGCAGTCTGCTGGGTGTCTGTCCAAGAATGGAGGCGCAGAGATTTTTTTTTCATTTTTAATTATTTTTTGTAAAGATTTTATTTATTTATCTTTAGAAAGAGGGGAAGGGAAGGAGAAAGAGAGGGAGAACAACATCAATGTGTGGCTGCCTCTCACGCGCCCCCTACTGGGGACCTGGCCTGCAACCCAGGCTTGTGCCCTGACTGGGAATCAAACCAGCGACCCTTTGGTTCCCAGGCTGGTGCTCAGTCCACTGAGCCACACTAGCCAGGGCAGAAACAGGTATTTTAAAAAGTGTATGCAGGTATGGAAGCAGCGTCCCCAGCGCAGGGTAACGCCTGGCTTTAGTTATGACGATTACTGTGCAGCCACGAGGGGTTCTGAATGATCTCTGCCGGCCTCGGTGACCCGCTCTGTAAAATGGGTACAGGAGTGAGTGGGCAAGGCTCTGAGGGAGGTGGTGAGGCAGGCGTGCTGGTGTCCCGGAGGCCGGCGGGCCCTGGGAGTGCTGTTCCCGCCCCCACTGCCTTCTGCCCCGCTCCCCGGAGATTCGGGGCTGCCTGGCGAGAGGGGGCCCCGCCCAGGGGGCTTGTGTGAAATGCCCCTGGGATTCACGTGCTTCTCCCTCAGGGCCTCGGAAGGACCCCACGCCCGGATCCCTAAGGGGTGGCCTCGCGACGGTGTGCCCGGGCCACCCTGCTGTCCAGCGGAGCATGTCCCGGCTGGACCCGGAGGAGCTGGCCGAAATAGGTACAAGTGTGTTCTCCCTCCCTGGTGTCTCTGTGTCCTGTCCCCTTGTCACGGGGCCCGCTCTCCTCGACTCATTCCGTCTCCAAAGACACGGTCCCGATGACGGTCACGTTGTAGGGTTCCTGGCCAGGCGAGAGTGGTGGAGGGATGCCCGTCGACCGAGGCACCAGGGGCGGAGTCTGCCCCTCCCTGAACTTCGGAGTTCCCACTCTTTTTCCAGCTGAAACCGTTCCTGCAAGATCCTCGATTTGTTTTGTAGGAAGGACCCCCCCTTCTCAAATTCAGCTTCGGAAGATGGCACATTCCTCCTACCTGCTAGCTCAGGGATCCGGGGTCTGCCCTCACCCCGGCCCCGCCCCCATGGCACTCTGCCTGCTGTCAGCACCAGCGTGGTTCAGGAAGGGCCCGAGGCAGAACTTGGTGGGAAATCAAGTTCAAGTGCACGCCCTGCTGCCCCTTAGCAGTGGGACCTTGGGGAAGCCGTTCTCCTTCTCTGAGCCTCAGTTTCCACTCTTTAGCCCTCAGGTCTCGTATTTCTTCTTCCACAGTGCTGCACATAGTAGGTGCACAGCGGAGGTGGGTGCATAGTGGGTACACAGGAGAGGTGGGTACACAGTGTGTGCATAGCAAAGGTGGGTGCATAGTGGATATCCATGGAGGGCGTGCAGTGGGTGCACAGCAGAGGTGGGCACATTGCGGTACACGGTAAAGGTGGGTGCCTGGTGGGTGCGCAGCTGAGGCGTGGTGACTGTCCTGTAAGAAGAGCCTCCCTCATTCTCCTTCCCGGAGAATCCAGCCGACTTCCTCTCATCCTTGTCTACCGCAGAGCTGCGGAGAGATGAGGAGGAGGAGGAGGCAGCCGTGCCGGGCGCGGTGCGAAGGCCCTCGGTGGCGCCCACGGCTGGCCAGGACCCTGCACTGAGCACGAGCCACCCCTTCTACGACGTGGCCAGACACGGCATTCTGCAGGTGGCAGGTGAGTCCCAGCTGGGTGGCCCCCAGGAGCCCCGACAGTACCGGCCTTGCTGTGGGCCCCGTGGCGTGGGGCGGGCGCCTCGGGGCCGCTTTCCTGCGGCGTGGCTGTGCCCCCAGCGCGAAAACGGCGTCAGGAACTAACCTGCCCGCCAGCGTTTTGAGAGAGAAATGACCTACCTGTCCGAGCACTGCCCGGGTGCTCTCAGAAGCCACCAGGCAGCGCCCTGCCGGGCTCTGAAGAGCAGAGGCAGGAATGAAGCAGGGGGCTTTGTTGACCAAAGACACTGTCACGCCACATGTCGACAGAAGCGACAAGCCTGCCACACTGAGAGGACACTTAGCAGGCGGCGGGGGGAGCAGCGCGAGGGGTGGGGGCCGCCGGAGTGGTCCGGTAGGAGATGCCGAGCTGCAGGTGAGAGGAGGTTTGGGGGGAACCCTGGGGCACACGGTGACGGAAGCTGGGAAGCCCCGTGACCCTCGGTCTGCGAGCCGGAGCCCCAGGGGAGCCGACGGTCCCAGTCGGAGTCCAGGGGCTGAGACCCAGGAGCACCGACACCCACCAGCGCGCCGGGGCAGGAGGGGATGGCTGCCCCAACCCCCGCAGGGAGCACGCTCACCCGTCCTCCTCACCCTTTCGGGGTGACGCCCACTGAGCTGGTGAGGAGCATCTTCTTACTCAGTCTCCCCCCCCCCGAACGGTGGTCTTCTCCGGACACACCTCACAGACACCTGCAGATGAAGTGCTTCACCAGCCACCCGGGCGTTGCTGAACCCCGTCAAGGTGACGTCACAGGCAGTGACCTTGGCACCCTCACTTCCGCTCCCCTGTTCCCTGGCTGCCGGTTCACTCCCGTCTCCAAGGAGCTGGGACTCGGTGAGCCTGCACACCGGGGTGCAGAGGGGCCGCCCGGGTGGCGGTGGCGCATCCATGTCCCTGTCTCCGTGGGGGAGGTCCCCCAGACCTCCCCTCCACGTTTGCCCCGGGTTGGACCTGCGTGGTGTCCTTTATAATAAACTGGAGCTGTAAGTGTGGCCCTTTGCCAAGTGCTGTGGGTTCTTCTGGTGAGTTGCTGATCCTAACGGGGCGGTGGGAACCTCCCACTTGCAGCCAGCTGGTCAGCCGTGGGGTGGCCTGGGGACCCCAGTCTTGCCGCTGGGGTCTGAAGTGAGGGCTGTCCAGTGGGGGCGGGTGCCCTCACCTGTGAAGTGCGGCCCAACCCCGGGTGGAAGTCACCGCAGACGTGGGTGTGGCTGTCAGAGGGTCCCCCGGCGGTTCTCAGGGGGCTTGTGGGGCTGGGCAGAGACCTGTCCCCGGGCCCTGTGTGGTCATTCTCCATGGAGCCGCGGCCAACGCTGGTGGACCTGACCCTCCATCAGCGGGGTCGCTTAGCGCGTCCCCCAGACCCCCGTGCGGTCTGGTTTCAGGAGTGAGAGTGGCCACTCGGCGTTCTGACCGTTCACAACCTCAGAAGCAAACTTGTCCTTTCCCGTTCGTCCCGCCAGCGAGCACAGGCACAGGGTGGCCGTGGAGCCCCGGCCCCCGAGGCGGCGGGCCACGGCTGGGAAGCCAGCCTGAGCTCCCAGACACAGCCACCAGAGGGTCTGTGCGGAAAACCCACATGTGGCCCCCAGGGCAGCCTCTCCAGGGGGCGCTTGGCACACAATCGGGAGGCAGGGCCGGGACTCCCGAGGAGCCCGTGAAACGCAGAGGCGGCTGAGCCGGGGGCTGAAACGACTGGAATTTGTATGTCGAGGTGGCTGCCAGGCTCCCGGAAGACAGGCACATGTCTGGAATAGCGGGCAGCGGGGGCAGGGCCGGCAGGGCACGCGTGTGCGTGTGTGTGGGTACGTGCACGCATGGGGCGTCTCAGTTCGTTACCTTTCAGGGCTGGGGGGCGGGGGGCACGAGGCACGAGAACGCTTTGTCACCATCCTGTCCCACTTGCATTGAGCCTCTGAAAGTGGACACTGCCCAGAACACAAGCCTGGGTTGCGGGTTCGGTCCCCGGTGGGGGCGCGTTCGAGAGGCTACTGATGGAAGTTTCTCTCTCACATCCATGTTTCTGTCCCTGTTTCTCCCTCCCTTCCCCCAGCTCTAAAAACTAAATAAATGAATTCTTTATAATGAACGGGAGTTCAGAGTTGTGCACATTTCTGGGAGGGCGCCCCTGTTTTCTTTGGGTTCCTGGTAATCTCTCCATAGTCAGCCCTTCCACCAACCAGGAAATGACCACTGGGCGTGGTTGGAGCCTCGGGCATGCACAGCAGCCTGCGTGCTGGGCCTCGGGTCACTAGATGGGGGCGGTGCTCCAGGACTAGCCCCTCTGTCCCACGTGGGGCGAGCACAGGTGTGTCCAGACTATGACAGGGAGACCTGGGCCATGACAGGGGCCAGGACCAAGCCACCACACTTCTGAGGGGGCTCCTGTACCGTGGGAGGTCACATCTGGAAAACTGTCCCCCCGGCCACCCCCAGTTTCTCCTGGGCCCAGAGTCTGGGGGGGCCTGTGGCAGAGGGTGCTTTAGTTTTGTGGGCGGAGGCAGCAGGCAGAGTGGCAGGCATGGTTCACAAGCCCGTCATGTCTAGGTTTCAGTGACCGTGTGGCTTTGCACCGGTGACCACCCCTGCACCCGGCTGGCTTTCCCTTTGTAAAGTGGGGGCGAGGTGTGCAGCACTTGGGCTGGTGGTGCAGGTGACTCGGCTGCCGCGCCCCGGCCGTCACGTGGCAGGTGCCGCCTTCGCTGTGGGCCGGCTGCCTGCTCCTCTTAGCGCAGGCAGGCCGGGCCGCAGGCCCCTCCATCCGTTAACGCCGGCAGGGGCTCTGAGAGCGGCAGCCGGGGCGTCGGCGTCCCGGTGAGGCCCACGCCGTGTCTTCCTGCAGGGGAGGACCGCTTCGGGAGGCGCATCGTCTCGTTCAGCTGCTGCCAGATGCCGCCCTCGCACGAGCTCAACCACAGGCGCCTGCTGGGGTAAGTGCCGCCTTCTGACTGCACCCCTCCATGCGCACCGGGCACACACCCCCGCCCTGGGCACACGCCCCTCCATCACTCAGCACAGGGGGGACGTTCGGGGCCAAAGGCTAACATACATAGATCGAGTCACGGATCCCGAGGCACAGGTCACATCAACTGCCGGTCCCCAAACCCGCCTGCAGGACAGCGGCCCCTCGGCCCAGGGCGGCTGTAGGGCCCCTCTTGAGCTTTGGCCCTAGGCCTCGGGGCCCTTTTGGGCCTCCCTCTTTCTTGAAGCCTCCTCCAGCTGCCCCCAAGTTCCCAGGCCCTCTGCGTTGGCCTCAGTGGCCTCATCTGTAAAGTGGGCACACGGGTGCCAGCCTGAGAGGGTTGTCGTGAGCGCATCTTAGGAAGGCGGACTGTGGGGCTCATCCTGCGGGCATGGTCGGGGGACAGAGGCAGGGCACAGTCCGGATGCCGCTTACGGGAAATCGGGAAGAGCTGGGAGCCAACACAGAGAAGGAACTGCCTGCTCCTGGAAAGAGCCTCGGGGAGTCTGACAGAGGGCTGCTTGCCAGGCCCGGGGTCCCGACCCAGTTCGTCCCCCGGGTGACTTTCCTGTGGCCGCTGTGATAAGCCAGGCAGCACACCAGACGGAAGTTCCTTCTCACAGTCCTGGAGGCGGGGAGTCCGGGACGGAATGCTGCCTTCTCTGGCTCCTCCCGGGCGGGGCCCATCTCTCTCTGCTTGCCCTCCCCGCCCACCTGGCTGTCCCCCTCTGTGCCGTGTCCTGGTTACCTCTGCCCCACCCTACACTCCCAGCTTCTGGATCTGACCCGGGTGTGTTTGGGGGTCCTTTCTGGCCCACCACATCCACTCTCAAGCTGCGTGACCTTAGCTAAGTTACTGAACATCTCTGAGTCTCAGTTGTCATCTTGCCCCGTGAGTGGGTTCTGGGTGTGGCCCAGTGCTGACACCCAGTGGGCGCCCCAGCCTCCGTCGTGGGGGAAGCCTGTTTGGTTTCCTAGCAGCGGGAGGGCGACGGTCACACCCGAGTCTGTGCTTGGCGCCCAGGTATTTGAAGCACACGCTGGACCAGCACGTGGAGAGCGATTACATCCTGGTCTATTTCCACTACGGGCTGAGCAGCCGGAACAAGCCGTCCCTGCAGTGGCTGCAGAGCGCCTATAGGGAGTTCGACCGGAAGTGCGTGCCCTCCACAGCGGGGCGGGGCGGGGCGGGGCGGGGCAGCTGGGCAGCCCAGGGGCGTGGCTGTGGGTGGGCGAGGGCGGGATGCCGGGGAGCCTGGGGTCCCGGGGCTCTGTCCGGAGTGACAGGCCGGGGCGGGGAGACACGCATGTCCTTGCAGGGCTGGTGGGCCTTGATCACAGCCCCCAACGCCGCCCAAGGCATGGCCGCCAGCCACAGACAATGCGTGAACAAGCAGGGGGAACTCAGTTCCAACACAAGTATTTTCGGATGCTGAAATGTGGCCTTCATTCCGTTTTCACATGTTACGTCATGAACTGTTGTCTTAGTAATTTTTTTCAACCACGTGCAAACGCAAAGCCCTTCTTGGCTGGCGGGACGTCCCCCTGCCAGGGCCCACGGCCACCGCACTGGCCCCTCGCCCCAACGGGCCCGGCTGCCTCTGTCTCCACCCGGGGTGCGCGCCAGTGGCCTTGGCTCAGCCGTTGGACTGAATTATTCAGGAAGGAGGGAGGGAGGCAAGCTGAGAATCACCTCGTTTTTTGTTTTTCTTTTTGAGTGGTGCTGTGTGAGATTACATGAATGCACTGGGACTCCTCATAGAGCAGTTTTGCTTTGTTTCTTAAATTTCGTTTATTTACTTTAGTGAGAGAGGAAGAGGGGGAGAGAAACATCCATCAGTTGCCTCTTGCACGCCCCCAACTGGGGACCTGGCCCACAACCCAGGCATGTGCCCTGACCGGGAACTGAACCAGCAACCTTTCGATTTGCAGGCTGGCACTCAGCCCACTGAGCCACACCAGCCAGGGCGAATCACCTCGTTTTTAAGTGGGTGCCTAGTGCCTCGCTGTGTGGAACTCTGTGACCCATCTCGCAGCCTGTGTGACCCACATAGTAAACTCCCTGCTCCCCCAGAATCAATTCCCAGCAGAGAACGGGGTGCAGTTTTAGTCCTGAGAGCGGTGGCCCCATTGCCCTCCAGCATGCGCCCCCTGCCCCGGCCCCGAGTGAGTGAGCCCCAGTGGGTGGGGCCGTGGTGGGCAGGGTCCCGATTTCCCCCAAGTTCGAATCCTTTCTGAGTCTGTCCCACGTCCCTGAACCAGCTCTGGTGAGAGGCTGGCGATCCTTCCGCTCGGGTGCGTCCCTGCGGGCCGTCCTCTGAAGTCAGGCCCCGCCCCCTCAGGTACAAGAAGAATTTGAAGGCTCTGTACGTCGTGCACCCCACCAACTTCATCAAAGTCCTGTGGAACGTCTTCAAGCCCCTCATCAGGTACGCGGCCCCTCCGCCGGCCCCCCACGGTCTCCACACTCGGCTAGCACCCGCATGGTTACATGTGCTCACACCCGCACTCTGCACCCTGGCCGGCTGGAGAGGGGCGCCAGAAACAGCGCAGGTCGATCGCTGAACGGGTTCTTGCTCTGGTACGGGGAGCCTCCCTGCAGCTCTGAAGCGGGTTCCTGTGTCCCCACGGACTGTTCCTGCAAAACCGAGAGACCCCCCCTTTGCCCCACAGTGCCAGTGACCTTGAGTCCAGGCACATGTCTGATCCCCCCTCATCCACTAGGGGGAGCCAGTGCACGCAGCTGGGCCTCCCCCGGCTCTGGGTTCAAGCTGGGCTTGCGATAAAACAGCTCCATTTCAGTTTTAAAACATGGGGAGTTTCTAGAGATCTGGACAGATAGAGCCTGCAGTCATTTTAATGGTGTAAAATTGCCTAACAGGGTGCATGTCGTGTTAGGTGGGGACAAAAGCACAGGGACACAAGGAAGCTTTCTTTGGAGGTGATTCCTGGTCGGGCGGGGTGGCTGGAATGGGGAGCTGCCCGGTCGGTGTGGTCGCTTGGCAGAGCGGGTGCTGGTGCGCCTGCTCCCACGGCGCCCCCCGCCCCGTCCTCCCCCCACTTTGCAGCCCAGGGGCCTGAGGCTCATCGGTCACAGCAGACGCGGAGTAATTCTGTAATAACTACGTGCGGTGTGGCCCTAGAGTTCTTGGGGATCACTCCATACGTTACATAAATGCCTCATCGCCGAGTCGTATACCTGAAACTGATAAATGTTGTGTCCCCTGTGATTGAAACGTAAAAGACCAATACACGTAAACCATAATAATGGACACAGGTAGTAGTGTCTGCGGGGTGGGGCAGCGGGCCGGTTTACGCAGATGGTCTCCTGTATGGTAGGGAGGAGAAGCCCCGTTTTCAAGGTGGGGGCCGAGACCCTATGGGTGGGCAAGGTGACTCGCCCAGGGTTGGGCTAGCCTTGGGGCCGTGCTGCCTCCACTGAGGTCCCCAGGGGGACAGCGTCCTGGAGAGAAGCTGGAGAAGACCTGGGTGCGGAACACCTGCAGACGCGAAGCCTCTGTCACGGCCCGATTCCCGGTTGCATTCTCCCCCCGCTGCCTCCCTCCCCTCCGGCCTGCAGCTCTGCGGCCGCCTCATTGTTTCCGGTCTCTTCTGCTCCTTCAGTCACAAGTTTGGGAAGAAAGTCACCTATTTCAACTACCTGAGTGAGCTCCGTGCGCACCTCAAATGCGACCAGCTGGCCGTCCCCCCGGAAGTCGTGCGGTGAGTCAGGCCACGGCGGCCCACGTCCCGGGTCTCGGTCCCTCCCCGTCCCCGAGGAAGTCTTCCTATCTGGTGTGGAGCGGCCGGATTCGGCTCAGCAGCGGCAGCCTCCTCAAGGATGCGCAGCGGGGAGGCCCACTGCCGACTCGGGGGCATGTGCGGGCCCGCTGTTCACCCCCCTTGCAAAATGGGCTTTAAAAAATAACCACAGCGGTAATGGCTGCGGCTGCCTCGGTGCTCGGTGTTTTCGCTTTGGGGCAGAGCCTCAGGGTGTGTCTCGGGGTGTGGGTAACGCTGGGCTGAGACGTGCTCAGGCATGTCACAGGTGCCCTCGAGAGCAGCGCGTCCGTGGCTTCTTGCTGAAAGCCTGCTTGGTGAGCCTGCTGCTTTATTTTACACGGCAGAGGTGCCCCCCTCCCGGTCTGTCATGTGGGGTGGGGGGACCCCAGGAAGGCATGTGGCGGCCCTCACCCCACAGCCAGTGCAGGGTGGGGTCCCATCCAACCCATGCCTCCGTCCCCGCCCGGGCACCCTCCGCCCCTTGCATCTCCCTCTCCGGGCGTCCTCCGAGGGGCCCTCACCGAGCTGCTCCCAGGTGAGGACAGCAGCCTTGCAGGGGGAGGGAGGGGCTGAGCTCCCTCCGGGCTCCAAGTCATATGCCAGAGTCTGGGGACGGAGCCGTGCAGGGAGTGGCTCTGCCCTCAGGACCCCCCCAGGTGGCAGGGGCCGCAGGTTAGAGACGACAAGGGCCACGGGAGGTGCCGCACCCAGCCGGGGAGGGCGGGTGGGGCGGGTGGAGCGGGTGTGCCACAGGAGGGTTCCGGAAGGGGGAGACGCCTGGAGCGGGTTTCCGGGGACAGTTGGCTGTGTTCAGAAGCCAGGGAAGGGTGTTTCCAGCAGAAGGGACGTCCCTATGCAGACACACACGGGTGACATGCTGGCCAGGGGCTGGCAGGAGAGACTGGACATGTCTCGGGGCTGGGCTTCCCTTCCTGCCTTTTGTGTGAACACCCCCAGAAGTGGCGGGGGGGAGTGTGTGTTTTCGGGTATGTGTGGGTGAGAGAGGGAGAGAGGAGAACTGCAGTGTGGCACACGGGCCCAGAGGGCTGAGACCCTTGGGTGTCCTGCAGACACCCACAGGGCGCTGGCCCCCAGACAGGACCTGCAGGTGGCCGCTCGGGTCCGAGCCCCGCCAGGTGAGAGCTGAGCCCCTGCTGTGCCCACAGGTACGACGAGAAGCTCCGGAGCCTGCGCAAGGGCGCGCCGCTGCCTCCCGCCAAGACGCCGCCGCCGCGGCCGCCTCTGCCCACGCAGCAGTTCGGCGTCAGTCTGCAGTAGTAAGTGAGCCGGCGTGGCCTGCTCTTGTCTCCGCCGTGGGGCCGTGGGGCGCCCCTGTGTGGGGGGAGTGGTCCCCAGACCTTGGCCTGCGTGCCCGAGCTTACCCCGCAGGAGTGAAGCCTGAGACGGTCGCTGGGTGGTACCCACTGCTGTGTGCGTCAGTGCACCGGACCCCTCTGTCTCCTCGGCCTGGAGTGAGGGAGGGCAGGGAGGGGCGGGTGGCGGGCGGCTCGCTGACCCTGTGCACATGGTGTCCTGGTCCCCAGATCCTGTGACTTTGTCGCTTTACATGGCAAAAGAGACTTGGCAAGTGTGATCAGGTGAAGGATCTCGGGGTGGGGAGTCATCCTGGGTGACCGGGGCAGGACAGTGTCCTCACAGGGTCAAGAGAGGGATGCAGTAAGGTCAAGGTCGGAGGGATGTGGGGACACCACAGGACCACAGCCAGGCAATGCAGGTGCCCCAGAAGCTGCGAGAGGCTGGGAATGGGCTATCCTCTGGAACCCCCAGAAAGAACGTAGCCCCGTTGACTCATTTTAGACACCTGACCCATCCAGAGAGGTGAGGTAGTAAACGCCTGTTGGTTTGACCTACCCAGTGTACAGCAGTTAGTTACAGCAGGACCAGGAAACTGGTGTGGGCGGTGAGAGGCGGGGGGCTGTGCGGAAACCCGTCCCAGAGCCAGGGAAGTCTGCCGGGGCCCGGGTGAGGGCTGGCAGGGAGGGGGCCCAGGAGGAGCGGCTGGGGAGGGGTGCAGAGGGGCAGGGGCACCTCGGGGGTGTGTCCCAGCAGGTAAAGATGGACTGATGTTCTCCAGGACTTTGGGATGCTAGGCATGGTCCGCACTGGCCACGTGTGGCTGCTGAGCGCGTGAAACGTGGCTGGTGCCGATGTGGCCCTGAGTCTCTGACTCTATTTGAGTCAAATGCAGCTCTGGACTGGGGGGGGCTCGCCCCCGCCTCCCCCGCCACACCCACGCAGTGGGGTCCCCTTGAAGAAGCGTTTCGTGAGCACTTTGCAAACACAGTATTTGTTCACATAGATCCTTCCCCTTCATATATCTGGAACCAACCAAAGTTCACCGAAAGACATTTCCTTTTTTCTTTTTTTTTAAACATTGTAACAAGTGTTGGCATGACCCCACACTCCTACCAGCCCCAGGGAAGGCAGGGTGGGGCGCAGACCCGCAGTGGCCCTGGGCCCCTCTGGGGGCGCTGGTGAGAACTCCACTCTCAGGAGGGTCCCGGGGATGCCCAGCCCTCAGGCCTGGGATTTCCGCCCCCCTGCCACCCTTTTACCCAATTTCAGGTAAAACCTGTCCCAAGATTCTGTGGGGGTCCTGGGTGGTCCTGGCTGAGGCTGCTGGCCTTTCCACCATCAGTCCCTCAGCCCGGTGACTGGCAGTGCCTCTTGGACGGGCTTCCCTGTCCAGAGCCACTTCTGTCTCCTGTTGTCTAATAAAACTTTAAAAATAAAACGCCGAGAACACACCCACCTGGTAGATTTCTTAAGATTTTATTTATTTATTTTTAGAGAGAGGGGAAGGGAGGAAGAAAGAGAGGTAGAGAAACATCAATGTGTGGTTGCCTATAATGCACCCCATATTGGGGACCTGGCTGCAACCCAGGCGTGTGGCCTGGCTGGGAATTGAACCGGCAACCCTTTGGTTCGAAGGCCAGTGCTCAGTCCACTGAGCCACACCAGCCAGGTCCTGGTGGCTTTCTAAAGCCGTCCCCCTGAGCACAGGGGAGATGGTCGGTAATTGGTGGCGTCCTCTCTGCTCTTTGAAGCCCACCGGGGGCCCTGTGGTCATGGGACACATTGACCTAGCATTCGAGCTCTGGATTGAAGGCATGTGAGTGACACCCTCAGAAAGCTGTGGCTCCTTCCTGTGACAGGGCCCCTTGTCACTGTGAAAACCGGTCCCTTACGTCTGTGGGGACTGGTGAGGGGCATCGGACAGCCTCCGAAAACATTCTGCGCGCGCCGCTTTGAGAGACAGCCCGTGCAATTGCCTCTTGAAATTAATATTTTCTGCTGTTTCATTGAGAACGACTACAATAAAATGGCAACGAACACATTAACTAAAGCACCAGCTATGTAATTTTCTTGGACTCTGAATGAATAAACACCATTAAAATTCATAACCCCATCCTATTCGCAAATGTTAATTTGCTGAGTTAAAGTTCAGAGGCACACGACAGAAAGCTATCACCTTAGAATAAGCTAATTAAGTTAGTGTGTTAATGGGAAGTCAGCGAGTCAAGAGGTCTTTGCTGGCTTGCCATCCCTGAAGAGGGAAAATGGAAATGTTCATGTGCGTTTAGCACAGTCCTGCCTGGGCAGGCGTGGCCCCGTGGGAAGAGGGAGGGGCCCTGGCAGGGTGGGGGAGGCCACATCCCCGTTCTGGCACTTTCCATCTTCGGAAGTCAAGCCAGGCAACCCCAGTTTCTCTCTACCTGGAGTTGGAACCTTACCCTCCTTCACCCTCCAGGGCCAGGGTGTGAGACTCTATGAGCCAGTTCCTGCTGCCCGGCGCTTTGCCTGCTCTTATTCCTTCCTCACGGCCCCCTCCTCCAGGAAGCCTTCCCTGATGACTCCACACAAACAGGAACCATTTGTTGAAAAGACTGTTTTCCTCCCATTGAATCTCCTTGACACCCTTATCAAAAACTGATTGATCATAAATGTGAGGGTTTATTTCTGACTCTTAATTTTTTTCTATTGATCTGTGTGCCGGTGCCACACTATCTGTATCACCGAGGCTTTTAGTAAGTTTCGAAATCGGGAGTGTGAGTCTTCCAACTCTGTTCTCTCTCGGGGTCGTTTGGCGATTCTGGGCCCCTTGAGTTTCCACACGAAGTTCAGCATCGGCTTGTCAGTTTCTGCAGCCCGGCCGCCGGGAGGGAGGTCCGTCTGGGGACTACCGCCGTCCTGACGACGGTGGTCTTTGAGTCCCCGAGCACAGGACGTTTTTCCATTTACTTGGACCTTTTGAATTTTTTCAGGGGCGTTTTGTAGTTTTCAGTGTGCCGTGTGTCCCCCCTTTTGCTAAGGACCCGAGGGCGGCAGATTCCGGGGTGCTGTCTGCTCGCAGGCAAGCAGGGCCGTGCAGCTCGTTGGGCCCCAGGGTGGAGGGCCTCAGCGGCCAGGACGCGTTTTGCGAGGGTAGAGGAGATGGGCGTCTGCCTTTCCCTCTCTTTGTCCCTCTGCGTGCTCGGGGACACTCGCCTTTGGTCTCCTGGCCCTGGTGGCTGGGCAGAGAGCGTAAAATGCAATTTGGGAAGGCTGTGGGGCTGGGGGCGGGCCTTCCTCGGCTCTGGTTCTAAGTCACGGGCCAGCCTGACATGGCAGAACCGCCGCCCATTAGAGCTGGGGGGCTGGTCTAGCGGGTGAAGCAAACCTGTTTGTTGTGGCCCCCACAGCTCCCAGGGAGGGCCAGCTGTCAGAGGGTGTTGCAGCCTGCGGGGGCCTGCCGCCACCTCCCAGCACCCCCGCTGCACACCAAGCCTTGGGGTGCTCCAGGCACAGGGCCCTGGGAGTCAGTTGGCCTGAACCCTAGGCGGTGTGACTTCAGATAAAACAGCCTCTCTGGGTCGGTTTGCCCTTTATGAACACGGGGCAGCTGGGGTGCAGGCAGCTGGCTTAGTAGGGTGCCAGTGCCTGGGGCAAGCCCTTCCTTGCTGGCTCAGGGACGGGAGGAGAGACGCCGGCTGTCAGTTTTGTTCTGTCGAGAGCGGTGACTGAATGCCAGGGCCTCGTTCTGCAGGCTGGGTGTCTGTCCTGCTCCTTCACCGCCCGGCACAGGGAAGGACGCTGGGCTGGGGGCCCTGTGACCTGGGGCAGCCCGCCCCTTCTGGGACCTCAGTCTCCTGCTCTCCCAGGCCCCTTCTGCGCGGGAAGTCTGCTCTTAAAACACGTAACATCGGCTAAGCTATGGGTGAAGGGTTTGCTCAGCAGCCATGGCGTGACACCTCTCCAGGGTCCAGGCCCATCACTGAGTCTCAGTTGGGTCCCCTCCCCAGAGTGATAACTAGCCCGGGCTTT
Source organism: Trachops cirrhosus (assembly GCA_028533065.1). Taxonomy (NCBI): domain Eukaryota; kingdom Metazoa; phylum Chordata; class Mammalia; order Chiroptera; family Phyllostomidae; genus Trachops; species Trachops cirrhosus. The sequence continues at coordinate 2,381,839 of CM052539.1, read as the reverse complement.
GGAATCAACAGACCTGGACACTCTAGCTGGGTGACCCTGTCTGTGCGAGTCACCGCAGGGCCCGCGTCTGCACCTGTGAGAGGGGCCCCCCGTGTTTGGCCTGGGAAGCCCCCCAGCCCCTGGCTTTCCAGCGATTTTAATTGTCAGCGGCTTTGACTTGCAGCTTAGCAAAGCCGTATACACCCCTCACCACTGAATGTGAATCACAGCTCCCGGCATTCCTGCCTTCCCGGCAGGGAAACTGAGTCTGGAAAGGCTAAGAGAGAGGCTGAGGGTCATCCAGCTCAGGCAGGGCCAGGACTTGCTCCCCAAGAAAATTGAGGAGAAGACCCTGCAGCTGGCGGAACCTCTGACACCGTGCTTTCGTTGTTATTCCTGCCCCTCCTGGCCACTGGGCCACCTGAGGGCGGTGGCCGGTCTCTCTCTCTCTCTGCAGGGCTCCCGGGTCCCGTGTTCTCCACAGGTGTGGACAGGCCCGGAGTCCTGTGCTGGCCGTGATCACCTGTCACGCCCAGGTCAACACTGTTGCTATCTTTGCTGTCCCCTCAGCCTCAAAGACAAAAACCAAGGCGAACTCATCCCCCCCGTGCTGAGGTTCACGGTGACGTACCTGAGAGAGAAAGGTGAGTGGGAGCTGGCTCCAGCTGGGGAGCGGGAAGGCAGCCTGCGTGCCTCGCTGGGAGGCCATCCCGGTCCTGAGCACCCCAGGCCGGGGAGTTGGAGGAGGGCAGCCCGTGCAGGTGGGTGACCGGGATGGGACGGGCTTCAGGACCAGGCGAAGGCTAGTGTGCAAAGACCCAGGTCAGAAACTGGAATGGCCGCTTCTGTTTCGGGTAGCTACTCTGTCCATTAATAAACCAAACACAGAGACAGCGCACGGCCGGAGCCCAGGAGCTGTTTGTCGAATGAACACGGGACTAGAGGCTGGAGGGCGAGGCAGCAGGGGCGGGAGAGGGGCAGCGGGGCTAGGCCGTGCGGGTCCGCGGCAGGGATCCACGGGGGCCGCCCTGTGGCTGACGGGGTCAGGGGAGTTGGCCGTGCCTGCCGAATCGCTCCCTCTGCGTCAGAATGCAGGAAGACTGGAGAGGGGGCGGACAGGGCGTGGGTCTCATCTGCGCTCCCCGCAAGTGGGAGTCACTGCCCCCCGAGGGGAATCGCCCCACAGAGCCCTTACACGTGGCATGAGTGCTGAGTGGCTGGAGTTTTAAATTTCACTTAGTGTTAATTAACTTTAAGTCTCCACGTGCAGGGACAGCGTGCTGGGCAGGCCAGCCCTGGACCCTCGTGGGGAGAAAGGGAAGCAGCGGGCCGGGGGCCCGTGGGGGGCCCGATGCACGCCACACGTTTTCCCGTCCGTCAGCCTTCAGGGGCAGCGGGCGGCCCGGGCCTCACTCTGCAGATGGGGCGGCTGAGCGCAGGCAGGGCGTGGGCCGGGTCCGAGGCAGAGCTGCCCGGGACCCGGGTCTGTCTGGCTTCGCTGGCGGCGGTCTCCAGTCTCCCTTCCCGGGGGCCACACAGGTGGGAGGGAAATCAGGTCGGATTGGGAAACGTGGAAAAGTTTGCACGGAGAGGAATAAATGAAGCAGGGCAGTGGAGAGAGTGGGGAGCAATGATCCAGACTGGGGAGGGTGACGCACAGGCAGGGGGAGACATGGAAGGTTCTGGAAACCTGATGTGCTGGGACCTGTGAGACTCCTGGAGGCCCTCTCCCTGCAGGACTCCACACGGAGGGCCTGTTCCGGCGATCGGCCAGCGTCCAGACCGTCCGGGAGATCCAGCGGCTCTACAATCAAGGTGAGTCAGCTCCCCCGGAGCCACCTGCCTGCCGGGGCCTTGGAGCCCCCCACCCAAGTCAGCTTAGCTCTGCCCCCCAGCCCCCAAAGAGCCCAGGGCCGGGACAGCTGTCCCATGGGTCCTGTGCCCAGCTCCGGGGCAGGTGGTCACGCAATGCCATTCTGCCCTGAGGGCTTCTCCACGCACACCAGGCGGACAGTGTAGGAACGGTTTTGCGGCAGCTCCATGGGCAGTAGCGCTGACCTGCTCAGGGCGGCGTCCTCACTGCAGGGTGTAGCCTGCGGGTGGGGAGACGCAGCAGCAGAGCTGAGTGTGCCGCCTAGACGCTGGCAAAGCAGATAGCTCACTCACAAGGAGGATCCCTGTGCCCCATGCACCCTCGTTGTTTCCGTGGTCACATGTTCGATCCTTCAGTGACACGGCCAGCCGGCGCTGGGTGCCGGGGACGGTGGGAGCCAGGGCCCTGACCCCGGGCACTCCCACCCTAGCCGGGACCAAGCTGCCTAGCTGAGAAGTCAGCAACACCCCAGCCTCCACCGGGCTCCCTAGGGAAAGCGGGGGCGGGTAGGGTGACAGCACCCCCACTTCCAGAGAGGACAGAGCCCGCCCCCAGTCAGCCCTGCAGCCTGAGGCTCCTCCCTCGGAGGTTTACAGCCGCTTCGCATCCTCCCCGTGTTGAAGCCAGAGTCCCCCACCCAGGGTCGGAACTCAGGTGCACGCACGCGCTTTGTGTCCAGGCAAGCCCGTGAACTTCGACGACTACGGGGACGCCCACATCCCCGCCGTGATCCTGAAGACCTTCCTGCGGGAGCTGCCCCAGCCGCTGCTGACCTTCAAGGCCTATGAGCAGATCCTGGGGATCACCAGTATGTGCCTGCCCGGGCCCTGGACCAGGGTCGGGGGTCGGGGGTCGGGGGTCGGGGTTGTCAGGCGCAGCTGAGCTAAGCGGCAGGGTGGTCGAGGCGAGCCGGGCCTGGTTCCTGGCACCCTGGACGTGCTTCGGGCACGGTGGTTCTGTGACAGTCAGTGGGGCGTCCCTCCTGCTCGCTGTGAGGGCTCTTTCCTGAAGGGACCGGAGTGGGAGCTGGAGGCGGCCCCTGCAGCGGGAGCCGCTCTGGGGGTGAGCCTGGAAAGCCGAGTTCCAGGACCAGGGGGGAGCCCCAGGCGTGCGGGTGGCTCAAAAATAGTCATTTCACGGGAACTCCATGTCCCTCTAAATGGCCCAACAGCGTGTTTTCACGAAAGAATGGCTTTCACTAAAAAACCTGTGAGAATAAGAATGTTCGCAGTAGAAGGCTCTGTGTCTCTCAGCTGTGGCTGCGTTTGCGAAGCCCAGGGTGTTCGTGGTGACCCCGCCCGAGGTGTAGCGGGAGGTCAGCACGCCTGGGACTGGGTTGTGCGAGTGCGTGTGTGTGTGCACTTTTGCAGGGGGACGCTTGAGGATGCTGGTAAGGGGTTTTTTTAAAGATTTTATTCATTCATTTTTTTTTTCGAGAGGGGAAAGGAGGGAGAGAAACATCAATGGGTGGTTGCCTCTCACGTGTTCCCCACTGGGGACCTAGCCCACACCCAGGCATGTGCCCTGCCCAGGAATCGAACCAGTGACCCCTTGGGGTTCACAGCCCGAGCTCAATCCACTGAGCTACATTACTAGCCAGGGCTGGTTGGTGAGTTTTGACCTGAAGTTCACAGAGCTCCGTGGGGAACGTAGTTAGGAGGGAAGTGGGGTGGGGTGGGGGGGGTGGTCTCGAACCTGGGACAGCTACATCCAGCCCCCTTGTCGCTGTGGGGCCCTGAGCTGCTGAGAATCATAACCGGGTCAGGTCAGTCGAGAGTGCAGTCAGCACGCGTTCTCTGTGACGGGCCAGACGGGAAATACCTCGGGCTCAGTGCGCCCGACTCCACTCCCGAAGGCGGCCACAGACAGTGTGAGAGGGAGCAGGCGCGTCCCCGTGCCTGGGGAGCTTCACCGATAAGAACAGGCCGTTGTGCCCCGGGCCCCTGGGCTGCTGTGTGCCAGCGCCCGGCCTGGATGTCCCATGTGTGCAGTGATGTGGCCTCCCGGGAGGTCACAGCTGTGTGCCCCTTGTGAAGAAGGGGACGGGGCTGGATGGAGAGACCTGCACGCCAATGAAGTAAGCAGGTGCTCCAGGCCAGCGCGGAGTGGGGGGGCATTGTGTCCTCCCTCCGCCCACGCCCACCCCTCGGAAGGGCTCAGAAGGACCCTCGTGCCGTCACAGGTGTGGAGAGCAGCCTGCGGGTGACCCGCTGCCGCCAGATCCTGCAGAGCCTTCCGGAACACAACTACGCGGTGCTGGAGTACCTCATGGGCTTCCTGCACGAGGTGAGTGGACGGAGCCGGGCTGCCGGGGCAGGCCTCGCCCTCTCATCAATGCACACCGACCGGGGTCTGGGGTCACACCCTCCCTCCACCTGGAATGCCACTTCCGGGTCCCCAGGGGCTTCACCCCAGGCTTGGCGGGCACCTGCCGCCCCGAGCCCTCCGTCTGCGGCAGAGGTCGACCACGCCCACCCCTGCCCCTGCTGCTTCAGCCACGCCCACCCCTGCTGGGCTGCGTCAACCACGCCCACCCCTGCCGCGCCTGTTCTCTCCGGCAGCCTAAGGTCATGGCCCTAGCTCCCAACCCAGTGCTCTACCCGCTGCACAGGCCCCACGGGTCACCCCATGTTACATGTGTCCCCCAGGTGTCCCGGGAGAGCATTTTTAACAAGATGAACAGCTCCAACCTGGCCTGTGTCTTCGGGCTGAATCTGATCTGGCCGTCCCAGGGGGCGGCCTCCCTGAGCGCGCTCGTGCCCCTGAACCTGTTCACCGAGCTGCTCATCGAGCACCACGGAAGGATCTTCAGTGCCCAGGATGTCCGCGGGGAGCCGGGCGCCGGCTCGGCGGGGCTAGAGAGCAGGGTGGCCCCTTCACCAGAGGCCTCGCCGCACCCCGTGCGCCTGCGTCCCCTGGCAGCCGCCGGGAGCCTCCGCTAGTGTGGAGAGGCCTGTCCACCTGTGCACGCGCGAGTGTGTTAACTTGCCATTAAAGACAGTCCTGGTGAACCTTCCGGTGGCAATGCCGTGGCTCTGGTCCTCCGGCCCCTCCCCACGCTGCTGGGCGTGGGCACAGAGGAGATGGCTCCGTCAGAATCACAGCCCGACCTGGCTTCACTGAAGATGGGTGTCTGCGGGCCGCGCCCTGCATCGGGCAGCCACTGCGGCTGCGATGCCGTGTAACGGACGGACCAGTAACTACAGTGACAGCGTATCTGGCCTGCTGTCGGCGGGCCGGCCGGGTGGCTCCATCTGGCTGGGGCTTTAGGAGGCTGAACGCGTTCCTGCCCCGGAGGCGGAGGGGCAGGTGGGCTCCTGGCTCCGGCTGCCGTCCGGAGTGCTTACACTGCATTGGCCAAAGCCGGTCTCCGGGCCAAGGCCAGATCACAGTGGAGGGCTCTGCCCAGTTATTTAGCACAGGGGTGACTCTGGGGCAGGAGGGGGTTGGGGTGGTAAGGCAGGCGGCCTTCCTGCGGGCTCTGGGACCTGCTGTGGCCCTGCGGCCCTGGCTGTCCCACCAGGGAAGACACTGATGCTCTGAACGTTTCTGGAGCAGAGGAGATGGAGCCAGGCTTGGTGTGCTGGGAGGGCGTCCCTGCAACCCACGGGACGTGTCTTCCTCGGGAGAGGGCAGCTCGGGTCCTCTGGGAGGACGAGGTCGGAGGTCGAGTGGGGTCCCTCCCGCAGGGGTCACAGGACAGCACATGAGCGGTGCGGGACCCCAGGCTGACAAGGAGTCGTCTGCCCCCGCTGCCCAGCCCCTGCCGTGTGCCCGGGGTGGTGCTGGACCGCCTTCCCCACCCGCCACAGGAGCCTCGTGGCAGCCCAGCTGGGTAGGTATCCTTGGCCGGGGCTTGAGGGGGCTTCATGGACACCCCCTTGGTGCCTGAGCTCGGAACATCGAGGGAGAGGACACCCCAAAGGCAGCGCTGAGTGGAGATCTGCCTTAGGTCTGGGGCGGAGGGCGTCTGCTCAGACCCACCGCCTGGTCCCCACCCGGGAAGGTGTGGGCTGGATGGAGCTCAGGTGCCCCCCACAGCTGACTTCTGAGGACGGTTCCGCTCCCTCTCCCAGCTGAGCCAATCCGGGGAGTCCCTCCGCTTCCCAAGGGAGGGGTGATGGTGGGGAGAGGGGCCAGGAGTCATTCCACCTGATGAAGTTTTCCCCCCACCCCGGGACAGGTGGGTATGGAGGCCCAGAGAAGTACAGGGACTTGCTTGAGGTCACACAGCCCATAAGCGCAGACCTGGGGGATGCACCTTCACGAAGCCACGCGGAGGGATCTGGGCCTCCATCTCCCCATCTGTACAATGGGGGCGTTCACACTGCGTGCCCCGCCCCCGCCCGGTTCTGAGCTCGCTGGCTCAGGAGCCGCGCGGCCTCGGCTGGAATTGGCTTCCCCGCACGCTTGCCCACGTGAGCCATTTACCCTCCACGTGCCTATTCCCTGTCTGCCCCGGCCAGCGTGGCACCAAAGTCACTGCCACCGCACGGCACTTTGGACATTTCCTGCCTAGACCAGAACCATCTAGATCTTTGGTTTAAAGCCGACTTTGGTCCCCCCAGGTAGCCGTCCGTGTTCCTCAATCTGTATGGCCCACCAGATGCTCCCCCAGGGACTGGCTTCTCCCTGAGCAGAGGGCAGAGGGCGGCAACCGGCAGGTGCCCGGGAGCCCCCAGACTTCCGAGGTTCCAGCCCCGGCTCACCCCTCGCCTGTGTCCACACCGCTGAGGCTCCAGCAGAGAGCAGGGCATCCAGGCGCCAGCCCCCCTTCCTCACCGACCTGCCCGCATCTCCCTCTCCCCAGGCCTTGTCTTCCCCACCCACCGCTCCTCTGCACTGTCTCCAGCTCAGAGTTAACCCAGGTGGTGAATATTCCCTCGTGCGCGCACCTTAAGGAGTGATTGTTTATTTCTTCTCAGTTCTGCTGCCAACACTTTTTTCTTTCATGCTCTTAAAAAAAAAAAAAACTCCAGTTCTGACCAACCAGCACAGGGAGCCCAGACCTGGCCTGCGTGGGGTCCCCAGGAAGGGTCGGGTTTGGAGCCTGAGGACAACACCCCCAGGACCCCCTGGCCTCTGCTTCCTTCCCCCCCGGGGGGTGTCTTGTTCTCACACAGTTCAGAGCAACCCTGAAGCGGCCTCAGCGTTCTGTGGCAGGGAAAAAAATCTGAAATAAAAATGATGGCTCCCTTATGCGCTCACCACTGTGAACACCAAAATTAATGACTTTAAATCAGGTCTCATGAATTATGCAGAAAGGTTTACGGCGTGACGCACGATAGTGGAATATATGCCTCAAATTTCCTGACGCCGAACGGTGGCCCGCGACATTCTCCTGGGTTCGCTTTGATAGCGGGCTCCCCACCGCGCACCAACTGTGGAAGCGTAGCCGCGGCGTGGGGGGGCCTCGCCACCCCTCCCCGCGTCAAAGCTCAATTTCCCGATCAGTTCCCGACAGAAGGAAGTGGTTACAGTGTTAATGTCTTGGAAACATACACAGTCAAAACGTGCTGGGGAAATGAGGGCTCCAGCGTGTCGCTGTCGACAGGACGTGTGGAAAAATTGCCCAAACATTTCCTTCTGCAGAAATGACAGAGATGTTAAGTGACGCCAGAGAGTAGCAGGCGGGGAAGACCCTGCCGCTGACATCCACAGGGAGCGGTTGGAGCCTGTCCAGAACCAAAAAAGGCTGAAGCAAAAAAGGCAGGAGGTCGGTCTACCCCAAGTACAGAGAGCCCAAGTGGAGAGCCGGGACTGGGCACCCCACTTCCAGGGCCCCCCAGATTTGCAGCTGCGTGGCCCTATGTAGGCAGGGCCCTTTCACCGGGCAGGGGGAGCTGCGGCTGGAAGGCTCGGTACGGACTTCTGTCTGATGCAGTAAGGGTGTGGCGGGCTCAGTGCCTCGAGCTTCCCTCCCCCCTTTTGTACAGTGAGGAAGGTGGCGGGCACGTTGCGATTCCGTGCGATTCCGTGGGCTCTGAAGCACCTGCTCTGCACCAGGTGGCGCCCATTTCACAGTTCACGAGACAAATCCTGCACACCTGCTCGCAGGGGGCTTGTGGAGCGCGTGGGGAGAAACCGAGCAGAGACACGCACAAGGAACACGTTTTTAAAGGTTTTATTTATTTTTAGAGACGGGGAGGGAGAAAGAGAGAGAAAGATGTGTGGTTGCCTCTCACGCGCCCCCTACTGGGAACCTGGCCTGCAACCCAAGCATGTGCCCTGATTGGGAATCAAACCGATGACCCTTTGGTTCACAAGCCAGCACGCAACCCACAGAGCCACACCAGCCAGGATGGTGTATGTTTGTAGAGCCAGAGCAGCGTGCGCAGGACAGAGGCAGGTGCAGGGAGGGAGGCAGGGAGAAGCCAGAGCAGGGAGTCCCGGGCACTGTCCAGCTTTCCCTGGGAGCTATTCGGGCAGCCGAGGGTCCTGGCCTTCCCCCAGAGGGAGGGGCTGGGCTGGAGAGAAAGAGCAACTTTTGCTGCCAGTGTGATGACCCAGAGCTTTACTGTCTGTTGCAAGAACAGTAACTGCTAGGGGTGGGGAAGCGGGAATCCAATGACAAACCATGAGGGAAAGGAAAGCGGACGTCACGTGCAACGTGACCGCCCGGAGGTGACCATCCTGGAGGCTCGAAGGATGGGGATGTGGATCATTACAAGCACTCGGGGGAGCGACTCTGCAAGCCGGCCCGGCAATTGTACGTCTGGGTCAGCAGCCAGAGGGGTGGGCGAGGGGCTCGTCTGCGTGCACCGCAGGGTGGAGAACAGAGGGGGCGGCCCTGCGCGCCCGTTGCCAGACCGGCTGGCGCCGCATCCGTGAGGTTGGATGCCGCGCGCAGGTGAAGTGGACCAGCTGGGCCGGCGCGTCTCCGCGTGGCTGCAACTCCAGAAGCCACGTGGGAAGGGGGAGGGCTGCGGAACGAGAAACACACTGTGCTTTCGCTTGTGCGAAGTTAGAGAACTCCCCGACCCTGTGTGTGCTTTATGAGCTAACCAGTGTGTTAAACCATCTACATGGAAAAAAGAGTTTTAAAAAAGTGAATGAGAAGGCAACATACCAAATTCCCCACGGAGGGGAGGGGCAGAGGGTCTGTAGCTACGTCTGAAATGTTTCATGTCATCTGTCTGAAATATGTGGGTGTGCCCCTCCTGCAGGACTCAACCTTCCCGTGGACACGTCTGTGAGCCTTGGACCGACTGTGAAATGACAAGGGCCAACAAAGCGACGACGGCCTGGCGGCCCCGGAGAACGTGCCGCGGTGGCCGCTCGGCACAGGCTGAGCCTCCAGGGTGTGGCTCCAACTTGAGCCAGCCAGCGCTGGCACTTCCGTCGGAGGGGCTGGGTCTCCAGGACGGAGTGACAACCTTGCTGGCTCTGAGAACAGAGAACAGAGGCCGGGACCACCACAGCCACTAAAAGGAAGGGGGTCCCAGGCAGGAGAAGCC